>OY731404.1:69101200-69519929 GCA_963425845.1 Sphenostylis stenocarpa | reverse complement strand
TTTACATTTACGCAGTTTTTTTTTAATCGGTAAAATTTGGGGAAAATTTTGAAAACCTAATTTTTATTAAGAAACCAATTCACCCCCCCTCTTGGTTTTTGTCCGACCACGCGAACATTCCGCTGCGCGATTCTAACAAGAAAGCGGGCGACAAGCAGAGCAAGCGAAGGCTCTTGGATTCCCTGCTCTCATAACAGCCCTTTGTGCAGAATAGTGAACATATAGCCACCAATTAATAGAAGATTTATCGAGCGAAACTGTGTGAACCCTACAGAAGGGGAGCCACAGCCATTGGCACAACAACCGCACCAGCCAAGAAGAGCCCTGCAGCCACCTCCGCCACCTCAGCAGCCAGATTTTCAGAGAATGATGCAATACATGGAGCATTTAACTTTGCAACAATCAACGACCCATAGGGGTCAATGCAATATTAATGAAAATTTTTATAACTTATCTTTGCAAATAGCTCCAGGTATGTAGTGGACGTCACCACAGGAATTTGATGCCTTACTTCAATGGCCTGGGGACAGTCCCTATTTTCCAGGAGGGGGTGAAGGTGCAGCTGGTGCACAGAGAGCACAAGAGGAAGAGGAGGAATCCCAAGAAGAAGAAGATGAAGAAGAAGAAAGTGAAGAAGAAGATTAAGAGGGAGAAAATTTTAATTTTAATTTTATTTTATTTTGGTGTGTTTAAGTGAATTGGTTAATTTGATGTTTTAAGTTTTATGTTTGAATTTGTTTGAAGTTGTTTTGTTTTGAATATTATGAATTGATATTTAATGTGATGAATGTTTAAATTAATGGGATTAAATTGTTGTCCCATACAATTTGGATTAGAGCCAATTATGAAATTATTGTTTATTGTCCAATTAAAATCTGGAACTTGAAGAAAACCATTTTGATTACTCCAATAACAAGTGATTTTGGGATGATGAGTATGATAGTGAAAAGGAATTGACGAGGAGAATTAGGAATTAACTGAATTGGAGAAGCTAGCCAATACCCAGGTGAGTAGAGTACCACAAACAGTTCAAATTGAGTGTTAACACTTCATGATGATAACTGATATTGGTTGATTCTTTGATGTGATTGCATGTTGGCGAGACTTGAAAATGATAAAAGCATTTTTTTTCTTTGTAGTAGATATAACCCAGAACCAAATAGCCAACCCTGCATTAATTATAGGATATCCATTTGAACCCCTTCTGAGCCAAAAATAATATTGTTTCTTAAACAGAACCCCTGAGCCAAAAACTATTTATCTACCTTCCTATATTTGAGAAAGGAAATAAGTATGAATGTTAATATTTTTTCTATTGTTGGGTATTGCTATTATTGTCCTACGAGTATTATTGGGGTGTTATATAAAAAAAAGGTGTAAAGGAAAAACAAAGCTTAAAAATTATGGCAAAGCCAAAAAGGATACATACAAAAGCATGAGAAAAGGAAAAAAAAAATTCAAAAGTAGTTCAAGGGGGGATAATAACTTGTGAGATTATTAACTCACTATCATTATGTTAGGGATAACAACATGAAGTTTGAAACATGACATGAGGAAATGTTAAATATGAATCGTTCATATGAGTTGAATTTCTCAAATACTTTAGTATATCCCAGAAAGACCAATGATTCTTTCTTAGCCCAGCCCCATTACAAGCTTCAAAAGACCTTTTGATTTAAGTCTTTCTTAACAAATGTTGATTGCTTGAAGATGATTATCAATATTGGATTGTCTAAATGAAGTGATTGAATGAGATAATCACTTACCTGTGAGAATTAGAGATGATTATATATAACTCTATTTGAGAGATCATGCTTCTCTGAGGATAGTTGAGAACTAATTATTCTTTGCTAGTTTCTGTAACTTGAATGCTTATGTATTCTATTTTTCATTTGGAGTTGTGAGCATCACATCTGAAAATATTTTTTTATGTTGTGGTTCTGGAAGAGAAAGTGATAGTAGGCGATGGTTTTGTTTTGGAAAAATTACTTTGCTTGGGACAAGCAAGATTCTAGGTTGGGGGGAGTTGTTAAGTGGTAAAAAGTTGATATAGTTATGCCTTGAATTGTTATGAAACCACTTAACTTATGTTAATTCTAATCTATTTTTCTCCCAATATAGGATGAATTCGAAAATAGCTTGATACAAGAGTAAGGAGCATAATTGGAGTAAAACTAGAAGAAGGAAGAAGATTTTCAACATGAAAGTCGCTCGAGCGGGATGGACTCTCGCTTGAGCGAATATCAGTTATTCTTCTCTGGAAGTCAGTTGCTCAAGCGCAAGAAAATTCACTTGAGCGAATGTTAGTTATTCTTCTCTGGAGTTCACTCGCTCAAGTGAGCATTTTGTCGCTTGAGCGAAAATAGGCAACTTTCGCTTGAGCGCAAGTTGTCGCTTGAGCGAAAGACGCGAAGCCCAAAAGCCCAATTTTTCCTATAAAAAGAGAAGATGTGTTTTGAGAAAAGCAAGCGGTTTTAGGGGAGAAGAGGCGCGACTACTGCTACGGTTTCGTCCAATCTTCACCAATTCTTCACTTCTTCCACATTTGGAGCATTGTAATGGCCAACATGAGTACCTAACTTCATTCTCTTGAGATTGGGTGCACTTCCTTTGAACTCTTTTGTATCATGGTGATATTTTGAGATATTAATCTATGTTTTGATATTGTTATTCTTATCCTTTGTGCTTTGGAATGATTTATTCTTGATGTTTGGGGTATGATTGGAAAATATATCTTGAACCCTAGATCACGGTAAGAATATTTGTTACGTAAATTGTCAGGAATGGAATGAATGTATCAATTGCTTAACACCCTAAACCTAATGCTGGAAAATCTCTTAATTGTGTGAGGAATAAACATTTATTATGTTTTCTAATTAATTTCATGTGTGAGGAATCAACATGGATGATTTGAGTAGATGGCATCAACATTGTTAGATTAATTGACGTTCTTAATTGACATAGCCATTACAAAAGAGGGATAAGGAAGGAAGTCAATCCTAAGTGTCTTTAATTGATATTTTCTCAACAATTTACAGTCTTTGTCATTTAATTTCAATTCAATTCTTATTGCAAAATCCAATCTGTTTTAATCCACTTAGTAAGCATATAATTGGGAATTTCCATTGGAACCGTTTCTCGTGGGATCGACTTTTATTTAATCGAAATATTATACTGTGATTGATAATTTTGGTACGCTTGCCAATAATTCAACAAAGCTTAACAAGAATTAGCTTAATAGGTTGAGAAAAGAAAAAATAAGATAAATAATCACACACATGATCAATAGCTCTAGAGTCAATTAATGATCTAAAATGATGTATAAGGTTTAGTATGACCAATAATACCATTGTTACTTGTGGGTGAGAGACGCTAAATACATTGTGTGGACATAGAACCCACTTGATTCACCTATACTTCACTTATAGTTCCACTATTAGCGTTTTGCTGTAAAAAAACTCATGAGGGCTTGATATTGTTAAGGAGAAATATGAATGTCAAAATTTTTTGGATTTTTTTGGTCTTTATAAAGAGCATATCCTTTTTGAACAACTATATTTAGCTTGAGGAGTTTTACCATTATAGGTTCTATGACCTAGGGGGGTAGCCATGTTTTGGTAACAAACATTAATGGTATTGACTAATTTTATCACAATGAGTGCAAATTTTTCCATTATAGGCATTCTTGTAATTCTTATTATCTTGGTCAGAGGGAAACTTGTGTTTGCAGTAACAAGTTTATTTGTCCATTATGACTGTAACGAAAACAAATGAAAGAAAATTGTGTAATGTTCTAATTGGTGTTGATATTCATACTTATATTCTTGTTACTGGTAACAAGACTACTACTAGTAAGTTGTCTTTCTTGTTGGACAATGAAAGAAAAAATCTTTGTGATGGGAGGAATGAGATCCATAAAAAACACATGGGACTTGATGTTGTATTGATCATTCAACCCACACAAGAATTGCATGGTCCCATCTTCATGCTTTCTTTAAAAATTTGTGAATCACTAGTACAAAAAGGGTTTTTTACGTCACCTAATTCTCGTCGCATCCAAAAATATTCGACGTAAATAAAACACAGTGACAATTTTGTAAATAAGAGGCGAAATTTTTACGTCGCACACTACTGTATGCGACGTAAAAGGCTTCTCTTACGTTGCACCTAGGTTGGTGCAACGTAAAAGAAGGCTTTTACGTCGCATACAGTAGTGTGCAACAGAAAAAGTGGATCAATTTTTACGTTGCACACTACTATATGCGACATAAAAACTGATTTTTATTCTGTTCCACGACCACTCCCTCTCTCGTGCAACATGAGTTTTTGATAACGATGACGAGAATGACGACAACTACCATTTCCACAACATTTTCGATCATTTTAACTATGAAAAACATCAACATTGTGTCTCATTTTCCGAATTTGAAGTTTCTCCCCGATTGGATTCGAATTTAAATAATTTTCGTGTATACTCGAGGTTAGTGTTCTATGTCTCCTGTATATGTTCAAATTGAATCCATGATTATTTTTAGGGATCTCAATCACGTTATTGCATGAATGTCTCCACTGAATTATTATTGGAATGTCATTATCTATTTATTTGTTTGAGCATTTTTGGTTTACACACTTCATTTACGTGTCAATCACTTTCTTTGTTGTTTGTATATTAATTTTTTTTAAAATATAAATTTTGAATCTCTAGGAGTGGCGAAAATTTATAACATAGGTAGATATGAATCGAAGTTTGATGAATGCACATCGTATTAGTGAAGAGTACGAAAAGGGAGTTGAGGAATTTTTGAAATTTGCTAGTGAAAATGGAAAACCTATGAAAGAGACATATTATTGTCCATGCGTTCGTTGTTTGAATCAAATTCGTCATAAACTTGAGGATATACGTGATCACTTATTTGTTTATTGTATTATTAAGAGTTATATAATATTGACATGACATGGAGAAATATTAGACATCTCAATTGTGTCAACTACAGAAAATTTTGACAAAGAGATGGATGATAATATAGAGGATATGATACGTGATATTGGTGAAGAAAATTTTATGAAAGCACATCTATATGATTCTTTGAAATCTGATTTTGAGCAACAATTGTACATAGGATGTTGTTTTACAAGATTATCAACAACTTTAAGATTGTTTAGTTTAAAAGCAAGAAATGGATGGACTGATAAAAGTTTCACCGAATTATTGGAGTTGTTGAAGGAGATGATTCCCAAAGATAATACATTACCTATTCATAACTATGAGGCAAAGAAGATATTATGTCCAATGGGTTTAGAGTACAAGAAGATACATGCATGTCCTAATAATTGTATATTGTATAGAAACGATTTTGCTACATTAAAGATGTGTTCGAAATGTGGTTTGTCGAGGTTCAAAAACAAAGTTGAAGGAAGTAGTGGTGAGGAAGAACTAGATGGTCCCCCTACTAAGGTGTTATGGTATTTGCCAATAATACCTAGGTTTAAAAGATTATTTGCCATAAAAGAAGATGCAAGAAACTTGACATGGCATGCGAATGGTAGAAAATGTGACAATCTTCTTCGACATCCAGCTGATTCTCCACAATGGAAAAGGATTGATGAAACATTTCCAGAATTTGGTAAGGCATCTAGCCTAAATGCTGCTATGTTTAAGAGCTATTTGGGACTACTAGCTCGAAACCATGTTACGATTACTACTCCATCTTGGGATGATGTAGATGAAATCGAGAAGAACCTCATGTGGTAGGATGTTCAGGTATTTCTATATTTGTTGAACACTTTATATATCATTAATTGAATTTAACATTTATTGTTTATTTCACTACAAAATTTCGAAGTTCCTAACACTGAGGTGATGAGGAAGAAGATTTTATCCTCCATTGCAATTAGATGGAGGGACTTAAATACTTTCTTGACACGGGAGTATGTATTTGGAAAGTTTCAAGATGAATCTCCCTATTTAAAGTATCAAATTAGTGAGGAGGATTGGTTACAGTTTCGTGCTAGCCGATTAGACCCCTCTTGGCAGGATAAAAGACGTGTTGCCTAACAACGTCAGATGTTCAATGATGCACCCCATGTATTGTTACAAGGAGGGTATGCATTATTGGAGCAACGTCTCATGAAAGCCAGAGAAGAGTTAGTAGGAGTTGAGTCTACTGAAATTGCATCTCCACCCCCTCGCTATGAGATGTGGAAGGCAGCTCGAACAAAATCTGATGGACAAATGACTTCTTAGTCTGCATGAATCATTGCTCAGAAAATCGTAAGTTATAATGTCAATTTGAATTGATTCTAATGTGAAAGTTAGTGTATGACTTAGTTATTGTTAATATGTTGTAGGATGATTTAGTTGAGCACACCACCCAAGGATCATTTATTCCTCATGATCAACAAGACATATTGGCGACAGCCATAGGAAGACCATATTACTCAGGACGTGTGCGTGGTACTGGTGGATCCTGGGGCCTTCGTGATTACTTTGGTCCAACATCACGAAGGACCACTGCCGACTCTTACAACCAGGAGGTCTTGCATAAAATGGAGATGCAATTTGAAGAGAAGTTAAATCAAATAAGGCAGTTCTTGCAGCAAGAGTTTGATGAGAAACTTGAATCTCTCGCCCGCTCTCATCAACAGACTCAAGGAACACCTCAGACAATTGGACATGATGTTGTTCGAGTCAGCACTAAAGTTGTGTTGCTGCTACTGATCCTTCAGGGGAATATACTCAGACTGATGCACCACACCAGTGTGAGTTATATGTTGAAATGACCCCTCGCGTCTAGTGGCTATTGGTCGAGTTTTTGAAGGTGACTTAACCATCAACGGTGCCCTTCTATAGGCAGACTGGACACAGGTAGTAGTTGATGAAGTTCATGATGTTGATGCTCCAGTGCCTTTTCCTAATGAAGAGATTCAACTAGTGGGGCAGGCAAGCGGGACATTTTGGCTTGACCAAGACGTTTAGTTATGCTACTATCATCACGTATCAAGGTAATATATATATATATATATATATATATATATATATATATATATATATATTGTCCATTTTCTCTTTTGTAGTCTTATAATTATATTAATGTTTAATTAATTGTTATCATTTATTTAGGAGGACTTGCGTCGTGCTAAGCATAAGAAACAACTTGTCATTGATGAAGACATGACAGAATGTGATGATGATCTCATATCTATGATATTGACCATATTACCACTGTTGAGGAAGAAACTGTGCCGGATACAATGGGAGACTGGAGTGTTTGGAATTAACAATTCTTCTATTCCATTATACATTAACTTGTCAGATGCATTAGAAATTGCTGGGGGAAACTGCATGTTAAACATTTCCATCATACAATTGTGGCAATGTAAGTCATTTTCATTTATGTTTCTAATATTATAATAATTATATTCAACCTATAATTCATTGTTTTATGTACATTGACAAATTGAGTGTGGAATAAGAAAAATCTGAAGTATATGGATTTATTGAACCTCAATCCATCCAAAAATCTGGAAATACAAAGGTCTGAATCCAACAATATATGCAAACATGGATGAGTGACTCACAAAGACATATATATTTGGCTCCATACATTAAAGAGTTATTATTTTAATTTTTATTTTTGTCATCATGTTAATTTGTATTTTTATAACTAATTTTTATGTCATATAATGTAGGTCCCATTGACAATTAATTGTAACCATGCCCTGGGATTACACTCGTGGTGTGATTTTGTTCATTGCATCGGAAACTGAGTTAAGAAATGAAAAGTTTGTTACAAGGGTAATTTTATCTTTTATTCATTAATTATGTTTTTAAAGTGTACATACATATTGAATAATATATGACTTTTTTTCAATTAGAATCGTGTCTGGAACTAATGTTCTAAGTAGAAGACCCAGAACAAAGAGTTTGCAGTTCATTTATCCTAAGGTTAAAAACTTATTTATATAAGTGAACACCATAATTATTGTTTGTATTTAAATTTTGAAAATAACATTATGTTTTATTCATCATTTCAGTGTAATAAGCAAACAAACTCATTTGAATGTGGTATGTTTTATTCATAATTTGTACGAGTATAACCGAGACGGAGGTAATTACTTTCAACATTAATTAACTTTATTTAACTTTATGCATGTTGCATGTTTACAAGAGTTAAATTAATATTTTAGGTATTTTAAGATTCATCTACATTGCCAGAATATGATATCACACAAATTAGAGAACAATGGGCAATGTTTTTCGTTCAACAATTCTAGTACTTAGTTTGTAGGTTATTGTTGGTATTATATTGTATCACTAGTACAGAAATCACTTTTAACATCGGGCTTTCCACATCGGTTCTTTAAGAACCGATGTAGAAAGTGAATTCAAGACTTTCAACATCGGTTCCCAGATGAACCGATGTAGAAAACACTTTCTACATCGGTTCCCGGATGAACCGATGTAGAAAGTCTTTTTATAAAATTAAGAGAATTGTTACTGGCGAGATTCGAACCCAATACCTTGAAGTCGGAGACCGATACTCCAACCACTAAGCTACCAAGATTTTCTAATAATAATTTATACATAAATTATATTTATATACAAATAAAAATGTATATCCATGTAAATATATAAATATAAAATATATAAATACAAATACAAATATATTTATATATTTATATGTTGGATGTGAGAGCGCGCTCGAGAGTAAAAGTGTGTGTCAAGTGGGTTTTCAAAATTTGATGTCAAATTTGTGAGCAAGTTTCTTTATATGAATTTGTAATTTAATGATAGAATATAATCTTTATAATTTATTTATAATAATATAGAATATAATCTTTATAATTAATTTATATAATGATATAAAATAAAGAAAAAAATTATTTTATATCATTATATAAATAAATTATAAAGATTATATTTTGTCATTAAGTTATAATCCATATAAAGAGACCCGCTCACAAATTTGACATCAAATTTTAAAAATTCACTCGACACACACTTTCATTCTCGAGCGCGTCCTCACATCCAACATATAAATATATAAATATATTTGTATTTGTATTTATATATTTTATATTTATATATTTACATGGATATACATTTTTATTTGTATATAAATATAATTTATGTATAAGTTATTATCGAGAAAACCCTGGTAGCTTAGTGGTTGGAGTATCGACCTCCGACTCTAAGGTACTAGGTTCGAATCTTGCCAGTGACAATTCTCTTAATCTGATAATAATTCAAATTCCTAAAAAATATAAATAATAAAAATATAATATAAAAGGGTTATAAAAGGGAGAGGATAGTCTAGGAAACTCTAGATCAATAGATAGGGTAATTAGAGATGTGTTATGAATAAATAAAATAAAAAAAATATTAGACTTTCTACATCGGTTGTATCTACATCGGTTCTAGAACCGATGTTAAAAGTCCCTGGGAACCGATGTTAAAAGCCTATTTAGTGTATGTATTATGTAGTTTAAGTAGTTTAGTTTGTAATATATTTTAGTTTGTAAGTTATTATTTGTATTATATTGTTTTATTACGTAGTTTAGGTAGTTTTTGTACCTATCATGGTGTATTAATTTAACTTTCGTAGTTTGAATTATATATAATATTGTATTTATTATTTACTAGCTAAAAAAACTTGAACCTCTGGACAGTCTGATTATAATATATGTTTGAAGGTTTTGGTTGTAAGACAATACGTCGCATATTGATATATGTGACGTAAATTTCGTCCAATTTTTTAAATTTACGAAACATTTTTCGTCTATTTAGTACTATATGCAACGTAGATTAACGTCAAGTCTCGATAATTGACGTGAATTTAAATCGAAGCGAAGGGATCAACATAAATATACATCTCCTATTTTAACGTCAGTCTTATATGCGACATAAAAAATATAAATTATGCGACATAAAATACCCATTCTACACTAGTGAATGACACAAAACAATAACATTTTGTCTAACAAGAGCATATAGGATCCATTTCAATTCATTTTATATGATTATGAGTTTAGTGGAGTATTTAGATCACCTTGATTTAATGAATATTTAAAGAGCTAATACATGAAAGAGATCTCCTTATATGTTCTTAAAATCATTCCAAATATTATAAGTCATATTCATCCATATGATGCTTACCAACTAAGGTACCACCACACGGTTGCAACGATTCCAAGTAGTAGGTGGCGTCAGATTTGGGTGGTTGAGGAACACTCCCATGTATGAGTTTAACCTTTTTTTTCCTTTATGCTAAGTGCAGTAATCATGGACATGCTCTATAGTAGTAATTGGTCAAATCAAGAACATGGAAATAAGGGTAGTGGATGAATTTTCGCTAGATGAAAGTAAAAGAAACTATGAATAGATTACTTCTCTCCGATGATGATAGAAAAGAAAACAAGAGATCTTAAGATTAATAAAAAAAAGAATCAAGAAGGATGGAGTATACAATATAGCTCTTTAAACGAAAAGCTTTAATACTATAATGAAATGTCATTAGCAATGATTATCATCTTAAAACATTTCCATATGACAAAAAAGAAAAAAAGATAAGGAAGAAAGAAAAAAGAAAAATGCAAAAAAACCAATTTTATTCATATATATATATATATAATATAATATAATATAATATAATATAATATAAAAATAACAAAAAAAAATTAAACATTAAAACAATAGATAACTCTCAACACAAGTTTATTAAAAATATTATTATATTTATAGTGATTCATTATCTAAATTGATTATTTCCCTTTATATCAATTTTATATTATTTCATTAAAAATTAATTATTTAACAATTAGATATATAATATATACCTAAATAACATTCCATCTTATTTATATAATAATATTATATTACTAAAATGATTTCTCTATATATATACGTTTCATTTCTATGCCTAGTTATGAAAAATTATTACCCGACCTTTAACCAATGTTAAAAGACGAATTAGTTGTAACGCGCAGAACATAACACAAGCACATGACAAGTGGACAATAATAGAAAGTCTTTCATTCGACAAAACGGAGAGGCTAACGATAGACATGAATTTGTACGAATGTGCATAAGATTAAGTTTCCACCTCATACCATGATACCACAAACGACGTATTGTCGTGTTCCTTTCTTATTCCAAGCTCCATTCATTTCCCTCCACTTTTATCACTTCCAATTCATATCAAACAAACAACCGGATTCTATTTATTCCTTGTTTAGGTTCATTATTATTTGCAGAATTATCATACAAAAAATTACTACAACTTGAATAAGAAAATTATATTAAGATTTCACAATTTGGTTATTCTTTTAAATTTCGTACTGTGTAAAACTCATTTCTTAACTCTACATCAATTTCATTTGGCACAACAGAGCTCATAGTTAGTATAAAGGAAGTTCGTATGAAACACATTAAGTTAATACTAACGTGGTATAATGGTAATCTTAAACAAAGATGGATTACAAAATTAATGTTGTGTTAATTATGAGGGAAAATTTTTAGATTATAATTTTTTTTTATTCAAAATTTGAAATCCTTTATAATAAAAAAAATGTTATTTAGAGAAAAAAAGTTAAAAGAATTTGAGATTTTAAGATTTTTAAAGATAGTTTAAAATTATATCATTTTAAATATTATATAAAAAGTGAAAATTTAAAATACTTTGTAGTCTTGTATTTTATTATATCTATATTTCTTTTCTTCTTATTTTCTCGTCGAGTTGAATTAGAAGACGATTTTTCTAACGATCATCTATGACATCGTTGGTTTAGTTGATAATTAGTTTGATTTTGTATTTTTTATTAATATCCACACTATTTTTTTTTAAGTTGAAGTTAATAATGACTATTTTTATTTGTTATTGCTAATGTTATTTTAATAACTTAATTTTATGTTATTTTATTGACTTAATTCGATCTATATACGTTAGGATTTTATAATTAACATTGATTTTAATTTTTTTCAAGTTAATAACATTGTTTAAATTATTTATTAGTGATATTAGTCACGATTATTTTACGAATATCGATATGATTCATTTTAGTGAATGTGATTTATATTTTTTTAGTTGAAATTTGCTGTATTTTTTTTATGTACATTGGACTAATTTGATTGATCTTACTAATATTTTTGTTTCTGAGTTGATTAAATTTTGTTTTTAATATCGACCTAATAATTATTTTGACGGGATTGATTTTTGTAATGTTATTTGTAAAATTTCTTTAACTTAACATGGAAAAATTGGCTAAACAAGTCTTTAAAAAATCAACTCTAATCCATGTCAATTATAATAAATATTGTAAATAGTAACTGAAAATAACATTCATTCATGTTAATTAAAGAAAAATATCTTCTTAACTTTAGCTTAAGCTAGAGGAAAAATAATATTGACAAATAA
Source organism: Sphenostylis stenocarpa (assembly GCA_963425845.1). Classification (NCBI taxonomy): domain Eukaryota; kingdom Viridiplantae; phylum Streptophyta; class Magnoliopsida; order Fabales; family Fabaceae; genus Sphenostylis; species Sphenostylis stenocarpa. Next base: position 69,507,516 of record OY731404.1, on the reverse strand, counting down.
AGTATTGTTATTAAAATAAGTTTAATGTTTGTTAGAATAAATTATATTAAAAAATAAACTCTAATGAATTTATAATGAATTTAAATTATCTAACTCGACCACAACATTGAAAAATTAAATAATTTGAGATGAAGTTAATTTAAATTTAATATATTTAAATTTGTAGAAAAATATAAAAATTAAAGTATTTATAAAATAGATTTAACAAATTTCAGAAGGTTCATATTTTGTGTGAGGCAAAAGTTTTTCTGAGATAGCATTTTTCTTGGTACAAAATCAAAATACAATTTTTTTTATGTGGTGTGACCTATTTCTGAACTTGTTAATCACCTCTTTAATTCAACACAGAAGCTAAACATCAATTGACGCTTGACAGTTACCGAACACAAGGGATGCTTCAAATGAACAAATAATAGGGAAGGCAAAGCAAGAGCAAAAAAAGAAAGAAGTGGAATGAGAAATAACTCCAATTAAGTGACATCATCGTTGCACCGTCGAGATCATCAAGATCTATTCCTGGCGGGTTCGGAGCAGGCGGTGGCACTAGGTATCCCGGGCCGTCTGGTGATGTCGGTATAGGGGGGACGCATCCACCACCTTCACACGGTGGTCTTGGCACCCGTGGTGGCGGTGGTGGTGTTAATGATGGTCTTGGTGGCGGAGGCGACGGTGGAATCGGCAGTGGAGGTGATGGTGGAACCGGCAGTGGAGGCGCTGGTGGAATCGGAGGTAGGGATGGTGGAATCGGTGGAGGTGGACACTCTATTATTGCTGGGGGTGGAGGTGGACACTCTATTACTGGGGGTGGAGGTGGAAGCTCGCATTCAATGCACATTATGCGTGGAACATGGCCTTTTCCCAGTGTTGAGGTTGTTTGGGTAGTGGTGGTGGTAGCTGAAACAGTGGAGAATAGTGTTGATAGGAGAAAAATAATGGAGGAGAAGGTGAACAGAAGAGGAAGATGTGCCATGTTCATTGGATATGGTTTGTTTCAGAGGGAGTGAAATTGAAGGCAGAGAAATGAGAAAGAAAAGAAGGGAATGAAGGCTTTTTGGTGCCCACACCATCTCTTGGTGTTCATATTTTATGGTTTCATAATCACTTAAAAATGTCGACTCGTGTAGGGTATCTAATTAAAATACGGATTTTTTAAAAGAAAAAAAATATCCTATTTTTTTAAATCTTCAAATTGTTAAACACCATAGAATACAATTTTATTTTTAAATTAAATGGTAATAGCTTAATTTATAATGAAATATAATATATAAAGAGTATAGGATGCGTATTTTGTAATTTTAAAATATACACTTTATCAACACCCTTACAATATATATATATATATATATATATATATATATATATATATATATATATATATTGAATTGCTATAGATAAAATTATTATTAATTAGTATAAACTAAATTATAATTAATTTATCCATCTACTTCGAAAAATATACACATTATGATGTTTGAGTTAAATGTAATAAAGTTTAGTTTAGAACAAAATAATTTTAATATGAACATGACCTATGATAAGGGCTAGAGTAAGGGAAATAAAGGAAGCTCTTCAACAAATATTGTTGGTTGACCAAATTATGTTTTGAATTAATCAATTAATGAGTTTTAGTTTGGTTTTGTTTTAAGTTGTAATAAGGACCCAATTGAAAATTTAGTCATCAGCTTTTGGGAGACCAAGAGGTGCATAGCTGATTGACTTTTGGTTGCCACATTTTCAGATACAATCAGTCATTAAGTAGTTTCAATTCCTAGGTTAATGGATCATTATTAGCCTTTATTTGTTTCCATTAAATAGTTTTCAATTCCTAGATTAATGGGTTATTATTAATATTTATTTTCTTTTATTGAGTCTTTTGTAACTCTGATGGCAAAGCTTCTATATCAGTTGAACCATTTTTATCAGAAATAACAAGTTGAGTTTATTTTTAGAAATATTAGAGTTTATCTCTTTTATCTTAGTGAGAGTGATTCTCCTAAATTCTTGAGTGATTCAAGAACCCTTGGCTGTATCAAAAGACTGTCACATCCTTTGTGTGTTGCCTCCCTTGGAAAGAGTGATTATTTCCTTCCACCTTCTTTCTAATTCCTAAATTTCTTACAAGGTTCTAACCCTAAAGATCCTAAATTACCCCTTATGTAATTGAGATTCATATCAGTTGGTATTCAGAGCCCCGGTTTAAAGGTTTGAACATCAAATTGATGGCAGAGGAGGATAAAAAGAGAATGAGAGAAAAATTTCTTCATGAAAAGAGAGAAAAAAAGAAGAAGAGTGAAACACTTGAAGTGAAACAGAGCTATTTAACCATAAAAAGTGAGTATAATGTTTGTTCTACATTTAATTTGTCAGACTTATATTATGTAGATGGTGAATCTGATTTGAGGACAAATCATTTTCAAGAGGAAGAGAATGATGTGAATATGACTTATGATAAGGGCTAAAGTAAGGGAAATAAAGGAAGCTCTTCAACAAAAATTGTTGGTTGACCAAATTATGTTTTGAATTAATCAATTAATGAACTTTAGTTTGATTTTGTTTTAAGTTGTAATAAGGGCCCAATTGAAAATTTAGTCATCAGCCTTTGGGAGACCAAGAGGTGCATAGCTGACTTTTGGTTGTCACAGTTTCAGATACAATCAGTCATTAAGTAGTTTCAATTCCTAGGTTAATGTATCATTATTAGTTTTTATTTGTTTCCATTAAATAGTTTTCAATTCCTAGATTAATGAGTTATTATTAGTATTTATTTTCTTTTATTGAGTCTTTTGTAACTCTGATGGCAAAACTTCTATATCAGCTGAACCATTTTTATCAGAAATAACAAGTTGAGTTTAATTTTAGAAATATTAGAGTTTATCTCTTTTATCTTAATGAGAGTGATTCTTCTAAGTTCTTGAGTGATTCAATAATATTTAGCTGTATCAAAGGACTTTCACATCCTTTGTGTGTTGCCTTCCTTGGAAAAAGTGATTCTTTCCTTCCACCTTATCACTAAATTACTACATTTCCTACAAGGTTCTAACCTTAAAGATCCTAAATCACCCCTTGTGATTTATATCACTATGTTTACATATAAAAATGGATAAAAAATAAAATGTATACTTTTAATGAATATAATATGAGTATTTTAATTTCTTGTTAATAGATATCTCGTATATTTTTATAAATTAATTCAAATGATATTATTGGTGAAAAAAAACATTAATATATTAAATAATTATTTACAATTTGATTTTATGTATTTTTATTTAAATTTATAGAAATAAAATAATTTTTAAAAGAGATAATTTTTATTTAAATTTATACATTAGATATAATTTATTTGAATTTAAAAAAAAAACTAATTTATATACTAATTTTATGATACAATTTTATTTGGATTATATTTTAAAATAAAAATTTATTTAAATTTATTAAAAAATAATTTTAAAATAACCATATTTAAAATTTTTAAAAATAAAAAAGTAACCTTGAGAATCCATAAATATTTGAAAGACACAGTAATTCTCAGTTTTTTTTTTCTTTTCAAAATAGTATCCGCGGGTAACGAAACAAATGTTGAGATAGATTTTTTAGGCCGGATAAACCTAATCCAGTTACCATCCCAAATCATCATTGATTTTTGTAGTTGTCGATATATTAATTAATTAATATGTAATTATATATGTTATCGGTATTTAGAGCAATTTTAATAGAACTAATCTTCATTCAATCTTTTATTTTCTTATCTTAATGGTTAATAAGTTGATCATAATAATCCACTGTAAGACAAACCACTTATTCTTCTGCTTTGCCTTGTCTAAGTATCATTTTCTTAAGAGTAAATGGATCGAAGCTATATCTATCTAAAGCAAGATATATAAAATAAATAAAATAGACCATGGAATTAAACATACATTTTAATCAGTGAACAAGTTGTACAATATTTATTTGATCGTTCATTCAACACCAATCAAAACACGCACAAACCAAAACGAGACAACAAATTGACGCACTAAGCAAATAGCCATGTCAGAAGAGCATTTTTTTCTTTTCATTTTCTTCCCTCTTCTCTTTCACAATTTGTTCCTCATGCACAGTACAAGAATTTTGGAAACAATAATGCATGTATCAAATGAACAAGTAATAGGGAAGCCAAAGAAGGATTAGAAATGTGAAGGCTTGCAACGAGAAGTAACTAGGGTATGAAAAGCGTAGCATCTTTGCACCGTTGATAATCTCGTCAAGATCTAGCGTTCCCGGCGGGTATGGAAGGCGCGGTGGCGATAAATATTCCTGTTTGTCTGGTGTCCCCGGCATAGGGGGTAGCAAGCAATCAATACCTCCACCTCCACACTCTGGTCTTGGCGGCGGTGGAGATATAACAACAGGCTGTGGTGGTGGTGGTGACTGTGGTTTTGGCCGTTTTGGCGGCGGTGGACATTCAACAACAGGTGGTGGAGGTGATGGTGGTATCGGAGGCGGAGGTGAGGGTGGTGGAGGTGATGGTGGTATCGGCGGTGGAGGTGAGGGTGGCGGTGGACACTCTATTACTGGGGGTGGGGGTGAATGTGGATGCTCGCACTCATAGCACATTATGTTTGGAACTTGGTCTTTTCCCAGTGTTGAGGTAGTTCGGGTGGTGGTGGCTGAAGCAGTTGATAATAGGAGAAGAATAGCGGAGGAGAAGGTGAAGAGAAGAGGAAGAAGAGCCATGTTCTTGAAATTGGAAATGACTTGTTTCAAAGGGAACGAAACTGAAGAAACAAATGAGAAAGCCAAGAACAAAGAGAACGAAGGGTTTTGGTTACGAGGTAGAACGATAAATGGTTGTGTATTAATGGCCGCACCATTTGTCGGTGTTTTATCCTCTACGATAGATATTGTCTCGTCATGATCATTTAATAATTTCACACAAAAGTTAAAACTATTACAGAACAAGTAATTTTAACTATTTGTTTCTGGCGGGATTAATCTATAGTAAGATGTTAAGATATGTGTTGGTTGTGTGAGATATTTTTATAGATTTCTTGGCTGCATGCATGTACATCACTTGCAATTCTAGAGAATCCGAAAGAAAGAAGAAAAACGTGTAATATTGTTGCAGCAACTCTTGCTAGGTAGCTAGGTTACGTAATTGAGTATGATATTATTTGTATACGTGATTTTGTAGAAGGGAAAGTAATTTAAGGAATAGAAGAATGGACGAAAAGAAATCACTAGTGCAAAAAGGGAATTTTACGTCAGGTATTTAGGGTTTTTTACATCATATTTAAGACTGACGTTAAAACGGGAGACGTAAATTTACGTCGGACTCTTTAGCCCGACGTAAATTTACGTCAGTTATCAAGACCCGACGTAATTTTGCGTTGCATATACCACTAAACAGACGTAAAAACTTTGAAAATAAAAAAAAAGCAAATTTACGTCGCATATATTTATATGCGACGTAAATTTCTCGTTATTTTTTAAAATTGAGTTGATTACGTTTTACAACTAAAACACTGTAAATATATATTACAACCAGACAGATCAAGATGTTCAATTTTCTTTAGCTAGTAAATTAAAAATATAATATTATATAATTCAAACTACATAATAAAACAATATAATACAAACATACAAACTAAAAAATCTATTACAAACTAAATGTTAATACAAACTAAGCTACATAAACTACATAATACACACAATATAATATGAACAAGAACTTAAAAAATTATGTACTAGAATTGTTGAACGAAAAACCTTGCCCATTATTCTCTAATTTGTGTGATATCATATTCCAGCAATGGAGATGGATCTTGAAATACACGAAACATTAATTTGACTCTTGTAAACATGCAACACACATAAAGTTAAATAAACTTAACTAATGCTGAAAGCAATTACCTCCGTCCAAGAATTAGTTATACCCGCACAAACTATGACTCTCATCCAATACATAACATAGTAACCACATTCAAATGAGTCTCGTTTGCTTATTACATCTGAAATGTTGAATAAAATATAATGTTATTTTCAAAATTTAAATACAAACAATAATTATGGTATTCACTTATTATAATAAGTTTCTAACCTTAGGATAAATGAACTGCAAAGTCTTTGTTCGGGTTTTCCACTTAGAACATTAGTTATAGACACGATTCTAAATGAAAAAGGCCATATATTATTCAATACCTTTTCCATTTTCACTAGCAAATTTCAAAAATTCATCAACTCCCTTTTCGTACTCTTCACTAATACGACGTGCATTCATCCAACTTCGATTCATATTATGTTATAAAGTTTCGTCACTCCTAGAGATTCAAAATTTATATTTAAAAATAAATTAATATACAAACAATAAAGCAAGTATATGGAGTATGTAAACCGAAAATGCACTCAAACAAAATAATGACATTCCAATAACAATCCAGTGGAGACATTGATACAATGACGTGATTGAGATCCCCAAAAACAATCACGGATTCAATTTGAACATATATCAGGAGACATAGAACACTAACCTCGAGTAAACACGAAAACGATTTCAAACTTGAATCCAATCGGGGAGAAATGTCAAATTTGTAAAATGAGACACAATGTTGATGTTCTTCACTGCCAAAATGATTGAAAATGGTGTGGAAAGGTAGCTATCGTCGTCGTTCTCATTGTCGTTCTAAAAAACCCTTGCGGCGCGAGATGCAGGAGTGGGTAAAGAAGAGAATAAAAAGAACTTTTTACGTCGCACACCCTAGTACGTGACGTAAAAAGCCTCTTTTACGTCGCGTGGGGGGGTGCGCGATGTAAAAAGTGTTTTTACGTCGCGCACCACCCATGTGACGTAAAAAGTATCATTTTTTACGTCGCGCAACCCATGTGACGTAAAAAGTGATATTTTTTACGTCACGCACCCCCCATGTGACGTAAAAAGTATCACTTTTTACGTCGCACACCCCCCATGTGACGTAAAAAATGATACTTTTTACGTCACACACCCCCCACGTGACGTAAAAAGTATCACTTTTTATGTCGCGCACACCCCATGCGACTTAAAAAGCTCTCTTTTATGTCGCGTTGTACCAGGTGCGACGTAAAAGAGGTTTTTAATGTCACCTCCTACAATATGCGACGTAAAGGTTTCACCTCTTATTTACAAAATTACCACCACGTTTTATTTACGTCGAATATTTTGACATGCGACGGCAATTGGGTGACGTAAAATGTCATTTTTGCACTAGTGAATGCTAAAGATTTCAAATTCAGACCACGTCATAAAATACAGAATCTATAAAATATACAATTAGATGGATCATAGATCATTTTTGACATGGGTCGTCTCTACAAAATTATAAAAAATAAAATAATATCTTTTACAAAATTGAGTACTTGTATAAATTTGGACAATGTCAAAAAATAAGAAGAAACAAAAAATATTTAAAAATATAAATAAAAAAATCTCTTTGGCTTCCCTCTCATGCATCCATTGCCTTCCTCTCTCAAGCTTTCTCTTTCTCCTCATGCTCATTCTTAAAAATATCTTTTTGGTTTCTATCTCAAGCTTATGTTTTCTTTTTTAACCACGCTTCCTATTTCTCCTCATACTCTCATCCCATGCTCCTTCTTTTTCTTTTTTTGTTGCACTTCATCCCACAGTTTCTTCTTCTTCATTCTTTTTCACCTCACACTCTTTTTCCTTCCCCGCACTCACTTCTACACACTCTCATCTGCACAGTCTAATTGCACTCTCATCTTCACAGTCTAATTGGGTTCATGCTGTAAATCATTTTTTGTAGTTTCTACTTATTGTGTTACTCTCTAAATTTGGCTATTTGGGTTTATGGCATAAATCATTTTTTACAGTTTCTACTTTTGTGTTAGTCTCTAAATTTGGCTATGTAGTGGAGCTTCCAAGAATTCCCCAATGAGCCTACTGGAAAGGTAATCTTCAGAGTCATATCCTCGTAAAGTCATTTGTCTATGCATAGGCAAAACCTGGCAAGCAAGAAGCAACATCTCCGAAGGGAACATCAACCTATTCAGAGGCACAAAAAATGCAATCAAAAGTCTTCACCTTCAAATGAAGCATCCGCCTACCCAGAGACATTATTATTATAATCAACAAATCTCTAGTGGATTCTGCCTATCCAAGAGACATTTATCAAAGAATCTCTAACAATCAACAAGCTAGATAACAATCACAAAAAGCCAAAAATCAAAATATTACCGGTACACCAGACAAAAACAATTTTCAAAGCAAAGAACTACTCCCCATGGAGTCAGTGCATGAACGAGATTAATAAGCCGCTACTACACAGTTTAGTCCAAGGAAAGGACTACAAACCAGACGGAGGTTCGTACTCATCAAACCAGATGGGGGTGCGTACTCATCCATCCCTACAAAGTGGACTGCAAACCAGACGAGGGTTCGTACTCGTCAAACCAGATGGGGTGCGTACTCATCCAGCCCTACGAAGTGGACTGCAAACCAGACAGGGGTGCGTACTCATCCAGCCCTACGAAGTGGACTGCAAACCAGATGGGGGTTCGTACTCGTCAAATCAGATGAAGGTGCATACTCATCCAACCCTACAAAGTGGACTGCAAACCAGACGGGGGTTTGTACTCGTCAAACCAGATGGAGGTGCGTACTCATCCAACCCTACAAAGTGGACTGCAAAACCTATGGGGGTTAGTACTCATCAACCACGCCAAAGAAGCAACCCAGAGCTTCACATTCATCGTCTAGAGGGTTAGCTATCACACCAAAGGAACATCCGAAGGACGACCCGGTAAGAGAGTCAACTCCTTCACCCACCATCCGGCCTTACAACACGTCCGCCTATATCCGGTCTAGTAGGTGAAAGGGGGGAGGGGCAAATGTACACCCCAAATCTTACCCGGGTCAAACAGTAGCTCTCAGAAATCCTCCATTTCGAAGATGGTTAAGGCTCCATTAGGCCCCTAGTAGCATTCACTAGGTTCTATGGAGAGATTTTTGAGAAAATAAAAATTTAGAAAAATCAGAAAATGTGGGATGGCCATCCCACATCTCCAGACGGTTGTCCCACTTGTCATTTACGTTGGAACGACCGTACCACTTTCCCAGACGGTCGTCCCACTTCCTTGAACCTTGGGACGACCGTCCCACTTTCCCAGACGGTCGTCCCACCTTCCTTGAAGCTTGGGACAACTATCCCACTTTCCCAGACGACTATCCCACTTTTCCTTGAGCCTGTGACGACAGTCCCATTTTTCCAGATAGCTGTCCCACCTGTCAGAAGCCCAGACGACCATCCCGGCTTGCCTGACACAATTTGCTATAAATATGGGCTCATTCTAGCTCATTTGGACAGGCCACAAACTTTCCTATGCTCTGAGGACCTATTTTTTGAGACTTCTAAGCAACTCTGAGCATTATTCCAGAGTACGAGTGATCTTTTTGACACTCGAGGAGTTTAGTTATTATTTTTGTTCGAGGGAGGAGTGCCTTTGTAGAGTGCGTGACTGCCAAAAAGCGTCCTCTAGTTCAAGATTTATAAAAGCTCGCTTCGAAGGGTTTTCTTCATATCTCTTCTCTTTTACTGCTTTCCTCGTATGCATTAGTTATTAGGGTCATGTAGGTAGCTATTTAAATACTGCAATGAATAAATAAGGTAGAAGCATAATTTTATTGTCTTTATTTTAAGATTATTCCATCATAAGGAACCCGAAAGGGGCGTTGTGGGGGTGCTAATACCTTCCCCACACGTAACTAACTCCCTTACCCAACTCTGGTTATAATGGCCAAAGTTGGTTTTTCTTAAACCAACGCCTTCTTTTTCCTTTTTCGATGTTTATGGTAAAAATATCCATGGCGACTCCTGAACCCATTTACGAAAACCTCGTTCTTAAGGGTAGTTTGGATATCGGACATCCAAAGAGCGATGATCATACTTTAAAACAAACGCGAATCATCAAAACCCGACCGCTTTTTTACGGCAGCGACATTCATAATTAAAGATACAATTATAACAATAGTCATAACGGTTACATGTCATTCAATGGCATGCTCCCTTACATGTACTACTATATTATCTCTTTCTACTTAATATGATTTTACAATGAGAAGTCCATAATGAGATCAAACATAATATCATTTTCAATAATAATAACATAATTTAATTTATTCATCATATTTGCATGCATATTAATAAAGAAGAAAACAAAAATTTCATAAACTTATATATTAAAGATCCCAGAGTGTCACATAAGCATTAATAATAACATTAACATTTAACATTCACTAGTAAACATAATGTTCATATTCTCTATATGACCAACAAATAACTTGGGCGATAACCCTTTTTGTTAAAGGATCAACAATCATAAGATAAGTGCTAATATGTTTTATTAACACTCTTCGTTTTTGAACTTTTTCTTTAATGACAAAGTATTTCAATTTCATATGCTTAGCACCTTTAGAATACTAGTCAATCTTAGAAAAGAAGATTGTTGCGGAATTATCACAATAAATTTTTAGCGGCTTGACAATGTTGTCGACTACTCCAAGTCCTAAAGTAAAATTCTGTAACCAATTATTTTGAATTGTGGCCTCAAAGCATGCCACAAATTTAGCTTCTATGGTTGATGTAGAAATGACGGACTACTTCGTACTTTTCCATAAATCGCTACTTCGGATAAAAGATACACATAACCAAATCCGTATATCCATACAACCAGCAAAATCTGAATCGTATGTCTAATCACCTCAAGATAATCAGATTTCCTATAATTAAGCATGTGATTCTTTGTTCCTTATAAGTATTTTAAGATTTTCTTTGCAGCTTTCCAATGATCCAGTCTAGGATTACTCTAGTATCTACCCAGTATACTAACTACAAAGCTAATACCTGGCCTCGTACTTTAACATACATCAAACTCCCAACAACAGATGCATAAATGATACTTTTCATCTGTTTAAGTTCCAAGTCATTCTTTGGACATTGTGTGAGACTAAATTTGTCTCCTTTCTATATTGGAACGGGAGATGTTGAACATTTATCCATTTTGAACCTCTCTAAAACTTTATTAATATATATTTTCTAAAACAAACCTAACAGTCCTTGCAATCTATCACAGAATATTACTATTCCTATCACATAGTATGTCTCACCCATATATTTCATTTCAAAGTTGTTAGAGAAAAACTTCTTAGTCTCACTTAATAGACCAAGATCATTAGTCGCAAGCAAGATATCATCAACATACAGAATCAAAAATATAAACTTGATCTCATTGACCTTTAGATATATACACCGGTCTATAGTGTTTTTCTTAAATCTAGAGGACAAAATAGTATCATTGAACTTAAGATACCATTGATGAGAAGCTTGTTTAAGTCCATATATTGATTTCTTAAGTTTACACACCATGTGTTCCCTTCCTTCTTCAATGAACCCTATTGGTTGGTCCATATAAACATCCTCCTCTAAATCCCCATTCATAAAGGTAGTTTTAACATCCATTTGATGCAACTCAAGATCATAATGAGCTACTAATGTCATGATAATTCTAAAAGAATCTTTCTTAGAATTATCATCATTAATGACTTCTGAAAATGAAACTAGGTCATTATTACTACTTACGTCATTTTTTGAATCTTGTAGATAAACCACATAATCATTTGAAATAACACACTTTCTTTCTCTGTGAGATCCTCTTAATACTATTTCTTGTGCTTGTTCTACTATTGGCTCCTTGTTAATCTCGAGATCATTAATTTGTTGTTCTTCTTGATTGTCATGAGATCATTAATATATTGGGAGAAAAATATATTAGAATTAACATAAGTTAAGTGGTTTCATAACAATTCAATGCATAATTATATCAACTTTTTACCACTTAACAACTCCCCCCAACCTAAAATCTTGCTTGTCCCAAGCAAAGTAGTTTTTTCAAAACAAAATCATCACCTATTATCTCTTTCTCTTCTAGAACCACAACATAAAAATTTTCAGGGGTGATGCTCACAACTCCAAATGAAAATAGAACACATAAGCATTCAAGTTATAGAAACCAACAAAGAATAATTAGTCCTCAACTATCCTCAGAGAAGCATGATCTCTCAAATAGAGTTATATATACTCATTTCTAATTCTCACAGGTAAGTGTTTATCTCATTCAATCACTTCATTTAGACAATCCAATATTGATAATCATCTTCAAGCAATCAACAATTGTTAAACAAGACTTACATCAAAAGGTCTTTTGAGGCTTGTAATGGGGCTGGGCTAAGAAATAATTATTGGTTTTTCTGGGATATACAAAAATATTTGAAAAATTCAACTCATATGAATGATTCTTGATTAACAATTCCTCAAGTCAGGTTTCAAACTTCATGCTTTTGTCCCTAACACAATGACAATGAGTTAATAATCTCACGTTATTACCCCCCTTTTGACTTCTTTTTTTTTTTTTTTTTTTGCTTTTGCATGTATCCTTTTTTTGGCTTTGCAAATTTTTAAGCTTTGCTTTTCCTTTTTCTTTACACTTTTTTTTAACAATAACACCCCAACAATACCTGTAGGATAACAATAGCAATACCCAACAATAAGAAAAATAGTGATATTCATACTCATTTCCTTTTTCAAATATAGGAAGGTAGATAAATAATGTTTAGGCTTAAGGGTTCTGTTTAAGAAACAATATTATTTTTGGCTCAGAAGGGGTTCAAATGGATTTCCTAAAATTAATGCAAGGTTGACTATTTGGCTCTGGTTTAAATCTACTACAAAGAAAAAATGCCTTTATCATTTTCAAGTCTTGCCAATATGTAATCACATCAAAGAATCAACCAATATCAGTTATCATCACAAAGTATTGACACTCAATTTATCTGTTTGTGGTACTCTGCTCACCTGGGTTTTGGCTAGCTTCTCCAATTCAGTTAATTCTTAATTCTCCTTATCAATTCCTTTTCACTATCATACTCAACATCCCAAAATAACTTGTTATTGGAAACAATCAAAATTATTTTTTACGTTCTAGATTTGAATTAGACAATAAGCAATAATCTCATATATGACTCTAAAACAAATTATGGGACAACAAGGGAATTCAAAATTTAAAATAAATCAATTAAAAACATTAAATTAAAAACAAAGGAATTAAAAACATTAAAAATAAAGTAAGTTTCCTCTCTCATTTTCTTCACTTGTCATCTACTCCTTATCTTGTGCCTCAGCCTCAGTTGCAGACTTTCTCACCCCCTCCAGAAAGGTTGGACTGTCCCCAGGCCATTGAAGTAAGGCTTCAAAGTCTTGAGGAGAAGTGCACTGTGTACCTGGAGCAATCTTGTAAAGAAAGAACCTAAGGAAGAAAAATGCACAAAAAACTTAAACTGCAAAAAGAAAAAAAAAAATTCAAAACATTGGGTTGCCTCCCAGGAGCGCTTGTTTAACGTCTTTAGCTCGACGCCTATTTGCTTTAGAGCTCATGTAGGTGAGTGATCAAGGTGATATATACGCATTCTCCATCCCTTAATTGTCCTTGTGGGAATGAATTTATTCTTTCCATTGCGAATAACCTTACAACTGTCAGAGATTGGATAAATCATACCTGCTTCAGGAGGTTTCAGTACCTTTCTTTGAACAACTTCCTTCATAGTCAGACTAAGATGTCTTTGGGGTTGTACAACAGGCTTGTAATCTTGTTTTTCAGTTGAGATGGTTAATTCCTCCAAAGTGTCTATTCTGAGACAATCTTTCTTGTCTTCCGGTTGTTGTACAGCTTCAAACAGATTAAAATTAACTTCATCATCTCCACTTCTAATTTTCAACTTGCTCATGTCAACATCTATAATTACTTTGATAGTCTTCATAAATGGCCTTCCCAGGATCAATGGGACTTCCTCATTTTCCTCCATGTCCATAATCACAAAATCAACAGGAAATATGAAGTTATCCACTCTAACTAAAACATCTTCTGCTACTCCATAAGGAATCTTTACAGATCTATCAGCTAGCTGTAATGTCATTCTTGTAGACTTTACTTCCAAGTCTCCTATTCTTTTAAGCATATAAAAAGGCATTAGATTTATACTAGCACCCAAATCGAGTAATGTCTTACCTACTTGTAATGTTCCAATTGCGACTGGTATAGTGAAACTGCCAGGATCTTTGGACTTTTGAGGCAATGATTTCTGAATTATAGCGCTGCATCCTGCTTCTAACTCCATTGTTTCTGTAGTAAATCTTCTTTTCTTAGTTAACAACTCTTTCATGAATCTTGCATAAGTCGGCATCTGCTCCATAGCTTCCATAAATGGAATATTAATCTGTAAATGCTTGAAAATATCCATGAATCTTGCAAACTATCTTTCTTTATCTTTCTTGGAAGGATAAGGAGGATATGGTAAATCCTTCAATTGCGGTATTTGACTCTCATCTTTCTCTCTCTTTTTCTCACTCTTTTTACTTTTTTCTTCTTTTTCAGTATTTTTTTCTTTTTCTATACTCTCACTTTTATTTTTCTCTTTTTCTCATTCACACTCATCTTCTTTTTCTTTTAGGATTTCCTTCTCTACATCCAGATTGTCACCAATACTTTCTCCTATAACCTTACCACTCCTTGTAGGTATTGAATTGCATTGCTCCCTGGGGTTGGTTTGTGTGTTGGCTGAAAACTATCCTCCTTGCTGCTCAGATAATTGCTTAGCCAGTTGGCCTATCTGGATCTCTATATTTCTGAATGAAGCCTCAGTATTTTTCTCATTAGCCATAGTGCCTTGCATGAATTTTTCTAAAGTATCCTCCAATTTACTTATTTTGTCAGACACTGAAGGATAATGTTGTTGCTGCTATTGATATGGAGGTTACTGATATGACTGTTGTTGAAATGCAGGTTGTCTAGTAGATGAGCTAACACCTTGGTTCCACCCAAAATTCTGATTCTGATTTTGATTCCCTCTCCATCCTTGTGCAAAATTATTCTGATAATTAGTGGGATTAGGAAAATTGCCTTGTCTGCCTTGACTACTACCTTGGACCCCCATATAATTAGCTTCTTCTTGTTGAATGTTGCCTTGATAAGAACATTGTTCATTTGCATGATCACCTCCACACACATCACAACTCATCTGTTGATTAAGAATAGATTGTACTGTGTGCATTTGTTAAGGTAATTTCTCTATCTTCTGGTTCAATGCTTCAATTTGTTGCGTTATAAGTTTATTCTGGGCTAAGATAGCCTCTGAGCTGTTAAGTTCAAGTACTCCCTTCCTTTGAATTGGATGTCTATCATGTTGGGCATGTTGGTCTGTAAAGGCTAGTGCATCAATAATTCTGGTGGCATGATCAATTTCTACATCCAACATAGATCCTGCTGCTGCAACCTCTAATAACATCTTTGCATCATGTTGCAAGCCAGTATAGAAAATATTCAACTGAGAAACGTCATCAAATCCATGATTTGGGAAACTTCTCAACAATGATTTAAATTTCTCTCATGCTTCACAAAATTTTTCATCTGCTCCTTGTCTAAAAGAAGTGATGTCAGATTTTGCTTTGATGTAACGGGATGGTGGGAAAAATCTATTCAAAAACTTCTCTTATACACTACTCCAATTAGTCAGACTCTGATTAGGATGTGCTTTCAGTCATTCCTTTGCCCTACCTGCCAAAGAAAAAGGAAATAATATCAAATATGCAGATTCAAGATTTGCTGCTCTAAATCCCATGGTACCAATCAACTTATAAAGAGTAGACAAATGAATATAAGGGTCTTCATGATCCAATCCAGTGAATTGATGAGCACTAATCAAGCTTAAGAAAGATGGATTCATCTGCAATGTATGATCATCCGGAATGACAATGCTGGAAAAATGTCTTGGACCTTGCTGCATAGCACAATTTCTAAGAGTTCTTCTAGGTGGATTTGCATTTGGGTTTTGATTTAGATTTATATTGGGATCTGGATTTGGATTCAGATTTGCTCCTTCTTCCGCCATATCTTCTATAATTGGGTCTGGTAAATCAAGTGTGAAAGAAGAATTAACAGATTCTCTTGTGGCTTGTTCTTGAGTTTCCCTTCTTCTTCTACCCCGGTTCCTCCGAGCTGTTTTTTTTTTTTCAATCTCTGGATTAAACTCTAACTGCTCTAAATATACCTGTCCTCTTAAACACATAAATCAAAAGAGTAACTCAAGCAAATATTAACACAAACTAAAAGCTAAATAATAATAATAATAATAATAATAATAATAATAATAATAATAATAATAATAATAATAATAATAATAATAATAGTAATAGTAATAGTGATAATGATAATGATAATAATAGTAATGGTAATAGTAATAATGATAATGATAATGATAATGAAAATGATAATAGTAATAATAATAATGATAATGATAATAGTAATAGTAATAATGATAATAATAATAATAATAATGATAATAATGATAATGATAATAATAATAATGATAATGATAATAATAATAATAATAATAATAATGATAATAATAATAATAATGATAATAATAATAATAATGATAATAATAATGATAATGATAATAATGATAATAATAATGATAATAATAATGATAATAATAATAATGATAATAATAATGATAATAATGATAATAATAATGATAATAATGATGATGATAATAATAATAATAATAATAATAATAATAAAATAAAAACAGAAACAAAAATAAAATACTCAATAAGCTAAACAAAGAATTCTCAAATAACACCGTTCCCAAGCAACGGCGCCTGAAATACTTGTTGAATTATTGGCAAGCGTACCAAAATTATCAATCGCAGTATAGTATTTCGATAAAATAAAAGTCGATCCCACGAAGAACAATTTCAATGAAAATTCCCAATTATGCTTACTAAGTATATTAAACAGATTGGATTTTGCAAATAAGAGTTGAGTTGAATTTAAATGACAAAGAACTGTAAATTGTTCAGAAAATATCAATTAAAGGTACTTAGGATTGACTTCCTTCCTTATCTCTCTTTTGTAATGACTATGTCAATTAAGAACGTCAATTAACCTAACAATGTTGATGCCACCTACTCAAATCATCCATGTTGATTCCTCACACATGAAATTCATAAGAAAACCTAATAAATGTTGATTCCTCACACAATTAACAGATTTTCCAGCATTAGGGTTAGGGTGTTTAAGCAATTGATACATTCATTCCATTCCTGGCAATTAACGTAAAAAATATTCTTACCGTGATCTAGGGTTCAAGATATATTTTCCAATCATACCTCAAACAATCAAGAATAAATCATTCCAAAGCATAAAGGATAAGAATAACAACAACAAAGCATAGATTAATATCTCAAAATATCACCATAATACAAAAGTGTTCAAAGGAAGTGCACCGAATCCTAAGATAATGAAGTTAGCCACTCATGTTGGCCATTACAATGCTCCAATTGATGAAAAAGTGAAGAATTGATGAAGATTAAACAAAACCCTAACAGTAGTCGTGCCTCCTCTCCTCCAAGACTGTTTGCTTTTTTCAAAACACAACTTATCTTTTTATAAGAGAATTTGGGTCGGGCCTCACATCATTCATTCGCTTAAGCGCTCTTCTTTCTTTCAATTTTACTCCAATTATGCTGACAATTATGCTTCTTACTCTTGTATTAAGGTATTCTCGAATTCATCCTATATTGGGAGAAAAATATATTAGAATTAACATAAGTTAAGTGGTTTCATAACAATTCAAGGCATAATTATATCAACTTTTTACCACTTAACATTGCCCGGGGACATAAAATCTAGACAAGTAGATGCAGTAGCAGGCGTTCCTCCTTCTTTAATGGGCCAGCCAGAAGAAGACGCCCAATCTCCATGGAGGGGTTACGGAGAAAAGAACGGTAAGCCATAATTCTGTCAAAATCGTCTAACTCCGCCAAAATATTAATAGCATCATCTCTTACATTAAAATGTGCAACATTTTCCCATATATCGTCATCAAGGATGATAGTCACACCCTTGACATGAGAAGTGGCTACTTGATCTCTAAATTTGAAACGAGAATAGAATACCCTAACTAAATCAGGGTAGTATGTACCTTGCATTTGGATAAAAGGGAGGACACCTTGAATTTCGAGAAGATTCGGAAAATTAAATCCTCTATTGTTGAATTGATCACCAATAATAAATTTTGGAGTAATGATACCTCTTTCCTTCCAGAAGGTGAGAAATTCCTGTCTTCCCTCATCATCCGAGATCCATCCTTCAACAAAATTTGGACGGGGATGAGAGGCAGGAGCAGATCTTCTTCTTATGGGAATTTTAGTACGAGAAGAGGAAGCCATTTTAGGATTAGAAGAAAAACAAGAGAGTTTTGGAGGACAAGTGAGGTTAGGAGAAAGCAAGAAGGCTTGAATGATGCTAGAATGCTTGGATTCAAGAGTTTGAGGTGTGGAGAAGTGAAATGAAGGCTTCCTATATATAGGGAACATGAATAATGGTCATAAACGGTCATATTTGAGTGAAGGAGAGCCAAAAGAGCCGTTGAAAACGGCTAGTTCATGAAAACTACCCAGTTTAATCGATTAAAGCTTAAAATAATCGATTAAACCAACAACAGAACCATTTAATCGAGTAATTGATGTTGTTAATCGATTAAATGAGTAATTAATCGATTATTGGTTGAAATAATTGATTATTCCAGAGAGAAACTTCAGATTTTGGACATTTAGGTGCAGATAGGGTGACAATTA
Organism: Sphenostylis stenocarpa; assembly: GCA_963425845.1. Lineage (NCBI taxonomy): Eukaryota > Viridiplantae > Streptophyta > Magnoliopsida > Fabales > Fabaceae > Sphenostylis > Sphenostylis stenocarpa. The sequence continues at coordinate 69,488,797 of OY731404.1, read as the reverse complement.
AACCCGTACCGTGGGGACCGACCCGTCCCCGCCCTGAGTTTGACGGGGAAAACCCGAGTTGACCGGGGGCAGGGGCGGGGATGAGTAATGCAATCCCCACCCCGACCCCCTCCCGCCCCGACTTTATATTTAAATTTAAAATTTAAAATATTAATACTTTAAATATATTTTCTTTTCTTTTTCTATTATATATAAGGTTATTTTTTTAATATTTCACCAATTTTTATTTTTCTTCTACCCACTTTTAATTTTTTTGTCTTTTTTAATCTTTTATATCAATTAATTTATTACATTATTATCTCTCTTACCTTTCTATTTTTTACATTTCCTTAATTTCTCTCATCAATTTATTTATTTTTTTAATCTTTTCAATCAATTTGATGAACACAAAGTAAATTTTTTTCTTTATCTTTTTCTAAATATTTTACATAAATCCTAGTAGTAACTAATATTATTTTATTTATAATTTATATTTATTAGGTTTTATTATGTTATATTTTTTGATCTTATTATTCTTATTTATCATATATCAAATTTTATCTTAATAAAATAATTATATTTTAAAGGAATTAAAGAAATTGATAATTTAAACTTTTATTACTTCGAACTAATTAAATAAGAATTAACTTATTAAATATTTTCTTATAAACTATATATTTCATATTTTTAAATGACAACTTAAAAATGAATTAACTTATATATATAATTAAATTTTTTAATACAAGTATTATAATAATAATGTTATAAGTATTTAAATATTTGAATAGTATAATAATAATAATAATAATGTTATAAATATTCTCTCTATATATATAAATAAAATATAATTAAATATTTTTTTTACATACATATTTTAATATAAATATAATAAATTAAAATGTATATTTAATTAATAATAATTATAAATTAAAAAATTATAAATATTTATTTATATATAAAAAATACATAATGAAATTAATTTATTATAAATGTAATTATCTTTTTAAAAATAATATAAATCGAGGACTGGGCGGAGGCGGGAACCCGAAACCTAGCGGGGACGGGGATGGGAACTAAATTTTTAACCCCGACGGGGATCGAGGGCAGGAACGGAGATGGTTAAAAAAGTTGGGGCGGGGATCGGGGAGGCAAAACCCGACCCCGCCCTGTCCTATTGCCATGCCTAGGTGCAGATAATCGATTATTGCTTCAAATAATCGATTATTCAAGAGAGATCATCAAATTTTTGAGGTTTAGACACATGATAATCTATTAATACCCTACATAATCGATTATAACATTACAATCATGCAAAAACTGATTAATTAAGCAGAGTTTAGACTATTTCTAATATTCCTAAGTCTCTTCTAAGATCATAGAATCTATCTTTGGGAAGAGGTTTAGTAAAAATATCTACTAATTGATGCTTTGTATCAACATATTCAATTTTACAGTTTCCTTTGCTAATATGATCTCTTAAGAAGTGATGTCTAATCTCTATATGCTTAAATCTAGAGTGCATTACTGGATTCTTAGTAAGATTTATTGCACTTGTATTATCACACATCAATGGAATATCACTTAGAAAGATACTATAGTCTTCTAATTGTTGTTTCATCCATAAAATTTGAGCACAACAATTACCAGCTGCAATATATTCAGCTTCACTAGTGGATAAAACAACACATGCTTGTTTCTTAGAATGCCAAGACACTAATGATGATCCTAACAAATGACATGTTCCACTAGTACTCTTTCTATCTATTTTACATCCACCATAATCAGCATCAGAATAACCTATTAAACTAGGAGAAGCTTCAGATGGATACCATAAGCCAAAACCTGTAATTCCTTTTAAATATTTTAAAATTATTTTTAATGTAGTTAAATGAGATTCTTTTGGACATGCTTGAAATCTAGCACACACACAAACATAATACATAATATCAGGTCTACTTGCAGTTAAGTATAACAGTGAACCTATCATACCTCTGTACATAGATTGATTAATTTCCAAACCTGATTCATCCTTATCTAAATAGCATGAAGTTCCCATGGGTGTGTTAGCTTCCTTTGAAGTGTCCATTCCACATTTCTTGAGAATCTCTTTGCAGTATTTGGTTTGAGATACAAAAATTCCATCTTTAAGTTTTTCTTCAACACTTTTGGGTTCTATCTGTGAAACAAAAGCTACAGACATACAGAAATTGGTCATATTTCTAGTTCTTATCCCTTTTGAGATATCACCAATAATATTGTCCATTGAAAGTCCTCTTGGTGATTGCCATTCTTTTGCTAATTCAGTTGGTTGAGAAGGCTCATTCTCATTCAAATACAATTCTTCAAGATCCTCTCTTATGTACTCATCATCACCTACAAGTTCTTTATTTGACTCAAGAGGATTTCCCTCAAGGTCTACAATTTCATCAAAGGTGGCATGCACAAATTCTTCAACATTTAAAGTTCTTTTGTTGAAAAATATATAAGCTTTGCTAGTTAGTGAATAACCTAAGAAAATGCCCTCATTGGCTTTTGAGTCAAACTTTCCTAAGTTCTCTTTTCCATTATTCAAAACAAAGCATTTACATCCAAATATTTTCAAATGAGAAACATTAGGCTTACTACCATTAAAAAGTTCATAAGGAGTTAATTTTATGATTGGCCTTATAAGCATTCTATTCAATACATAACATGCAGTACTTACAACATCAACCCAAAAATATTTAGGAACATTTGATTCATTCAACATTGTTCTAATAAGTTCCTCTAGTGACCTATTTTTCCTTTCTATTACACCATTTTGTTGGGGAGTCCTAGGTGCAGAAAAATTATGCAAAATTCCATTTTCCTCACAATAATTTTCAAACCATTCATTTTGAAACTCTCCACCATGGTCACTTCTTAATACCTTAATTCTTAAGTATTTCTCATTTTGGATTTGCTTAGCAAACTTCCTAAAGACCTTAAAAGCTTCACTTTTCAATGTTAAGAAAAATGTCCAAGTATATCTAGAAAAATCATCAACAATTACAAGAGCATAATAATTGCCACCAAAAATTTTTATCCTAGAAGGACCAAATAAATCTAAATGTAATAGTTCTAAAGGTTTTGATGTGGAAATAACATTCTTTGATTTAAAGGATGATTTTATATGTTTACCTTTTTGACATGCATCATATAATCTATCTTTTTCAAACTTTAACTTAGGTCAACCAACAACTAAGTCATTTGATATCAATTTGTTTAATTGATGCATATTTATATGAGCCGCTCTCTTATGCCATAACCATGGGTTCTCTTCCTTAGCAACTAAGCATGTTATACTATTATCATGTATACAATCCAAATCAATCAAATAGATATTATTATGCCTAATGCCTTTCAAAGCTACATTTTCGGAATCTATCAAATGTATGGTACAAAATTTACTTTCAAATATTACCTTGAATCCTTTGTCACAAAGTTGACTTATACTTAGGAGATTATGCTTTAGCCCATCAACAAGAAGCACATCCTTTATCTCTAAAGTGTTTGCACCACCTATATTTCCAATTCCAAGTATCTTTCCTTTGTTGTTGTCCCCATAGGTTACATATCCTTGTTCTTTAGCTTTGAAACTTACAAATTTCATTTTGTCTCCGGTCATATGTTTAGAGCATCCACTATCAAGATACCACATAGACTTCTTTGATTTGGAAGTTTCCTACAAAACAAGAACATAGTAATCTTAGGTCCCCATAACTTTTGGGTCCTTGGGGTTAGAGACAAATAAATCATTTAACTATAGGAACCCAAACATATTTTCCTTTAGGAACACCAAAATGCTTAATTTTACATCTATTTGAGGTATGACCATGTTTCATACAATAAAAGCATGCTTTAGATGTAGTTTTAGAATTTGATACATTTCTAACTATTGACGTTTTAGTTCCTTTTTCAACTCATACTCTTTTATTTCTAATTTTAGGCTTTTTCAAGGGAACATGATGGATTTCTCTATTTTGAACAATAGCTACTTTATCCTTATAGTTATCACTTATTTCCTTCTTAGCTTTATCATGCAAATGTCTAAATAAATCAAGTTCATATTCATACTCTTTACATGATGCACATGCTATATTCTTATTATCTTTTTCTTTTAAACATACAATTTTCGTTTTTAATGTTTTCTTTTCCTCTAAACATACAATTTTCGTTTTTAAGGACTCCACCTCTTTTTCGGATTTATTCAAACACATTTTCACAGATTTGTATTCATTTTTCAAGTCCTTAAAAGCATTAAACAATTCTTCATATGCATTTTGTAATTCATCAAAGTTATTTTCATCATCACTTGAGGAAGAGTCGGAATCACTAACCTCAAAGTTGGAAGTATATTGTCTTTTTCCATCAAGCAAATGTTAGCTTCTATTTCTGAATCACTTGACTCCGAACTTGAGTCACTATCATCCCAAGCAATGTAGACTTTCTTCTTGAAGAATTTCTTGCCTTTGTTATCTTCATTCTTCTTGTTTGGACATTCGGTTTTTACATGTCTTGTTTCACCACAATCATAACATTTGATATTTTAGGAAGTATTTTCTCTTACCTTTCCCTTACCTTTGAAGGGTTGTTTCCCTTTGGCTTTCATAAATTTGGTAAATTTCTTTATCATAAGACTCATTTGTTCTTCTTCTTCATTTTCTGAGTCTTCTTCTACCTTCTTGTTCTTATTCTTGGAAATTTCGGTTTTGAAGGCTAAGTTCCTCTTTTGGTGTTGACCTTCTTCATCATTTAGCCTTCCGAGTTCAAGTTCGTGCTCTCTCAACTTACCAAAGAGTACCGCCATAGACATTGGTGCTAGATTTAGTGACTCCGTGATGACCGTCACCTTAGGTTGCCATTTCTTATCCAGAGATTTCAAGATTTTTACATTTAATTCATCAACATAAAAATTTTTACCTAATCCAGTGAGATGATTCACTATGTGCGTGAAACACTTTTGAACGTCAAAGATTGTTTCTCCTTGTTGCATCCGAAACATCTCATATTCTTGGATTAGTGAATTTTTCCGTGCTCTCTTAACGACATCGGTACCTTCGTGGGTCACTCTTAACATTTCCCACATCTCTTGAGCACTTTTACAAACGAAGATCCTGTAAAAATCATCAAGGGTTAAAGCAGATGAAATTATATTTCTAGCCCTAACATCATATTGGGCTTTTCCATTTTCTTCTGCCGTCCATCTAGAAAATGGTTTTGGAACATCCACTCCGTTTTCAAAAATTTTAGGAATATAGGGACCGTTTAAAATTGCGTCCCAAACACCTCTATCAACAGACTCTAAAAGTGGGGGTCTATTGATAGAAGCACCCTTGGCAAACGTTTGATTTTGTCCGGCCATTTTCGAAAAATTGAATGACTATCAAAGCAAGCTCTGATACCACTTGTTAGAATCGCGTAGCAGAATGTTTGCGTTTACGAACAAAAACTAAGAGGGGGGTGAATTGGTTTCTTAAACAAAAAGTAGGGTTTTAAAATGTTCCCAAATTTCACCGATTAAAATGTTGTGTAAAGTAAATAGATCAAGGATAAAGTCTTACACAGATGATTTATACTGGTTCGGATCAAAAGACCCTACGTCCAGTTGCTAAGCACTCAAACAGAGGATTAACGTTGTCACTATAATCACAGTTATACAAACAGATTACAAATGAAAAGATAAGGTAAAGAATACACCTCTCTTGAGTCACACAAGAGATGAACACCTCCTTTGAATCCACAAAGGATGAAGAACAACTATCCCTAGAGATGGCACAACACACAATCCACCAAGAAAACCCACTTAGTGATTCTTATTGCTTCTAGCCCACACTAGGTTCCAAAAGCCCCTTTTTCCTCCAACAAACATTTCTCTGACAGTCACAGCTCTCAACTTTTGTTTTGAAAAAGGTTGTTCATTTTGCAGAGAGCCTAAGAGAACCTTAAGTAGACGGATTAGGGTTTGGGAATTTGGGATTTTCGAAACCTGGTGAATTGGGAATAGGGTTTTCAAAAATTGGTCCAATTTTGAAATTCAAAACACATATCTGACTGAAATAATCGATTATCTTGAGTGTTAATCGATTATTACATAGCCAAATTCACCTGGAACCCAAATCCATGCAGTTTAATCGATTATCTGAGCAATTAATCGATTAACAGCCCTGTTAATCGATTAATATGGGCTTTAATCGATTATTCCAGAGAGCTCTCTCTGGAATAATCGATTATCCTACCATTTAATCGATTAATCCAGTATGTTTTTTTATAAAAATGAGTTTTTAGAACCTTTAAAGAGTAAACTATGTGCTGACTATCTTAGACTCTAATATTACAGACTAAAAATCATAAAAATAGAGTTATTACATAACATTACAAGTCTTCAAATCTTTAAGTCCTTTGTTCTTGAATCATCATCAAAATCTACAAGCTTCATAACCATGTATGTTCAACATTCATATCCTTGTATGTTTCAACACAAGTATTTTATGTCTCCAGTCCTAATTATTATTAATATATCATTAAAGAAAATTGGTACAAAGTATTTTAACTTATTTTTGTAGGATTTTTTAACAAAGTTCTCCAATGCATCAAATGATATTAGCTCTAAAGTAGTTGATTTAGAAACTAACGGTGATTTTCTCATAAACATTCTTAAGCGAGACAACATACCAAATTTGAAGACGAGAAGATGAAGATATTACTCCTTTGAAAATGTTGAGGAAAAATATAAAGATTGAGAAAAATTAAAAACTTAGTACATTTATTTTATTAGGCTTATTTCAATGTTATGAATATTTTGATTTTAGTTGTGTACTTCAATTACTGTTTGGACAATAGAATTCGTAGAAGCTGTGAATGAATTTATTCTACCTTTAATACTTAATGAAGAAAAAAGTTACTTAAGTTCAGGCACACCTTGTTAATCAGATAAAGGCAAAAAGTTTAAGGTGAATGATTTACATCAGAGTTTCTAAATGACTTTAAATGTTCAGGAATTTCAAATCATTATGTTAGGTTAAAAGTTGGTGTCCCTGTTATGCTTTTAAGAAACATTGATCAAGCTAATGAACTTTAGAACAAAACAAGATTGCAAATCAATGATATGGGAAAAAAATGTTATTTCAGCTACTCTAATTACTAGAAAAACTATAATGACAAAATATTTATACCAAGGATGAATTTAATTTTTTCAGATTCAGAATTTCCTTTCATGTTTCAGAAAAGACAATTTCCTTTATGATTATATTTTGTAACGATAATAAATAAAAGTCAAGGACAATCATTGAATAAAGTATTATTTTATCTTCCATGTCCTATGTTTACACATGGTCAATTACACGTGGTTGTGTCCAGAGTAACAACCAAAAAGAGATTGAAAATTCTAATTATGGATGAAGAAAGAAATGTGTGTACATCAAGAAAGAATATTGTATACAAAGAAATATTTGAAAACCTTTAAAAAGGTTCTTGTAGCATCCAAATTCTTCATATGAGGTAGAAATATTGATATACTATTTCTTATATTTTTTTATACTAATTTTTGTTACTAATTTTCAGTTTTAATCAAATATAGGTTTTGGAAGAATACAACGATGCAGAAGTTGTATTCGATTAAATGTAATTTGAGCTTATAAACTTACAAGTAAATTTTCAATGTGTTACTTTTTATTTATCATAATTTATATCTTTATTTTTTTTTAAGTTATTGTATTAATTTATTAAATATACAGTGATAACACTAGTTATATGTAACCACAAGAATTGCTAGAACCTAGGTAGTTTGTAAGGTCTTATCTTCTATCACATATTTCATTGTCATCATTGTCTATAATTTTTTTTATTATCGAATTAGATAGGCAAAAAAAATTAATAATAAGCTAGTTTTTGTAATGTAGTCAATATACATTTAGTTTTCTTTTAATTTGTTGGATAAGGTACATGTTTATGATATTCAAGGATTTTTTTAAATATTAAATAGTTACCAATATTTATAAACACCATCCTACTAAAAAAATATGATATAAATTGTACCTATTCGGGCTAAATCATATTATTATTAGGTTGATTAGTAATGATAACTAGCCCAAATTCATTAAAGATGTTATTTTTATTTATCTTGTTATTAATTATCTTGATTTTTGTTATAATATCTTATATTGGTTATTATCTCCTGAACTATTCATTGTTATCTTTTGAGTCCTATATAAAGAGACTCAAACAAGGAATAAATCTCACCTCATAACTTATTTTCAAATATATCAATATCTTGTCTAAAAGCTAACTTGAGCATCGGAGTGCCTTTGCTAGTGAGCCTTTATGATTTCTCGAGCGAGAAAACTTCAATTAGATACTCGGAGCTTGGCCGACTGACTTTATCTTCTTGCCTTGTCGATCATTCTTCAGCTCGATAAGAACATAAATAAATGCAAATTCTCTCCATAGAAATGAGATGAGGACAATTGCCATGACATGATTGTAAATCTTTTATGATACTATAGTGACATATAATACAAAAGAGATACATATAAAAGGACATTAGTGTTGAACTTTGTTTTTATTATTTATATCCTTATCAAAAATAAACATTTGGTTGCATTTCGAGACTACAAATTCATATTCGTGAACCAAAGTGTCAACATTGGGCTCAATAGATATAAGCCCGTTTATAACATTATACATTTTATTTTCAATCTATTATCTGATGCAACCCTTTTCGACACACTTTCAAAAATATTAAATGGGCTTGAGCTTGTTAATTTTTTTTGACCTGTGTGAATAATACATAACAAATACTTCCTACATATCTCTCTCTCTCTCTCTCTCTATATATATATATATATATATATATATAGAGAGAGAGAGAGAGAGAGATTTTTTTTTCATATCATTGTACTTTTTTTTTCATCCCATAAATTATGTTAAATTACAAAAATGTCCTATGTATTTTTAACTCTCGCATGCAACTACATGATCTTGTATCTTCTCTCTTCTTCTATGGTGCAGAACACTATTTATTAGGATATATCATAGTTAGTTTTTTGTTGTGCTTAGTTAATTTGCTTTCTGTTATTTTTCTGTTTTCCTTGTGGTTTTATATACACGTGTATTTCACATTCTTGAGATAATAATAAGTTTTTTAGTTGTTTTTGTTCTGTCTAGTTTTCTTTTGTTTCTCTGCATCTTTTTGTTTTGTCAACTCTGATATGATATCAATTTTCTAACTCCTTCCGCATCTCTTGTTTCTCTTCTTCTTTTCTTATTTAGATCATCATGGTTGTTGATACAAATTCAGACTTTGTTACTTCAACTCAATTAGACCCACACAACCCTTTCTCCATTCATTATGCAGATCATCATAGTCAAAGTCTGATGTCTAGCCCTTTAATAAGTGATAACTTTGGATATCTTCCCAAACCCACTAATTCCACAAAACATTCTTTATGGAAAAGAAATGACAACATCATGAAATTTTGGCTTCTCAACTTCGTTACCAAAGATATTGCTACAAGTGTCATTTACTCTTCTACTGTTGTGATCTTGTGGGAGGATTTGTTTGAATTCTTGATACAGGCAACTCAATGGACCTCAAATTTTCCAATTTAAGAAAGCTATTTTTTCTTGTCACCAAGGATCTATGTTTGTAAGCCAATATTTTGCTATGATATAGAGTCTTTGGAAAGAATTGAGTGACTTTCAACCATCCCATTCCTACACCTTTGGGGGTGTTAAAATTTTGATTGAGTATCTTCATTCCAAACATGTGATGTCTTTTTTAATAGGTCTCAATGAAAACTATTCTCATTTTAGTGGTCAAATCTTTCTCATGGATCTCATTCCTTCTATTAGTCGTGTTTTTTCTTTTGTGGTTCAAGAAGAAAAAGGACAAGAAGTTGACATTCCTCGCAACAACAACCATCATCCATTTCCTTTGTTGTTCCTCAATCCAACTCCAAAACACAATAATCTGGTCTTCCCAAGAAAGAAAGACCAAAATGTAGTTACTACAAAATACTCGGTCATATTGAAAACAAATGTTAAAAGAAGCATGGGTACCCTGCTGGTTATAAAAAATCCAACCCTATTATTAATCAAGTCACTGATTCTAATGTAGGAGAAAGTCTAGTGCAGTTGACCAAAGCCCAATATGATAAACTTTTATATCTTCAAAATCAGGTAGCACCTGCTAGCACATCACAATAATCCAATCTTTCAAACTCCCATAAATATGGTATGTTCAATTTTCCTTTCTTTAAGAACTTGGTCTTCAATACTTATCCAAATAAAGGAAATTCCTCTGTTTGGATAATAGACTCTGGAGCTACTGCACATATTATATGTTCTTTGTATAATTATGTTTGCTATAGCAATTTAGACAATCAATAAATCTATCTCCCCACTGGAACTGTTGTTACTATTAAAGTCATTTAACTTTATTAAACTGAATAACCATGTCATTCTACACAAAGTCTTGTTTATACCAGACTTTAAAGTCAATCTTATATATGTAAGTTCTCTAACTCAGTTTCATAATCACAAAGTTATTTTTTATCATTCTTATTTTGCATACAGGCCTAGGATTCAAGGGTGAATGAATGACAAAGGTAGCATCCTAGATGACCTCTACATTCTTCAATAATACAAACAATACATTTTTTAGTTCTTTCTTGTATTCTTTTAATAATATAGTTGTCACTGTTAATAATAATCCTAAAAAAATATGTTGTAAACAAATGACACTACAGGTTAGGCCATCTTTCTAATGATGTTCTCAGGATGATTCATAATAAAACCAATTTGAACTTACCTGGTAATTTTTCATGCAAAGATTGTTGTATATGTCCATTAGGTAAATAAAAACGCCTTTCTTTTAATAGTAATAATCACTTCTCTACGTATTGCTTTGATTTGATACACTATGATATTTGGAGACCTTTTCACACTGTCACTTATGACAATCACATATTCTTTCTCACTTTAGTTGATTATCATAGTAAATCACATGGAATTTTTTATTAAAATCTAAAAATCAAGCATTCGATTACATACAACATTTTTTTCAAACTTGTAATCTATAAAATGTTTACAAAGTGATAATGCTAAGGAGATTTTGCTTTATGATTTTTTAGCTTCTGAAGGTACATTACATCAATTTTCATGTCCTTATACTCCAGAACAAAATTCTTTGTTGAAAGAAAACATCAACAACTTTTAAATGTGGCTAGATTTTTGTTGTTTCAGTCCAAAGTGCCTATAGTGTTTTGGGGAGATTGTATTTTGACTGCTACTTACATCATAAATAGGTTTCCTCCCTTTACTTTACACAAGAGAAACCTTTATCAAATGTTTTATCAAATTGAACCTTACTATAATAATTTCAAAAATTCTGGTTCTTTATGTCAAGCTAATTCTCAAAACATGAAAGATATAAATTCAACCCCCGAGTTGAACCCACTATGTTCATTAGTTATCCTCCAAGAATAAAAAGGATATAAATTGTATAGTATTGAAACTAAAAAAATTATAGTTTATAGGGATGTTATTTTTCATGAAGAAATTATGCCTTTTTCTCTTCAACAAACCATATTTACATATGATCGTAATCAAGATCGAGATCTTTTTCGTGATATTGTTGTTCCTAGGCCTACTACATAACACTATCCTAAGATCCACTTTTTTGATCTTGTTCCAAATATAGAACAAGATAATCTTCCTCAACCTACTTTTGGGACTGAGCCTAATTATAACATTCAACATCCTATAAGAAGATCCTCACAATAAATCAACCTTTCATCATATCTAAATGAATATCAAGTTTCTTTTCCCAACCTACATTCTTCAAACTCCATATGCCATTTTCTTTCTTATGATAAGCTATTTGCTGGATACAAAAATTTTGTTATGTAAATTAGTAGCTTTTATGAACCCACTTATTATCATTAGGCTGTTAAACTCCCTGGATGGAAGAAAACAATGGACAAAGAGGTAGAAGTCTTGGATATCAACAACACAAGGGATATTGTTCCTTTACCAAAGGACAATAAGGCTATAAGCTGTAAGTGGATTTTCAAAGAAAAATATAATGTTGATGGTTCTTTAGCCAAAAGAAAGGCCAGACTTGTTGCTAGTGGATTTACATAAGAAGCAGATATAGATAGATTTTCTTGACACTTTTTCCCCAGTTGCTACTGTCACTATTGTTAGAGTTTTTTTTTTATCTCGTACATGCATTAAACAGTGGACTTTTATATAACTAGATGTCCAAAATGTGTTTCTGAATGGATATCTAGATGAAAAGGTTCAACTGAAAATACCTCAGGGTTAAAATTTAAAACATTAGAATCAAAGTAACGTTGTGTGAAAACTGAATAGATCCTTATATGGCCTAAGACAAACCTCACATCAATGGTTTAAATGTTTTTCCAAGTCCTTACAATCTCATGGATTTATTTAATGCACTAGTGATTCTTCTCTTTTAGATTTGGTAGTGCAAATAACATTGTTTACTTGCTAGTGTACGTCGATGATATTATTCTTGTAGGGCTAAATTCAGATTCTTTAACACAACTGTCAAACTCTTCTCCAAAATTTGTTCAAACTAACCATTGTAGGAGACTTGAAATTCTTCCTTAGTTTGGAAATTGTCAAATCAAAACAACGCATTCACTTGTCTCAACAAAAGTACATTCTTCAACTTTTAGCTTACACAAGTTTTAGCAATGCTAAGCCTGCTGCCATTCCAATGGATCCTAATAAGCATTTCAACTCAATCGATGGAGAACCTCTTCCAGATCCCTTTGCCTATAGAAGGCTGCTAGGTAGACTCATGATATAAATATCTTTAGACCTGATATTTGTTTTGTAGTGAATAAGTTGAGTCAATTCATGAGCCAACCATAGACACCACATCTTCAATTTGTTCATTAAATTCTCAAATATCTAAAGGCAACTCTAGGACAAGGGATTTTTTTTCTCTTCGCAATCTACTCTAACTTTGAGTGCTTATGTGGATGTTGATTAGGGAAGTTATGTTCACAACAGAAGATCCACTATAGGTTTTTGCATCTTTATTGGAGATTCTCTTCTAACTTGAAAAAAAAAAGTTACTATTTCAAGATTTTTAGCAGAAGCTGAGTATATGACTATTGCTTTTATAACTTTAGAATTGTTATGGCTTAAACAACTCCTCCCGTTCTTTCAACATCAACCTAACATGGTCATGATGTTATGTGATAATATTTTTGTTATTCATCTTTCAATAAATCCTATCTCACATCAAAGACCCAAACACATTGATATTGATGTCCATTTTGTCAAAGAACATGTTGAATCTGGTTTCATACGCCTCATTCATGTGAAGTTACATTAACAAATAGTTGATGTTTTACAAAACCTTCCACAACATAAGTTTCAATATCTGATCAGCAAGTTGGCTTTCAAAAATATTTTTTCTCCAACTTGAGGGGGGATTATTAGGATATATCAGAGTTAGTTTTCTATTGAGCTTAGTTTATTTGCTTTCTTTTGTTTTTTTGTTTTCTTGTGATTTTATATACCCATGTATTTCACATTCTTGAGATAATAATAAGCTCTTTTTATTATTTTTATTCTCTTTGTTTGATAATTCTGATATTATTGTCACTTACGTTAACAATGACAAGTATACATGATATGATGCCATCACTCCCCTTCGACCAAAACTCTAAACTAGTGTCATCGCTAAAATGCAAACAAGTGAGGACTACAATCCAAACTAGTGTCATCGCTCAAATGCACACCAAGTGAGGACTACAAGGGGTACAAAAATAGTGTGGGGTGTCTGGTTGTGTTGGTTTAAAGTCCAAAATTAATGAAGTGGTTTAGCATGTATCATGTAAAAATGTAAAAGAAAGTGATGAATGTGAAAGAGGAGGTGGGGAACACATGGTGAAAGCGTGAGGTTTCAAAAAAAATAAAATGAAAAAAAAGAGATATATATATAAAATCCATAGATCTTTTGTAAATTATTATTCTGAATCTACTCTTTAATAAATTTTCTAAAATACTCGTTCTAGACATATTTCGAAAACTTTTTAAAAGTGTTTCAAAATTAATTTTATGCTAACAATGATTTAAAACATTTTTAAAAAGCTTTAAAAAGGTTAATTCAAAATATTTTTATAATCAACAATTTTGAAAGATTTTAGATTAAACTTTTCAAAAGTTTTTCAGCTGGAAATATTTTCAAAAAGCTGGTGGAGAGATAAATCTAGAATATATCTAAAAATCTTATTTTTTTTTCTGAAAGAGTAAATTTAGATCAATATTATATATTTAGATGAATATCAAACATATATATATATATATATATATATATATATATATATATATATAAATAAGTTACAGAAAAATATACCTAATACATTTGGAATTAAAATTCAATTTTGTGCTATCAAATTATTTAACCTATAAGTAATTCAATTTTTTGTGTATTATTATATTATTTGTTTTCTTTATTTAATTTCCATATCTCTCCCAATGTTTACGGTGAAGAGTTATTATACATAGAGAATTATATTTTAACAATGATTTATTATTTATTATTATAATTATAAAATATTTTCATCAAAATAAAATTAATTAGAAATTATTATTTATTAATGAATGTAGTTATTAGTTGGTTGAATAGTAAAGAAAAAGTTATCAATCAATCTTTCTTATCTTTTCTCTGGAAAAAGGTTAACTCTTAACTTAATGTTTTCAAGTAATACACTATTAATTTCATTTATTAATCAAATAACAATTTTTAATTAATTTTATTTTAATTAAACCATCTTATGATTATAATCATAACATGTTAAAAGTATGATTGTGTCAATATAACATCCTTTCCTAAAGATAAGGCACGGGTAAGAAGGAAAAACAGAGAGAAACAAATGGAAGGAAAGTTATCGCGCGCAGCAAAGAAGATTGCTCCCTCTTCCATTCGAGAACTCTCCCAACTCGCTCAGCAATGCAACGCCATCAACCTCGCCGAGGGCTTCCCGGACTTCCCCGCCCCTCCCCTCATGAAAAACGCTGCCGTTTCTGCAATCAACTCTGACTTCAACCAGTACAGGTTTCTTCACTTCACACTTTACAAAACGTCAAACAATTAATACGGTAACATAACTTCTGGATATCTTCATTTTTTTCAACAATTTATGAAACTAAACTAGGCACGTGCAAGCTTTATGCGACAACTTGGCCAAGATGTTCAAGGAAATGCATGGTTTAGATATCGACCCTCTTACGGATGTAGTTATTTGCTGCGGTCAAAGCGAGGCCTTTGCAGCTTCAATCTTTGCAAGTGTGTTCTGTTTTGTTGGTCTTGTAACATTTTTAGTTTAGTTTAGGAACTTCAAGGTTATGGAGTTGGTTATCATTAACATTGTAACTTGAATGTTGTGTTTGAAGCAGCAATTGACCCGGGTGACGAGGTCATACTGTTCGACCCTTGTTATGAATCATATGAAGGATGTATTACCATGGCCGGGGGAGTTCCTGTAAGCTTGCTATCTTCTACCTTGTTTAAGTTTGTATCATATAATTATTGATAGATAAGCTTTACTTCCATGTGGTGTTGCGTCCATTTTTCTGCATACAATTATAACAGAGAGAAAATAACAGAAAGAGAATATTTTTCATATTCTATTCTAATATGCCCCTCAAACTCAAGGTGGAGGGTTGTGAGAGAAACACTGCACATTGAGTTTGCCTTTAAGCAAGTTAAATCTAGCTGGAGAGAGAGGCTTTGTCAAAATATCTGCCCACTGATCCAAAGCTGGAATATGAGAAATGAAAAGCTGCTTGGACAGAACCTTTTCTCTGACAAAAAAGACATCAATTTCCATGTGTTTGGTTCTACTGTGAAAGACAGGGTTATGAGCAATGGCTACTGCACTTTGATTATCACAGAGTAGTCGAGGAGGAGAGAAAGGAACTTGAAGTTCCTGTAAGAGAGCTTGAATCCAGGTTAACTCAACGGAAGTCTGAGCTAAACTGCGATATTCGGCCTTGGTACTGGATCTGGCTATCACCGGCTGTTTTATAGACCACCAAGAGATTAAATTAGAACCTAAGAAAATAGCAGAGCCAGAGGTTGAGCGCCTATCATCAATATCAGAAGCCCAATCAGCATCACACATAGCTGTGATAGATAAAGGTTGCCCAACACCAGATTGCATAAGAAGGCCATGAGAAAGGGTACCCTTGAGATACCTTAGGATCCTTTTAACTGCTATCCAGTGAGTATCTAAAGGACTGGCCATAAATTGACAAACCTTATTTACTGCAAAACAGATATCAGGCCTAGTAAGAGTGGCATACTGTAAAGCACCAACCACAGATTTGTAGAGAGTAGGATCTGGAAATAGATCACTAGTAGTTTTAGAGAGTTTGCAGGAAGAGGCCATAGGGGAAGAAATAGAGTGAGCCTCAGCCATGTTAGTTCTGTGAAGAAGGTCTCTAATGTATTTGCTTTGGGTCATGAGAAGAGACTTGTCAGGTAAGTGCTTGAGCTCAATTCCCAAGAAATAATCCAAATGACCTAGTTGTTTGAGAGAGAATGTAGAGTTGAGCTGATCGGTAAGTTGCTGAATGAGAGAGGAAGAGCTGCCAGTGATGATGATATCTATCATCCACATAAACCAGAAGAAAAACAGTATGAGCCTGATGCTTGTAGATGAATAAGGATGGATCACATTTGCTAGCCTGAAAACCAAACTGAATAAGTGTAGCCTTGAGTCTGTCAAACCATTGTCGTGGGGCTTGCTTCAAGCCATAAATAGCTTTATTCAGTTGACAAACGAGGGATTTATCTGCAACCTCAAAACCAAGAGGTTGAATCATATAAACTGTCTCCTGTAGAACACCATTAAGAAAAGCATTATTTATATCCAACTGAAATAACTCCCAATGATTAGTGAGGGCAAGTGTAATGACATTCTAATAGTAATAGGCTTAACAACAGGAGAAAATGTCTCATGAAAATCAAAGCCAGGGACTTGATGAAAATCCTTGGCAACTAACCGAGCTTTGTACTTGTTGATGGACCCATCTGCATTTTCTTTTATTCTAAAAACCCATTTACACCGTACTGCCTTTCGATCAGGGGGTAAGGGAACTAAAACCCAAGTGTGGTTCTTTAATAGAGCAGAATACTCTTGCTGCATGGCCGAAAACCAAGCTGGATCAGCCAGAGCTTGTTTGAAACCTTTGAGTTCCGTATGAGCCAACAACAAGGAGGGACAAATTCGAGGACAGTGTATTCCTGATTTGGACCTGGTTTGCATAGGATGATCATTAGTAGTTCTGGGAACAGGTTTAGTGGGAGTACTGGACTCAGGAATAGAGGAAGAAGTGGACTCAGGCTGTGACACAGTGGGTGACACAGGCGAAACACTATTTTCAACAGTATGGGAACTATTAGGAGAAGACAAAATAGGCTGTTGTGAGTGACCTGCGGTTGAGATAGGAGAGGAAACAAAATTTTGAGGGTAAGAGGAGTGGAACATGGTGGTGAGAGGTCAGGATTAAGAGTAAAATATTGGGAGAGGGAAGAGAGAGAAAGAGAACGTTGCTGAAAAATATTACAAAAAGGAAATCTGTGCTCATTGAAAATCACATCTTTTGAAATGTAGATTTTGCCTGAAGAAGAGAGACATTTGTATCCTTTGTGAGAAGATGAATACCCTAAAAAAACACACTCTTGTGATCTAAAATCAAGTTTGTGAGTATTGTAGGGTCGTAGAAAAGGGAAACAAGTACACCCAAAAGTTCTTAAAAACATATAATCAGGCAATTTTTTAAACAAAACCGTGAAAGGAATGCTAAAGTTTGATGAGGCAGTAGGTAATCTGTTGATTAGATAGACTGTTGTAGTGAAAGCAAAGTCCCAAAAGGCAAGAGGTAAAGAAGCATGATGGAGGAGGGTAAGACCCAAATCGACAATGTGTCTATGTTTCCTTTCCACCACACCATTTTGATGGTGTGTATGAGGACAAATCAACCGATGAGTGATGCCATGATTATTCAACAAAGTAGTAAAAGACCTGAATTCCCCTCCCCAATCAGACTGAACACTTTTAATTTTGGAATTTAGCTGAAGTTCAACCATAGCTTTGAATTGTTGAAAAACAGAAAGTGTCTCGGCTTTGGATTTCAAGGGATATATCCATGTAAACTGTGAATACGCATCAATAAAGGAAACATAGTAGCCATATCCAGAGTGAGAAGAAATGTGAGAAGGTCCCCACAAGTCAGTAAAAATTAATTCTGAGGGTACAGAGTAAATAGTTTCAGAAACAGAGGAAGGAAGTCGATGTGACTTCCCTACACAACATGAGGAGCAAAACTCATTCAAATTTTTATTGGAAGAAGGAACTTTACAATGATTCAGAACAAGTTTAAGAACATGAGAGTTAGGATGGCCCAACCTAGAATGCCACAGAGAGTGAGAAGTAGGGGTCAAAGCTACATTTGAAATTTTATTTACATCATTGGAATTGAAAACAGCGTTAGAATTGGACGACAACTCTGCAGAATCTGAACATGTTTAAGTTGAAGAGGACATCAACACAGATGGTTGGTGAAGCTTTAGGTTGGGAAAGGAATAGAGTCCATCAACACCAACAATACTATGGAGTAACCTAACATGTATTTAAACCATACCAAATGACATGAGGTAGGCAATGTGGGACTTTCAACACGCTCTCTCCAACGAAGCCTGCCGGACTAGGCAAAGGGTACTTTTGACCCAACTAAAGGGCAACTTTTGGCCCATGACAATAACCGGAAAGATGTTAGGCTTTGGCTCTGATACCATGTTAAGGTTCCAACATAAAACCAATTGGCTATATGTAGAGTAACCTAACATGTATTTAAACCATACCAAATGGCATGAGGTAGGCGATGTGGGACTTTCAACAAACACCAATGAAACAGTTCCTCCCAAGATTGAATTGTACATTTGAATGAATAAAATAGTGTTCCCACGTTTACAATGAAAAAGAAAACAACAACATAAAAATTGCAAAAATCAATTCCCAATCTCCAGAGCATGGCATCGCATCAGCTTAGAAATTTCACCTGAACATCAATGTTGACAGATTTAAGCATTAGGAAGGAAGAATGGAGAAGAAGAATTTGGGTACAAGAAGAAACCCATATCAGAGAGAAGAAGCAGAGAGAATTTCACCTTCAAAATTCCCTTCAACATGAATAGTCCTTCCACCATATATTCTCTTTCCTCATCCTTGCACTTTTCCTAACCTTCATCTCATATGTATCAGCTGACACGTGTCCTCTATGCCTAACAGAATTTGGCGTCAATTCTCCTATTTTTACACCTGTTACATTGCCCTTCTCATTGAAAGCAACCTTGTCCTCAAGGTTGAAGTGAGGATATGAATCCAAAATGTCTTGACAATCTTCCCATGTTGCATCAACAACTTTCATGCTTTCCCATTGAATCAAGACTTGTGAAACCTCAGTATCCATCCGTTTTATCACTCGGGCATCCAACAATTTCAATGGATTGAGTAGTGGACCCATATCTGTTGATGTGAGTGGTAAGGGAACATAAGGCTGGGAGTCTACACCATGAAATGGTTTAAGAAGAGCCACATGAAAGATCGGGTGAATCCTTGCTGATTCTGGAAATTTCAACTTATATGCAACATTGCCTATCTTTTCCAACACAGGAAATGGACCAAAATATCGCATTCCTAACTTCTGATGTTTTCGTAAGGTAATAGAATGTTGCCTATATGGCTGAAGTTTCACCAAGACCAAGTCACCTTTAAATTGTAAATCCCTCCACTTTCTATCCGCTTGCATCTTCATATACTGTTGTGCTTTGAGTAAATTTCCTCTAAGCTTATTTAATAACTGGTCTCTTTGTTTTAACGATTCCCTTAGCTGAATGGGATCTCGAGCATCCTCTTCATATGTGTTTATTGATGGTGGAGGTCTACCAAACACAACTTGGAATGGAGTCATTCCTAAACTCTGATGATGAGAGGTGTTATACTAGAATTGAGCCCATGGAAGCATTGAGACCCACATCTTAGGATGATAAAAAACAAAACATCTTAGATACATTTCTAATGTTTTATTGAGATTCTCAGTCTAGCCATCTGACTGAGGGTGACAAGAAGAGCTCATAGACAAAGTTGTTCCTTGAGTCTTGAATAATTGTTGCCAAAAGGAACTAATGAAAACTCTATCTTTGTCAGATATTATAGACTTGGGGAATCCATGAATTTTTACTATATTGTTAATGAAAGCCTCTGCAACCATTTTACTATTAAAATTAGCTTTCATAGGAATGAAATAACCGAATTTGGAGAGTCTATCTACCACTACAAATATGATTGAAAATCCTTGGGAAAGTGGTAATTGCACAATAAAATCCATGGCTATATCCTCCCAAATTTGTTGGGGAATTGGCAATGACTGCAGTAACCCAGCAGGAAGAACATGATCTACTTTAGCTTGTTGGCAAATAGAGCATTCTCTCACAAACTTGCTAATATCATTTCACATTCTATTCCAATAAAATTGAGATGCAATTCGCATTATGGTTCTATGAATCCAGCACGTCCACCTATTTTGGAACCATGAAACTCCTGTATAATCTGATTTAATAAAGCCATATCCTTTGGTATTACAATTTTACCCTTGAACATCAATAACCCATTTTGAACAGCATAATCCGCTACAGGAGGCTTTCCTTGCAAACAACTTTGATAAATTTTCATTAACTCGAGATCTGTTTGAGTCATCTCAATGACGCGATTCATCCAAGAATGAATGGGTTCCGAAATTGCCATCATAAAGCTCCTAGATAAGGCATCTGGTGGAATGCTTTCTTTCCCTGGCTTGTATTGAATACTAAAATCATATCCTAAGAATTTAAGAAGCCATTATTGTTGCTCTGGGGTTTGCAACCTCTGCTCCAATAATTCTTTTAAACTTTTCTGATCAGTTTGAATAATGAATTTATGGCTAAGAAGGTAGTGTCTGAACTTAGCCAAAGCTTCAGTGATGACATAGAATTCTCTACATATGCAGATTGGTTCTGCATTCTCCCTGATATCTTCTTTGAAAAATAAGCAATAGGATGTTTGTTTTGACTTAACACAACACCTATACCACTGCCTGAGGCGTCTGTCTCTAATACAAATGGTTCTTTAAAATTCGGCATTGCCAACACCGGAGTGGAAGTCATGACAACTTTTAAATTGTGAAAAGCTTGTGCAGCCGCTTGACTATTTAAAAGAATCTTTCTTTAAAAGATCAGTTAATGGAGCTGCAATAGTTGCATATGATTGAACGAATCTTCTGTAATATCCTGTCAGTCTCAAGAATCCTCTTAGCTGCTTTAAATTCACTGGAACTGGCCACTTTTGTACAGCCTCAAACTTTGCTGCATCCATAGTTATGCCTGAGCCTGTCAATGTATATTCCAAATAATCAATTTGTTGGAGTCCAAAACAACATTTAGAGAATCGGGCAAACAACTGATGTTGTTTTAATATATTCAAAACTGCTTCCAAATGATTTAAATGGTCTCTCCAAGTGGCACTGTAAACTAATATGTCATCAAAGAAGACTAAGACAAATTTTCGCAACAATCCCGCAAAAATATCATTTATTAAGCTCTGAAAAGTGGCGGGTGCATTGGTTAAGCCAAAAGGCATAACCAACCACTCATAGTGACCAAAATGTGTCCTAAATGCAGTATTATGTCTGTCTTCGGGTTTCAATAATATCTGGTGATAACCAGTCCTGAGGTCCAGTTTTGGAAAAAAATTGGGCTCCAAATAGTTCATTCATGAGCTTGTCCACGGTAGGAATCGGAAAAGAATCCTTAATTGTAATGGCATTAAGGGTCCTATAGTCAGTACAAACTCTCCAAGACCCATCTTTTTGTTTTTTTTTTACCAAAATGATTGGAGAAGAAAAAAGACTTTTGTTGTGTTGTATTATCCTTCAGCCAACATACCCATTACTAATTTTTCAATTTCTTCCTTTTAACTGTGTGGGTATCTATACGGCTTTACTTTCACAGGTTGAGACCCTTCCATCAATGTAATTGAATGATCACGAGATCTCTTAGGAGGAAAAGTGGTGGGCGTATCAAATACCCTACTATAAGTGTGCAACAATAAAGCTAATTCTGGTTCCATTTTCTTGGGTAAATCTAACAGAGATTTAGGTGAGGTAAATTCCTCCATTAATTGCATGCTATAAACCTCAGCAATGGAATGCGTTGTCACCATTCTCCTAATATGATTTAATTGAGCTTGTGTAGGAAGCAAGTTAGAATCCCCTTGCAATGTAGTAAACTTGCCATTCATTAAAAACTTCAATTGTAGTGCCTCGTAATCAGCTATATGGGATCCAATTGTTTTCAGCCAAGTTGCTCCTAAATTAAGGTCTGCACCAGATACAGGTAATAAAAACACAGGGAGCTGAAATACATTTCCTTGTGCTTGAACCTGCAATTTCTTAACCACTCCTTCAGCAGACATATAATTTCAATTACCCACCATGACTTTAAACAGAGGAGCTTATTCAACAAGCAACTTTAAAAATTTAGCCACTCTCGGCTGGAGAAAATGATCTGAATTGCCTTCATCAATTAAAACAGTGACAGACAATTTATCAATGTAAGCTAGAAAACAAATAGTGCCCACACCAAGACCTCCCTTAAGAGCATTCAATGACAGATGATGATCCTCATTGGGTTACAATTCTAACCCCGTCTGTATCTCTCCTTCTAACTCATTACAAACCTCATCCTCTTCTTCTAATTGTAGAAACAACAATTACCTATTGGGGCATTTATGATTAAAGGTAAATTTCTTATCACAAAAATAGCACAACCCTTTCTCTCTCCTCAACTGCATTTCCGCAGGACTTATACGCTTCACATTTGCATTCTTCAAGGGTGGAACAATAGGGGTTGGCAATAGACTAGGTAATGAATTATTTTTTGCAGCTTGTGAGACAACATGACTAGGAAGAGATGTATTTAAAGTAACTGAAGAATATCTATGCACATGATTGGTGTTTGTAGATTTCAATGCAGGGAAATAACGTTCCTCATATAATCTAGCCAATGACACAGCACGTAACAAGGTGGGGGGTGCCATAGCTACCACATCCCTTTTAATTTCAGTTTGCAACCTTCCCACGAAACAATTCAACAAAGCTTCATCATTTAAACCAAGAGACGTATTGGCTAATGCCATAAATTTAAGGTAATATTCAGAAATAGAACCTGTTTGAGTCAACTTAAAGAGATCCGCCATAGGGCAGTCATAAGGTGAAGGTCCAAACTGAGACTCCATTGCTCTAGTCAATTCAGACCAACTCTTCATAGCAGCAATCCTATGTAACATTTGAAACCACGGTACCACTTCTTTCTCAAAGTGCATAATATCCTTAACTGTGGTAGCTCCGCTTGGTTGCGTGACCACCGTCATGCTTGAGGTCGACGGGCTTCCATGTGTTTGAGTAGTATTTTTTAAAATCTGATTCAGCATTAACTGTATTTGATCCATACGGTCATTATGTTCCAAGAAATTCACATCCATCGTATTTGCAATACGTCCAATCTCCTCTGAATGAGTTTTAGCCGCTGCTTGAAGCTCCTTAAGACGAGTATTCTCAACCATGGAAGCTCAATGAAAGCACCAATGAAACAGTTCCTCCTAGGATTGAATTGTATACTTGAATGAATAAAACAGTGTTCCCACGTTTACAATAAAAAAGAAGCAACATAAAAATTGCAAAAATCAATTCCCAATCTTCAGAGCTTGGCATCGCATCAGCTCAGCAATTTCACCTGAACATCAATGTTGACAGATTTAAGCATTAGGAAGGAAGAATGGAGAAGAAGAATTTGGGTACAAGAAGAAACCCATATCAGAGAGAAGCAGAGAGAATTTCAACTTCAAAATTCCCTTCAACATTGAGTAGTCCTTCCACCATATATTCTCTTTCCTCGGCCTCGCACTTTTCCTAACCTTCATCCCATATGTATCAGCTGACAGGTGTCCTCTATGCTTAACAGAATTTGGCGTCAATTCTCCTTCTTTTTTTACACCTGTTACATTCAGGTGATTCAATGGTCCTGCATGTTAATGGTCTCTGGATTTTGTAAATATGTGTTTGTCCTTTATGTATGTAATGACCCCTTGTCTTTGTAATCTTAATTGGACAGATTTACGTGCCACTTGACCCGCCTCAATGGAAACTGGATCCAATCAAATTCTTCGGATCATTTAATGAGAGAACTAAAGTCGTAGTACTGAACAGGTTAGAAATTACACAAATTAATCATTGCCTTCACTTTAGATAGACTTCATCTTCATCTTGGGAAGCCACACTCCTCAGGTTAGTCCCCTTGATATCCTTCAATTCAACCAATAGAATAGCGATTGAATGAATTTTTTAAAATAAAAACGTGAATAAGAAATGCTGTCGCAACCAGTTTATGGTTTAAGCTTGTAATCATTTGAAATTTTGCATGTTACATATGATTCGTCTTATCCATTTTGTGTATTTTGATGTTAAGGATTCCCAAGTATTACGCATCTGATATGCCCTTTTTTCAAGAGGCAATGGCAATCCTTGAAAAAGTTTGCTGTGTTTTCCTTCTGTTTCCTTTTTCAGCGGTTCAAAATTTCTCTTCTGCAGACCTATTAGAAAGAGTTAAGCATTGAGGAGATGCTTTTTTCCTTTCATTATTTTGGATGCTTGCAACGACAGTTATGATAAAAACAATCACTCACTACAAGTTTTTTTATATGCGTCACAATGTTTGTAAAAAATGTTCAGTTTCATGATGTGAACTACAAAATGCTGACATAAAGTTTAAACAGTCCTCACAATCCTACTGGCAAAGTTTTCACAAAAGATGAACTTGAGATTATTGCTGGAGAATGCTGCAGCAGGAATTGTCTGGCTATAACCGATGAAGTATGATACTCCTTTACTATGTACTGATAGAATTTCACTTTCAGGATTTAAGCATGATATCTGTGGGGTGAATGAAAAGAATTAGATATACATGTCTCATGATTCTTCTTCTGCCACTGCTATTTCGTGTAATTAAGGGAAGTATGCCTTAGAGGCTAGACAACATAAATATAGTTGGAGGGGCACAACTTATGCATGCATTCTGTGAATGCTTGTTTTTTTTTTTTTTTTTTTTTTTAAACATTAATCGATTTCTCTCGGAAAAAATATTATCACTGTTTATCTGCTTTTAATTTGGATTACGTACTTCTCCATGATTTTGCATAAGCACAAGAATAAATCTAGTATTTAAATATGTATGTTTTGCCTTCTTTTGGATGCTGTATGTAGGTATATGAACACATAACGTATGACAACCTGAAACACATATCCCTGGCCTCATTGCCTGGAATGCAAGAGCGGACTATTATAACATCTTCTTTGTCCAAATCATTTAGTGTTACAGGTAACAGGTCAAAGCCGCATGAACCAAACTACGCTGGAAGTTTTTTTAGCTTTATTATCATTTCTATAAAGAACTAAGTCACTGTGGATCTGTCAAGTATCAGGTTGGAGGGTTGGATGGGCAATTGCACCAGCTTTTCTTGCGTCTGCTATAAACAGGATTCACCAAAGAGTTACAGATTGTGCCCCAGCACCTTTTCAGGAAGCTGCGTTGAGTGCTCTGAGAAGTCCTCCTGAATACTTTGAATCACTTCGAAATGTAAGAGATCAAAGTACATTTGATGGCATTATTCACTCCTCTCCCCCCCGAACAAAATGCTATATTCTTACTTGTTTTCCTGGTGTTATTTTTAATCTACGTAGGATTATCAATCAAAAAGAGACTATATCATCAATTTGCTAGGGGGAGTAGGTTTTAAGATTGAATTTAAACCTCAGGGTTCCTTCTTCTTATTTGCTGAGCTTCCTGACAGTTGCCCCCAGACAGATGTATGCACTCTTTACTCTCTTCTCTAGTAGATATTAGTGTAGTAACTATTTCAACGGTCACGACCCTTGATTGCATTTAAGTTGTGATTTTCCTGCAATAAACAAGTTCATTGTTCTACTATTGCTTTCTAGCAATAACGTTTTGTTGTTCCCAGGTAGAATTTGTCAAAAAACTAATACTAGAAGCAGGGGTAGTGGCTGTTCCAGGACGAGGATTTGTCCATACAAACTCCTCATCATCAAATGAAGTTTCTAACTACCAGAAGAGATACATCAGGTTTGCGTTCTGCAAGCGCGATGCAACTTTGACTATGGTTGCAGAAAAACTGGGTAAGCTTTTGGATGCTAAAGGGCATCTTGCGCTACATTAAATTTTGACAAAGAATAATGGAATGGCAGGAACAAACAACTATGATGTAGGAAGATCGAATTAATGAAGATTGTATTACAGATTAATTTGACTCATTGGTCAAAAGTTGAAAGATATTGCAGATTTTTTTTCCCTTCCTTTCCCAACCTTAAATACCACCATGTACTTGAATCATGGCAAATTCATGCAAATGAAATACACCCAAGAGATTTCAAAATATTAAAATTTAGTCTAGGTTTCCGAAGCACACTTGACACTTGTGTCTTGAACTTCTTGAACGTACTGGTCAATGGTTGTATGCCCCCACAAAATAAAAAAATAAAAGTTTAACATCATACATGAACTTCAAGGATTACAGATACGTGTGAATTTTTCGTCAAGGCTATCAGTGTACTGCATTCTAATTTTCTCTAAAAAGTTTTGTTTCAAACTTCTCTTCCAACAGTGTCTTAGAATTGAACTGTAAATTGTTTTAAGCCACATGCTAGCACCTAAGTCATGATTAATACTTAAAATTACGTTTTTGATAACAGTCTTAAGAGAGCTTATTTTCTGATAATTAAGAGAAAAATAATATTTGTTAAAAAAGGTAAAATAATATTTAATGTTTTTTAATGCATTGAATGCTTAAAAATATAATTTGGGATGGATGAGAGATCACTCTATTTACCAGTTACAGTCGAAGAAAGGATAAAATATTAACAAAAAAAATAATTAACCTAACTCTTTTAATTTATAATCCGATAGTTCATTGAGTTTTTAAATTGATGCGAAATATTTATTAGTTTTATTAAAAATTAATTTCCATTAAAAAGTTTCCTTTGTTTCTTTTAGGTAAACAATTCTTTCGGTGTATTGAATTAGTTTATTTTTGCGCATTAAACATGTTAGAAGAAATTATTAAAATCATTATTCTCTAAAGTATGATGTTCATGTGCACTCATCTTGAAAAATTGTCATATTATTCAATCGATATAACTCATTAAATAAATGATATTATACTATTATAACTCATTATTATATATTTTTTTCAACTATGCTACGGGCTTAGCCCAAATAAAGGAGTGGTCACCAAACGTGAAAATACTAAAATAGCCTCACGGGAGACTTGGATCGGAACGGAAACGAGATTGTGAGAAGAAATGCCCAGTGAGGTAGATGACTGTGTTGCAGAAGAACAGGGAACACCGCTTATCAACAATGATTTTGATTCCTCAATTCACATCCTTCATCAAAATGAAGACACTATCTCTCCTTTGCCATTCAACCATACAGACACGCTATCTTCACCCTCCTTGTCCGTTCCTAACCAACGCCTTGCTTCTCTGGATGTCTTCCGCGGTCTAACCGTTGCGGTTCGTCCCCACTTCAATTACTTCATGTTTATTATTACTTGGAAAGCGCCACTCAAGACGTTTTAATTACTTTTACTACCTTAGCATTAATTGCTTACCATCGATATAACAGGGCGAAGAAAATTAGCTAATAAGACTATTATTTGATTTGATTTTATTTTTAATTTTGCCGTTATCCATCTTATGATTCCAATAACTGGAATTTAGTTGCATTGGAATGAATCTCTCAAATTCTGCTGCAGTTGATGATATTAGTTGATAATGTGGGAAGAGCATTTCCGTCTTTGAATCATTCACCATGGTTTGGGGTGACACTAGCCGATTTTGTAATGCCGTTTTTTCTCTTTGTGGTTGGCGTTTCGATTGGTCTTGTATTCAAGGTACGTACGTAATCTCCCAATTCCGTTCCTGCCTTTAGTTGCCTCAGCCTCTTAAATAAGGATACTGTTATTTGCTGCAATTTTGTACTTTATATCACTTAACGAGTGATGTTTTGGATTTTGGAGATTGTATAATTTTATTTATATATATTAGTGGTTTACTTATACATATAGACGTACACATATTGAAAGAACAATAACTTTGAACAATGTTTAAAATCTTGGATAACATTTCAGAAAGTCTCTAGCAAACCCAATGCCACGAAAAAGGTTGTATTGAGGACAATTAAGCTTTTCCTTTTGGGGCTGTTACTTCAAGGTATCTTCGCTTTTGCTTGATAAGTGATGCAATTGATAGCCATTGCTTTAACATTTCTGTCTGAAACGTATTCATAGGTGGGTATTTCCATGGGCGTGGCAAATTAACATATGGAGTTGATTTGAGCAAGATGCGCTGGCTTGGTGTACTTCAGGTAGCTGCAACCAGTAAATTTTTGTTAACCCTTAACATGTTAGGCATTTTCCTTTTGGTTATTTCTAATTCAATAGGTCGTGTATTATTGTTGTTCATATTATTTTATTCATGATTTACTACAGGCCACTGACAATTGGCAGCATTGATGCTTTGTCAAATAACGTATCTGTTTCAACTATAGTTAACAAGTGACTTTCACTTACTTTATAATGTCACTACTTGACTGTAGTCAATGCTTGGTGTAAATACAATGTTTAATGTTAAGGATGATTAAAGATCTGCGATAGTAGAAGGGTCATTAAGTCATTGAAATTACTTGTACTATTGTAGGATATAGGTATTACTGCTGAGAGAAAAGGTGACCCATAAGATAATATCAATTACCTATTGCTTTAGTTTTATAAATGTGTTTAGAGTTTGATACATCGTTTCCTTGTCTGGAATGCAGAGGATATCTATTGGATATTTCTTGGCCTCAATATCAGAGATTTGGCTTGTAAACCATAATATTTTGGTTGACTCCCCGGCAGCTTTTGTGAGGAAATATTCCATTCAGTGGTTAGTTTACTTTTCTGGTGTATAATTCTTTCAACAGACTGAGCTTGGCAATTAAATGTTGCAATTTCTATGTTAAATATAAATATACATAACAAGTTCATGTCTCTTTTTCATTTTCTTATAAATGTTTGTATAGTAGATTATTGTTTTGCTAATTCTCATTTCATATTGATGCATATTCTGGGACCTGATTAGGGGTGTACGCGGTGTGATTTGGTTCGGTTTTATACGAAAAAGTCACTCAAATCAAACAAAATTTAATACGGTTTGGTTTTAATTTAAAAAAACAATTCGGAAACCAAACCAATATTTTGCGGTTTGGTTTGGGAGGTTTATGCTTTCACATTCAATAATAACAATATATGTTCTAAATTATAAGAAACTAAAATTAGATGTTAGATAAAATTACATATTCCATATCAAATAAAATAATAACTAATATTCTAAGTCATAAGAAATAATCAATTAATAGTTTAAATGAATATTTCTTGATGTAAATGAAATGCATTATTGTAGTTGATTTTGTTGTCACATTGTTGCATTATTATTCAGTTACTACGAACAATATTCTGTTGTCCGGGACAGTGTTGGGTTTTTGCTAGGTTTCTTTAGGATAAAATTGTATAATTGGAGGTTGGATGGTAATGTGTTTTTTTTTGTTGGGATAGATTTGAATAATTAGAATTTTTAGTTTCCTATATTTTATGTGGTGTTTTATGTTTTAATTGGTTTACTCACAATAAATACCATTTAATTTTAGTATATATATTATAATTGCAGTTCGTTTTGGTTTTAGAACTTTTTAATCCAAAAAAAATCAGTTTCCGGTTTTGTTGTTTGGATTGGTTGGGTTTTGATGACCTGATTCATGAAATGATGGATATGACTTTGGGTTCTATAATGCCCTTATGTTTTAATTTTCACATTCTAATATGAAATGGACATACTTGTTATGTGTCATGGATCTTTTTGTTCTACCGTTCACTATGCGGGATATTAAAGTGAACACTTGATTAAGATATACATTTTTTTCTTTTTTTTTTTGTATATTCAGATTTGGTTTCAACTTTTGTTTATTGGATTTAATCTCTTGAGATGAAAAACTTCAGCCATCATTAGAACCTGATATTTCGATATAAACTAATGTTGCAACTTGCAACTGAACTTTGTTACAAAAGGTTAATGAACTATTTGTGAATCATGAGAAGTTTTCCTTCACATTATTTGGCTAAATGCATAACCTTTATACAAAAGTCTGAATGTATATTTTATAAACATTTTAATCTACTATTTTTGCAAAAATAAATAAATAAATAAAATTCAGGTTACTTTATTGGATCCAAGATACTAGCTCTCTGCATCTAACTGTCATAATTAAACATCTGTGGCACTACCTTTGCTTGCCTGAGGATATTCTTTGTGCTGATCGCTTGTTGCTTTTTGCAGGATGTTTTCTATCTTGCTTTGCTCAGTGTACCTTTGCTTGCTCTACGGTATCTATGTTCCGAATTGGAAATTCGAACATTCTAATATGCTTGGGTCCAGTCATCTATCATTTATTCATAGTGTGAGGAATTTTTCACTGTAGATTGAATGCTGAAAAACATATGATGAATTTTTGTTTATGATTCCTTGTGGACTTAACTTATGACTCATTGCATACGGTAGACAAAGTTGACATGTTCGGTTTTTTATTGCTGATATCTTTTATAGACCCTGTGTTATGTAATTTATAACCCCCTGTACATCAACCCCCCAATTCTGGTCAAAAAGCGACTCTTATAATATAGTAGGGTTTTGATTACGTGTAATCTGGGTTCTTATTATTGATAGTGAATCCTTCGCATGTGACAGCTGTCAACTAATAATTTATGCACATCCTCCCCTAGTTTGCTGAAACAGAAACTGTCTTATAATGGTAGAAGTATGGATTAAGCTGTATCCTGATCATTATTAAATCTCATGGATCAGAAAACTGTTTTGTATTTTGTTTAGAAATAGAATTGCCTATTTAGTCTCCCCTTCTGTTTGTTAAATAAGTTGCTTGGTTAACCAATAAGAACATTGTTGTGAACTTACAACATTTATAATTGCATTAAAAGCTAAACTATATGCTAGGGAAAACCTTTTCTTATGACAAATCTAATTTCTATAACACATCCTAGATTCTAAAAATCCATTAGAAGTTTTAGCTATTGAAATAGTGACCAAACAACTAACTTGGAAATTTGCTTGCACTATCAAGCAGTTGTTTAGTATTGGATGGGATATAAGCTTCAGTTCTGTACTTCCAAATATCACAAATCATCTCTTTCACTAATCCATGGCTCTTCACTTTTTAAAAATCAAAAGTTTGTATTTCATAAAATGATGAAACTCTCCTAGACTAGAAACAACGCATCATGCTATTTAGAAATGATTTAGCGTGTACTTACTAAACAGACTTAGAAAATAGTAATCTAAAGAGAGTAATATTCATAGATAATCCATAAATATTAGAGAATAGTAAGATACAGATGTATGTTGTGTCACATTATGATGATTGGCATTTCTTCCATTTCATTCTTCATGGATTGTGATGGCTTGGTTTTCATGCTTATTACCATTTTTAAATTATGTGTTATTTTTATCATGGAGAATGAACTCAGCATACCATAGTTGTTCCCAGGTTCATTGTGAAGTGAGGGGCAGCCTTGAACCTCCTTGTAATGCTGTGGGATTTGTTGATAGATTAATTCTTGGTCAAGATCATATGTACCAGCGACCTGTGTACATGAGAACAGAGGTTATTTATCCTCTCAAACAACTCCTTACTCCTTTATCGAATCTAGTGCCACCTCAAATTTCATTTATTTTATCTATTAAACGATCTTATTCATGCCCTTCTTTTCATTTTCAGGAGTGTAGTGTCAACTCTCCTGACTATGGACCCTTGCCTCCAGATTCACCCGGATGGTGCCTTGCACCATTTGATCCAGAGGGTATTTTGAGGTGGTGCTCCCTCCTTTTATCCTTTCTTTTATAATTATTTTAGTGCCATTGGAAATGACAGTTAAATCTTATAATTTGTGTCACCACCAATATCAAGATATTTTATTTTATTGAGTTTTGCAGAGTACTTGGTTTATGCTATGTTAATATGTTTTCACTGCTCTCTCATGTATCTGTATTTTTATACCTGAGGTTATATTGGCATTCACAGCTTTAAAATATTATCAATGCAATGTCTGCTAATTGATTTTCTTAAATCTTCCAGTTCACTGATGGCTGCGATTACGTGTTTCTTGGGATTGCAATATGGGCACATAATTGTATTTTTGCAGGTTTCGATTATGATCCCTTAGGTGGAAGATTTAAATTTCTCCCTAGGATATGTATATATTTTATAATTGAACTGCTGTCTTTGTCCATTCAGGATCACAAGCAGAGGGTACTTCTTTGGTCCGTGTTTTCCCTCGCTCTATTGTTAGTAGGATACATTCTGGAGATTTTAGGTACTATTCCTATTATAAATTTCGTAAGATGAAAAGGTTTTCAATTCTCTAACACATAGTTTTTCAGGAATTCCTTTATCAAAAGCACTGTACACATTAAGCTACATGTGCATAACTGCAGGGGCATCGGGCTTAGTCTTAACTGCTATCTATTACACTGTAAGTTCATCCTTGTCTCTAAAGTAGAAATAAATTATATCCCAGGGAAAGAAGAGATTATAGGCAGATAAACAAAAGGTGGTAAGCTTGTACTTCATGCAGTTAATCTCCTAGTCCCAAGGTGTATACATGTGTTTTGAGGGCCATTGTTTGGGATCACCCATACAGCCCTCGATAGCCCTATCTGGTGCACTTGTTGAGCCTACAAGTATCCACCCATCCATTGTTGAGTTCATTTGTTAAACCAATTGAACACTGCCAGAAAAAAAAAATGCTGACATTCTGTTTTCAATGGGTGACTGTAATAGCTGGCAAATGTTTAAAAACCTGCAACTTCATCAAAACATATTTTCTTTCAGGTTGACATAGAACATCACACAAAGCCTACAATTTTACTGCAATGGATGGGAATGAATGCTCTCGTTGTATATGCATTGGCAGCTTGTGACATTTTCCCGGCAGTTATCCAGGGTTTCTATTGGCATTCTCCTGAAAATAATTTGGTAATGTTTGTTTCCCAATGATTCTTTGAATATCTCCACTTTTATTAAGTTATATAGCTAGAACTTGTTTTTTCCTTTGAAGATTAAACTTTTAATAGGAGTTAACATTCCCCATCCTGTTTGTGGAGGATATGTAGATTATACTTGTTTGAGTACCTGGAGAGTTTGGAATGATAAATTGCTTCACACTTGCTTTGTACGAAAAAAAAATGTGACATTGGAACCCATATACATACCTCTTCACATATTTTGGCCACTGCAAAGTATTTTTCACCTACAGAAGCAAAAAGTAAAGAAAAATTATTTAACTCCATTTTCATGGTCGAACCAAACATAGCCATGGTTTGCTTTCATAGGGCGAGAATTGTGAAAACTACTTTTTCCTAGCATTCCTTAGTAAATTTGGTTATTTTGGTAATTTAATATGCAGGTTGACGCCAGCGAAGCTTTAATGCAGGCCATATTTCATTCCAAAAAGTGGGGTACAATGGCCTTTGTAATGGTTGAGATTTTATTCTGGGGTATTTTTGCTGGTTTCCTTCACAAGAAAGGGATATATATGAAGTTGTAATGGATGACGCAAATGCAATCACGCAAAAGGCAATGACGTGTACATATCTATGTTCCTTGTATATATCTTCCATTAGAAACTAGCCATGCTTTTTCAGTAAGTACATATCTTGTTGGTTATATTTGTTGATTCTCCTATGGCCTGCTAAAGTTCTCTTTCTCAACTTTACCTTCAGAATGTCTGAAAGGCATTTCCACTGTGTCTTGAAAATCTTAAGGCGAGTAAAATTCAGCGTCAGATTGAATTACTGCTTAAATAATGAGAGCTTTTGGATGTAAGCCCCCATTAAGTTCCTTTTGTTTTCCAAAACCAAGATTGTTACAGCTTGCGATTACTAGGGGAGTTAATGTACAGGTGACGAGGGGTTACCCTTCGGGTGCGTGTTTGGAAGTTCATAAAAATAAAATCCAAGTTTTATTTCGCTTAGATTTTTCTTTAATGAACTCAAAGTGTGGTTCAAGGTGCACGGAGTTAAGATAACACTTTTTTACTTCATCAAGCAAACTGTTTCTCACTTTGAATCTTACCATTCGCTTTATCTGAAAAATTGATAAGGATAGAGACAGTTCAATAAAGTCTGTGTAGGAAGTCTGTATCGACAAAGGTTGTGTTTGATAGAAGAGAATTTGAGGGAAAATTGGGAGGACAGTGAAAATAGAGATTTAAAAATAATTACTTCTTTTTATGTTATTTTCTATTTTTAAATATTTATATAAATAATTATAAAAATAAATATATTTGTTAATGTTTCAACATAAAACCAATTGGTAATATATGAAGTAGTCTAACATGTATTTAACTTTCAACACGTGCCAGATTAGGCAAAGGGTATTTTTGACCCAACAAGGGTAATTTTTGGTCCATAATAATAATCGGAAAGATGAGTAGCTTAACATGTATTTAAATCATACTAAATGATACGAGACTGTGAAACTTTTATCATTGATAGTAACAATTTTAATTCAATATTTGATCTTAAAAAAAAAAAAACTGTTAGATCCTGATTTTTTCCTCGAAGAACAATGATATATCGACAATAACGTGAAAAAAAATAAAAACAGCTCCTAAGCAATCGTGTTGTCTAACAATTTTTACTCTTTCTTCAAAATGCGTAAGCGATAAATATTTTGGGTTACCGAAGGTTTATTTCATTTATTTATGTTTTATTTTTCTCATCTCACCTTTCTG
This sequence comes from Sphenostylis stenocarpa, assembly GCA_963425845.1. NCBI lineage: Eukaryota > Viridiplantae > Streptophyta > Magnoliopsida > Fabales > Fabaceae > Sphenostylis > Sphenostylis stenocarpa. The sequence continues at coordinate 69,453,740 of OY731404.1, read as the reverse complement.
AATATCAGAAGATTTTGTCTAACTCCTCCAAACGAGGGACCAAATGAAAAATGTATATATTTTTGAAAAGATTAAATGAAAATATTGTAATATTTATATATAATCCCATTTTTTAAATAATGTTTCTAACTTACGCTATCGTTTTTTTTTTATCATATTATACATCAGTTACTCCCCAAATGTATATGAAAAAAAGCACATAAAAGAAACAAACAATTAATCCAATCTTGTCTTCTGTGTGCTACAAAATTCAGTCGGAAACGTTCGGCATAAAAGTATGTTCACATTGTTAAGAGCCTACTGTATATATTGCTCCATCTTCTCATGGAAGACAATATATAAAATAGTAAAATGGTCTTACAAGTAGTAAAGAGTTCCCTAGGGCTATTACTTTTCTCTCTTTTAGCATCTCCTTGTCGTTCGCAAAAGTTATTCATAAAAAAAATAGTATTAATGTTTGTTTGGATGGTAAAATAGTCTTATATGTTTTAGATGTTGAAAGCTTGATACTAGAGATGCGTTAATGATATTCATTACGTGAACTTAAAATTAAGCTTAAATTAAATCAAAATTTATTTTATAACATAGTATTAAAATTTATTTTTAAAAATTGTTATGGTTTGATAATATAGTATTCAAGTGAATGTAAATCTTATATAAACCCCTTTTCCAATGATGTCTCCAATAGTTTTGTTGATGGTTTCTTATTTTCCTAACTCTATATATATGAGGTAGTATCAGCTATGAGCTTTCCTCCACAAAACTCCGCTTCTTCTTGTCTTGCATTATTCTGAAAACAGAAAAAGAAATGTCTACTGAGAAAGACAGTGGCGATGGTTCAGACAGCAGTGTTCAAGCATCATGGAGTGTAAAGAATCCTGAAAAATGGCACTTGGGAAGAGCAGTGGCATATAGAGCAGTTTATGGTTTTAAAGGTTCCAATCACAGAAAAGATAGAGGTAATAATGATGCGGCCAAGATATCACCGAGCAGGCTCAGCAAGGTCTCACTGGCTACGGGTAACACACAAGATAATTAAATAGCTTGAATACATGTATGCTTCTCAGTGGATTATGATTTTTAGTGTTCTCTATGTTCCATTCTTTACACGTAGATTGTAGAACAGAAATTGTAACTTCATTGATATCTTGTTGCACACACATACCTGAAATATATCACTTCACATTACGCTGTTAATGTAACTCAACAAAACCATACTGTTTCCCTTTCGCTTTGCAGCACTATTCTTTATGCAAGTCGTTGGTCCTAACGGCGCTCACAATAGATTTAAGGTCATATGGGTCTGTCCCAACCAACCCATTCATAAAAAATAAGTTACTTTATATTAAAAAATTTACAACTTAATTAAATTAAAGCTATTTTATTTTAATTTATTTAAATCATAATCTATATAAATTTAGATTAAATTATCGTTTATAAAATAATAATAATAATTTTTTTAAATAAAAATATAAATAATATTAGTTTATTATATATATATATATATATATATATATATATATATATATATATATTGGTTTGAGATAGGATGATTTTTTTAATTTATATATTAAACTATTATATCTAAAATAAAATTTAATAAAATCAAAATGATCGTAGAATTAGACTAGATAAAAAATTTTATAATTTATTTAAAAATAAAAATTAAATTAGATAACCCATTTTGAGAATGTAGTCCATGAGCAAATTGTCATTTTTGCTGTCAAACTTGGAAGAGACAATTTTTGTTAATTGATTATGAATTCCATCAAATTGAAAGTTAGTAATTGATCTGTGCATCACATAATAAATTACTTGATATTTAAGTGGTGAGGCCGTTTTGGGTGGGACACTGCTGCATCGTCTGTGTCAGTATCCACAGTGACTGATATTTGAATGACCCACATTCTTGATTATCCACAGAGATAATGCATCTGCCTAAACCCAAAATATAACAATAATAGTTATTATTATATTAGTAATATATTTCATTTAGTTATCAAATTATTATTTTTATTTTCTTGAGTTTAAGTGGATCAACAATTTATACAAGGTGTTGTTAGAGAACTGAAATTGAAAGTACTAGATAAAAAATCTAATACTTGCCGTATAAACATAATTCGATATTTAATTTGTTAGTTTTTTATAGAAAATATTATGTAAATTTGAATATGATTTTAACTCTGTAAATATGATTATGTTAGATTTTAATATTTAAAAAAAATATTATTTATATATTAATGACATCTTTTATGTATTTCTTTTTTTTACCATTAACTAGAGTTAATTTAGTGTTAAAATAAAAATATTAGTAAAGATGATTGAGTTAATAAAATATTTTATATTAAAATTATTTAATTATTTTAAAGTATATCGACAATAATTTTAAAATATATACATAGCAACAATTTATATGTTAAGGTTGAAATTGGTATCTTTTAATTTCTAAGATACCTAATTAATTAAATAATATATTTACTATTTTATATAAATAAGATAATTATATATTATTTGTTTTTAATATGTTGTGAAGACTGATTTTTTATTGTTTTTAATATTCCTTCGATAAATTACTTTTAATATTACACCTTAAATTTCACTTTTAATATATTACTTTCATGTTATTATTTACAATTGAATGATTAAAATATTATTTATATTTTAATAAATCATAAATGTTGATATTCTCTCTTAAAATAAATTAAAAAATTATTAATAAATGGTTTATTCTAAAATTTATTTATTATAATATTTTAAAGATAACATGTAAGGTAACATATGGATAGAAAGACATTTGAAGATAAGCGATGAGAGTTTATGTTTGTATGATAACTTTATCTGTAAGGAAAGAAAATCATATATATATATATATATATATATATATATATATATATATATATATATATATATATATATATTTTGTTTTGTTTTTTTTAAATTTTATTTAATAATAAATATATGATTAAAATTGTAAAAGTTTTTGTGTGTTTAGATTATCCATCTCTACTAATTGGAGAACCCTATCTCTAGTAGTAACATCTTGGTCTCGTCTATGAGGACAAAATAAAATTCACTTTCTCACCTCACAATAATAGTCATGTGCAACACATGAGCAAAATCTCAACCCATGAGGGAAGACAACCTCATGGTCCAGTGCATGATGTCAATGATGGAATAGCTGGAGAAGCAACATGAAGAAGCTCAACTAAGACCAAAGAAGGCTCGGAATGAACAAGATCAGTTGCACCTAAAAAATGAGGAGCTTTAGCAAAGCCTTCAGCAACTATTAGTAGGAAAAGGTGAGACTTAGATCCACCATGAACTGTGAAAACATACAAGGATATGAATGTTGAACATACAAGGATATGGAGTTTATAGATTTTGATGATGATATAAGAATAAAGGACTTAAAGATTTAAAGACTTATAATGTTATGTAATAACTCTATTTTTATGATTTTGAGTCTGTAATATTAGAGTCCAAGATAGCCAACACATAGTTCACTCTTTAAAGGCTTTAAAAACTTATTTTTATCAAAAACATACTGGATTAATCGATTAAATGACAGGATAATCGATTATTACAGAGAGAAAACCATTTTTAGCATCTACTCTCTGGAATAATCGATTAAACACCCTGTTAATCGATTAACTAGGCTGTTAATCAATTAAAAACCCTGTTAATCGATTAACTGGAGCTGTTTTGGGTTCTCTGCGAATTTAGCTCTGGAATAATCGATTAACACTCAAGATAATCGATTATTTCAGTCAGATATGTGTTTTGAAATTCAAAATTGGACCAAGTTTTGAAAACTCTATTCCCAATTCATCTATTTTCGAAAATCCCCAATTCCCAAACCCTAATCTTTCTACTTAAAGTTCTCTAAGGCTCTCTGCAAAATGAACAACCTTTTTCAAACAAAAGTTAAGAGATGTGACTGCCAGATAACTGTTTGTTGGGAGGAAAAAGGGGCTTTTGAAACCTAGTGTGGGCTAGAAGCGATAAGAATCACTGAGTGGGTTTCCTTGGTGGATTGTGTGCTGTGCCGTTTCTAAGGAAAGTTGTTCTTCATCATTTGTGGATTCAAAGGAGGTGTTCATCTCTTGTGTGACTCAAGAGAGGTGTATTCTTTACCTTATCTTTTCATTTGTTATCTGTTTGTAAAACTGTGATTATAGTGACAACATTAATCCTCTGTTTGAGTGATTAGCAACTGGACGTAGGGTCTTTTGATCTGAACCAGTATAAATCGACTGTGTAATCTTCTATCCCTTCTCTATTTACTTTTACACATAATTTTAATCGGTGAAATTTGGGGAACATTTTAAAACCCTAATTTTTGTTTAAGAAACCAATTCAACCCCCTCTTGGTTTTTGTCCGTAAACACAAACATTCCGCTGCACGATTCTAACAAGTGGTATCAGAGCTTGCTTTGATAGTCATTCAATTTTCGAAAATGGCCGGACAAAATCAAACGTTTTCCGAGGGTGCTTCTATCAATAGACCCCCATTTTTTGCGGGGCAAAATTATCCTTTTTGGAAAGTTAGAATGCAAATATTTTTGGAGTCTGTTGATAGAGGTGTTTGTGATGCAATTTTAAATGGTCCCTTTATTCCTAAAATTACTGAAAACGGAGAAGAGGTACCAAAACCATTTTCTAGATGGTCGGCTGAGGAAAATAGAAAACACTAATATGATGTTAGGGCTAGAAATATTATTTCATCTGCTTTAACCCTTGATGAGTTTTACAGGATCTTTGTTTGTAAGAGTGCTTAAGAAATGTGGAAAATGTTAAGAGTAACCCACAAAGGTACCGACGATGTAAAAAGAGCACAGAAGAATTCATTGATCCAAGAATATGAGATGTTCCGGATGCAACAAGGGAAAACAATCTTTGATGTTCAAAAGCGTTTCACGCACATAGTGAATCATCTCACCAAGTTAGGTAAAATTTTTTATGTTGATGAACTAAATGTAAAAATTATGAAATCTTTGGATAGGAAATGACAACCTAAGGTGACTGCCATCACGGAGTCACAAAATCTTGCAACAGTGTCTATGGCGGCGCTCTTTGGAAAGTTGAGAGAGCACGGACTTGAACTTGGAAGACTAAATGATGAAGAAGGTCAACATCAAAAGAGGAATCCTGCCTTCAAAACTGAAATTTCAAAGAGTAAGAACAAGAAGGAAGAAGAAGACTTAGAAATTAAAGAAGAAGAACAATTGAGTCTTATGATAAAGAAATTTACCAAGTTCATGAAAGCCAAAGGGAAACAACCATTCAAAGGTAAGGGAAAGGTAAGAGAAAATACTTCTTTAAATATTAAATGTTATGGTTGTGGTGAAGCAGGACATGTAAAAACAGGACAAGAAATTTTTCAAGAAGAAAACCTACATTGCTTGGGACGATAGTGATTCAAGTTCAGAGTCAAGTGATTCGGAAATTGAAACTAACATTTGTTTGATGGCAAAAGACAACATATCTTCCGATTTTGAGGTTAGTGATTCCGACTCTTCCTCAAGTGATGATGAAAATAACTTTGATGAATTACAAAATGCATATGAAGAATTGTTTAATGCTTTTAAGGACTTGAAAAATGAATACAAATATGTGAAAAAGTGTTTAAATAAATCCGAAAAAGAGGTGGAGTCCTTAAAAACGAAAATTGTATGTTTAGAAGAAAAAGATAATAAAAATATAGTATGTGCATCATGTAAAGAGTATGAACATGATATTGATATACTTAGACATTTGCTTGATAAAGCTAAGAAGGAAATAAGTGATAATTATAAGGATAAAGTTGCTATTGTTCAAAATAGAGAAAATTGTCATGTTCCTTTGAAAAAGCCTAAAATTAAAAATAGAAGAGTATGTGTTAAAAAAGGAACTAAAACTTCAATAGTTAGAAATGTATCATATTCAAAAATTACATCTAATGCATGCTTTTATTGTATGAAACATGGTCATACCTAAAATAGATGTAAAATTAAGCATTTTGGTGTTCCTAAAGGAAAATATGTTTGAGTTCCTATAGTTAAATGATTTGTTTGTTTCTAACCCCAAGGACTCAAAAGTTATGGGGTCCTAAGTTTACTATGTTTTTGTTTTGTAGGAAACTTCCAAATCCAAGAAGTCTATGTGGTATCTTGATAGTGGATGTTCAAAACATATGACCGGAGACAAAACAAAATTTGTAAGTTTCAAAGCTAAAGAACAAGGATATGTAACCTATCGGGACAACAACAAAGGAAAGATACTTGGAATCGGAAACATTGATGGTGCAAATACTTTAGAGATAAAGGATGTGCTTCTTGTTGATGGGCTAAAGCATAATCTCTTGAGTATAAGTCAACTTTGTGACAAAGGATTCAAGGTAATCTTTTAAAGTAAGTTTTGTACTATACATTTAGTGAATTCCGAAAATATAGCATTGAAAGGTATTAGGCATAACAATATCTATTTGATTGATTTGGATTGTACCTAATACTAGCATAACATGTTTAGTTGCTAAGGAAGAAAATCCATGGTTATGGCATAAGAGAGCGGCTCATATAGATATGCATCAATTAAACAAATTAATATCAAAGGACTTAGTTATTGGTTTGCCTAAGTTAAAATTTAAAAAATATAGATTATGTGATGCATGTCAAAAAGGTAAACAAGTGAAATCATCCTTTAAATCTAAGAATGTTATTTCCACATCAAAACCTTTAGAATTATTACACTTAAATTTATTTGGTCCATCTAGGATAAAAAGTTTTGGTGGAAATTATTATGCTCTTGTGATTGTTGATGATTTTTCTAGATATACTTGGACATTTTTCTTAACATTAAAAAGTGAATCTTTTAAGGTCTTTAGGAAGTTTGCCAAGCAAATCTAAAATGAGAAAGACTTAAGAATTAAGGTGTTAAGAAGTGACCATGGTGGAGAGTTTCAAAATGAATGGTTTGAAAATTATTGTGAGGAAAATGATATTTTGCATAATTTTTCTGCACCTAGGACTCCCTAACAAAATGGTGTAGTAGAAAGGAAAAATAGGTCACTAGAGGAACTTGCTAGAACAATGTTAAATGAATCAAATGTTCCTAAATATTTTTGGGCTGATGCTGTAAGTAATGTTATGTTTTGAATAGGATGCTTATTAGGCCAATTATAAAATCAACTCCTTATGAACTATTAAATGGTAGAAAGCCTAATGTTGCTCATTTGAAAATATTTATATGTAAATGCTTTGTTTTAAATAATGGAAAAGATAACTTAGGAAAATTTGACTCAAAAACCGATGAGGGCATTTTCTTAGGTTATTCACTAACTAGAAAAGCTTATAGAGTGTTCAATAGAAGAACTTTAAATGTTGAAGAATCTGTATATGTCACTTTTGATGAAATTGTAGACCTTGAGGGAAATCCTCTTGAGTCAAATAAAGAAGTTGCAGGTGATGATGAGTACATAAGAGAGGCTCTAGAAGAAATGTACTTAAATGAGAATGAGCCATCTCAACCAACTGAATTAGCAAAAGAATGACAATCACCAAGAGGACTTTCAATGGACAATATAATTGGTGATATCTCAAAAGGGGTAAGAATAAGAAATATGACAAATTTCTGTATGTCTGTAGCTTTTGTTTCACAGATAGAACCCAAAAGTGTTGAAGAAGCTCTTAAAGATGACCAATGGTGCATAGCAATGCAAGAAGAACTCAATCAATTTGAAAGGAATCAAGTCTGGGAATTAATTCCAAGAGAAGAATCTCATCAATTAATTGGAACAAAATAGGTATTTAGAAACAAACTTGATGAAGATGGAAATATAACAAAGAATAAAGCCATACTTGTTGCCAAAGGTTACTGTCAGGAGGAAGGTATTGATTATGATGAAACTTATGCTCCTGTTGCCAGGTTAGAGGCTATACGCCTACTTCTTGCTTATGCCTCATTGATGAAATTCAAATTATATCAAATGGATGTTAAAAGTGAATTTTTAAATGGGTTTATCAAAGAGGAATTATATGTGGAACAACCCCCTGGATTTGAAGATTTTAAATATCCCAATCATATTTTTAAATTGAAGAAAGCGTTATATGGTTTGAAACAAGCTCCTAGGTCTTGGTATGAAAGATTAAGTAGTTTTCTAACTTCAAATGATTATTTTAAAGGAAAAATTGATTCCACTTTGTTTAATAAGAAAGTAAAAGAACATATCTTATTAGTTCAAGTATATGTTGATGATATCATTTTTGGATCAACTGATAATTCCTTGTGTGTAGAATTTGCTAAGATAATGCAGGGTGAATTTGAAATGTCAATGATGGGAGAATTAACGTTCTTCCTTGGACTTCAACTTAAACAACTTAAAGAAGAAATTTTTGTGTCTCAAACCAAGTACTAAAAAGAGATTCTCAAGAAATTTGGAATGGACACTTCAAAGGAAGCTAACACATCCATGGGAACTTCATGCTATTTAGACAAGGATGAATCAGGTTTGGAAATAAATCAATCTATGTATAGAGGTATGATAGGTTCACTGTTATACTTAACTGCAAGTAGACCTGATATTATGCATTTTGTTTGTGTGTGTGCTAGATTTCAAGCATGTCCAAAAGAATCTCACTTAACTGCAGTAAAAATAATTTTAAAATATTTAAAAGGAACTACAGGATTTGGTTTATGGTATCCATCTGAAGCTTCTCCTAGCTTAATAGGTTATTCTGATGCTGATTATGGTGGATGTAAAATAGATAGAAAGAGTACTAGTGGAACATATCATTTGTTAGGATCATCCTTAGTGTCTTGGCACTCTAAGAAACAAGCATGTGTTGCTTTATCCACTACTGAAGTTGAATATATTGCAGCTGGTAATTGTTGTGCTCAAATTTTATGGATGAAACAACAATTAGAAGATTATAGTATCTTTCTAAGTGATATTCCTTTGATGTTTGATAATACAAGTGTAATAAATCTTACTAAGAATCCAGTAATGCACTCTAGAGCTAAGCATATAGAGATTAGACATCACTTCTTGAGAGATCATTTTAGTAAAGGAAATTGTAAAATCGAATATGTTGATACAAAGCATCAATTAGCAGATATTTTTACTAAACCTCTTCCCAAGGATAGATTCTGATGTGGACATAAAGGCCCAAGCCCATAACGAGAAGGATCAAGACCAAGATCCAATCCAAGACTTAGGTGGACCTATGACAAGAGGCAGGCTCAGAAAAACACAAGAGGCATTGCAATACAAAGTGACCAATTTGCTAAAGGCCCAACTATTAAAAGCTCTAAACATGGAGGAGTCTAGCCCTATCACATGCATAAAATGTTTGGAGAGCTAGGAGGCCCAACCTAAAAGATTTAGTTTTTATTATTATTATTATTTTATTTGCTACAATGGGGATTTGAACCCAAGACCCAAAGCTTATAATGCCTTCACTGAACCATCTGAGCAACTTAACTTTGCTTGGGATATTAGGATTTTAATTTATCTTTATTTCCTGCAATGGGACAAACTCATAAACTTAAATTGTATTAAACATTTGGAAATTTAGAAGGAACGTACGTAATATTCAGATTACTTTGTGAGTTGTTGCTCTGCTAGGGTTCTTCCTTGCATCACTTGATCTTATCAAGAATTATTTGATTCTTGTGGCGATCCTTCTTGGCTTATCAAATATTCTTATTTGTGGCGCCTACGGTATCCTTTATTTTTTTATGTTTTCTATTTCCAATCAAATCAACTCTTAAAACCTAACCCTAAATTGTTTCCCTTTTATTTGAGTGTCGTCAGATTCTATGATCTTAGAAGAGACTTAGGAATATTAGAAATAGCCTAAATTCTGCTTAACTAATCAATTTTTTCATGATTGTACTATAATAATCGATTATGTAGGGTTTTAATCAATTATCATGTGTCTAAACCTTAAAAATTTGATGATCTCTCTGGAATAATCGATTATTTGAAGCAATAATTGATTATCCACTCATTTAATCGATAAGAGCATCCGTTAATCGATTATTTGGTTCAGTTGATGGTTTAATCGATTAAATGAAGCTTTAATCGATTAAATTGGAACGTTTTGATGAACTAGCCATTTGAAACGACTATTTTGGCACTCCTTCACCCAAATATGACCGTTTTACTTGTTCTCTATATATAGGAAAACTTCATTTCACTTCTACAGACCTCCAAACCTTGAATCAAAGCATTCTTGCATCATTTAAGCTCTCTTACTTTCTCACAACCTCACTTACCTTCAAAACTCTCTTGTTTTCTTTCCTTCTAATCTTAATGGCTTCCTCATCTCGTGCTAAGATTCCCATAAGAAGAATATCTGCTTCTGTCTCTCATCCCCGTCCAAATTCTGTTGAAGGATGGATCTTAGACAATGAGGGTAGACAAGAATTTCTCACCTTCTGGAAGGAAAGGGGTATCATCACTCCAAAATATATTATTGGTGATCAATTCATCAATAGGGGATTTAATTTTCCAAATCTTCTTGAACTTCAAGGTGTCCTCCCATTTATCCAAATGCAAGGTACTTACTACCCTGATCTAGTTAGGGTATTCTATTCTCGTTTTAAATTTAGAGATCATGTACCTACTTCTCGAGTAAAGGGTGTGACTATCATCCTTAATGACGATATATGGGAAAATGTTGCCCATTTTAATGTAAAAGAAGATGCTATCAATATTTTTGCGGAGTTAGAAGATTTTGATAGAATTATGGCTTACCGCTCATTTCTCCGCAACCCCTCCATGGAAATTAGGCGACTTCTATTGGCCGGCCCATTAAAGAAGGAGGAACGCTTGCTACTGCATCTCATTGTTTGGATTTTATGTCCCCGGGCAACCAACCATGCCCAATGCTCATCTATTGATCTTTGCATTATTCATGTCATCATGAATAATGAGCCAATTGACTGGGGTAGTTTGGTCACTATGACCATGCTTAAAGTCAAGTGTGATATCCTATATGCTCTTCTTATTTCTCGTATTTTAGAATACAAAGGAGTGAATGTTGAAGAAGAGCAAAGGGTTAGGATGATAAATTCAAATCGCATGCTTGACAACACGCTTACTCAGTTACAAATGGTGCGTGTCAATGGAATCTACATGCACAAAGATGACGCTCCCAACATGGCTGAAAATGCTGAAGATTTTGATGAAGAGATGTATGCTGCTGAATTTCCTACTGAAAATTCATACTGCTGGGACATCATCTGCCCCTCTTACATCCTGCCAATCAGTGGAAGATATGCTCTTTGAGTCTGTAATATTAGAGTCCAAGATAGCCAGCACATAGTCCACTCTATAAAGGCTTTAAAAACTCATTTTTATCAAAAACATACTAGATTAATCGATTAAATGGCAGGATAATCGATTATTACAGAGAGAAAACCATTTTCAGTATCTGCTCTCTGGAATAATTGATTAAACACCTTGTTAATCGATTAACTGGGCTGTTAATCGATTAAACACCCTGTTAATCGATTAAATGGAGCTGTTTTGGGTTCTCTGTGAATTTAGCTCTGGAATAATCGATTAACACTCAAGATAATCGATTATTTCAGTCAAATATGTGTTTTGAAATTCAAAATTGGACCAAGTTTCGAAAACCATATTCCCAATTCATCTATTTTCAAAAATCCCCAATTCCTAAACCCTAATATTTCTACTTAAAGTTCTCTAAGGCTCTCTGCAAAATGAAAAACTTTTTTCAAACAAAAGTTAAGAGTTGTGACTGCCAGAGAACTGTTTGTTGGGAGGAAAAAGCGACTTTTGAAACCTAGTGTGGGCTAGAAGCGATAAGAATCACTGAGTGGGTTTTCTTGGTGGATTGTGTGTTGTGTCGTCTCTAGGGAAAGTTGTTCTTCATCCTTTGTGGATTCAAAGGAGGTGTTCATATCTTGTGTGACTCAAGAGAGGTGTATTCTTTACCTTATCTTTTCATTTGTTATCTGTTTGTAAAACTGTGATTATAGTGACAACGTTAATCCTCTGTTTGAGTGATTAGCAACTGGACGTAGGGTCTTTTGATCCAAACCAGTATAAATCTACTGTGTAATCCTCTATCCCTTCTCTATTTACTTTTACACAACATTTTAATCGGTGAAATTTGGGGAAAATTTTAAAACCCTAATTTTTGTTTAAGAAACCAATTCACCCCCCCTCTTAGTTTTTTTCAGTAAACACAAACATTTCGCTGCGGGATTCTAATATCAACAATTGATGAATTTCAACCATTTTTTATCGTCATCATGAGTGAGCTCATTCCTCTCTGTTGGTATCGCGTAGTTGAATGTTTGCGTTAAGACAAAAACTAAGAGGGGATGAATTGGTTTCTTATAAAAAATTATCTCTTTAAAAACTTTTCGCTAGATTTTACTGATTAAACGATAATATAATAAAGTACTTGAAAAGTAAAGAGCTAAGGGAAGAAGATTACACAAGTAATTTATACTGGTTCGGATCAAAAGACTCTACGTCCAGTTGTTAATCACTCTAAAAGAGGATTAACTCAGTCACTAAAATAGTAGTTCTCAAATAAACAGATAACAAATAGAAAAGGATTAAAAAACACCTTTCTTGAGTCACACAAGAGATGAACACCTCCTTTGAAGCCACAAAGGATGAAGACAACTTTCCTAGATTCGGCACAACACTCAATCTACTGAGAATCTCACTCAATGATTCTTATTGCTTCTAGCCCACACTAGGTTTTTAAAGCCCCTTTTTCTTCCCTACGTAAAGTTCTCCCAGCAATCACAACTCTTAACTTTTCTGAGTATGAAAAAGGTTTGTCTATTTGTTGAGAGCATGAGAGTCCTTTAAATAAAGTTTTAGGGTTTCTGATTTTAGGATTTTCAAAAATTAGGTCTGAAATTCAAAATTCAAATTCATAACTGACATAGATAATCAATTATCATTAGTGATAATCGATTATCATAGAGCCAATATAAGAAAATCAAGTTTGTCTAGGATAATTGATTATCATCAGTGATAATCGATTATTCCCGAGATTCCCGAGCCACTTTCAGAAAACTTGAAGTTTATACAGGATAATCGATTATCCATAGTACTAATCGATTATTCAAGTGTGTCCTTGATAAAAATGAAGCTTTTGTGGACAGACTAAGTGCTGGCTATCATGGACACTACTTTTACATACTCAAAATGACAAAACAGAGTTATTACAAGTAATTTCAAATGTATATAAGTCTTCTAATCTTGAAGTCCTTTGTTCTTGAATCATCATCAAAATCTTTAATCATCATATCCTTATATTTTCAACAATCTCCCCCTTTTTTAGGATGATCAAAATTTTCTTTAAAGCTTCCTTGTAATAACCTGTTTTCTGTCACAACTATCATAGAAATTTATTTATCATAACAGGTTATGAAATAAATTCTCCCCCTTTTTTTTATCATAAACAAAATGACTAGTAAACATAAGCAAAAGCTCCCCCTCAATAAATGCTGAAAAATAAATGACTCCCCCTCAAGAATTCAATATATGAATATTTATTTAAGATATCAAAATAGTACACAATATATATTGAGAGAGAAAAGAAAAGCTAAATTGATTAAATAATATTTTTTAAAATTCATCACTCTGAGAATCATATCCAAATTCTAAATCAAATTTGTATTAAAGAGATGATACACATGAATCCACATTTGAAATAAGATCCACGATCTCTTGATGCCGCCTTTCTGAGATGGAGAAGAAATTCTGCATCTGTTGGTTCATGTTAGAGACCATGTCTTCAAGGGAGGGGTGGGCTTCAGTATGGGTACCAGATGAAGTCCCTCCAATAGGAGCATTAGAAACAACCATCTCATCATTTTTAGAATCAGCAATAGCAGCAACGACATTCGACGCATCATCCTTATGAAAATAAGTTCCACCAACGTTGATTATTTTCAATCGAGATAGTGTACCATCGAGCATGCGATTTGAAGTCAACGTGCATAACCTTTGTTCCCCTTCAAGATTGACTCCTTTGTATTCAAGAATTCTGGAGATAAGGAGAGCATAGGGAATTTTGAAGGTAGGATGGCGCTTGGCTTTGAGCATGGTGGAAATGATGAGATTGGGCCAATCAATCGGCTCATTGTTCATAATCGCATGGATAATGTGAAGATCAGCAACAAAGCATTAAGCATGATTGGTGGCTTGAGGACAGAGGATCCAAACAATAAGATGAAGGAGAAGTCGTTCACCTTTCTTTAACGGTCCGACAAGAAGTTGACGCCTAATCTGCAGAGCAGGATTACGCAAGAAAGAACGATATGCCATGATCCTGTCGAAGTCATCCATGTCCATCAACACATTTACCGCATCATCCCGAATCTGAAATCTTGCTACATTTTCCAATACATCATCATCAAGGATGATGGTTATGCCTTTGACACAGGAAGTAGAAACATTGTCTCTGATTTTGAATTGAGAGTAAAAGACACGTACCAAATCTGGGTAGTAAGTGCTTTCCATCTCAACAAAGGGTAAGACACCCTGTTATTCAAGAAGAGTTGGGAATTGGAATCCCCGGTTGATGTACTGATCTCTGTTTAAGAATTTTGCAGAAATGATACTCCTTTCTTTCCAAAATGTAAGAAATTCCTATCTATTATCGTCATCGGATATCCATCCTTCAATGGAATTTGGACGGGGTTGAAAAGCAGGAGCAGATCTTCTCCTTATGGGGATCTTTCTTCTGAAATATTCAGTCATTTGAGAGATTAGGAGAAGATGGGAATTCAAAAGGAAAGAGGATAGAATGAGAAGGAGATAAAAAGCTTGGAATCAATAGAAAACTCTTGAAAGAGAGGCTTGGAGTGAGTTTGGATGATTTTCTGAACCCCTCTATAAATAGAGAACACTTTCAATGGTCATAAACGACTATAAACGATTATAAACACAAGAATTTATGCAGAGAGAGTTGTTGCCAACAACTATTTTTTGCCCAATGACGTAGGATAATCGATTATCCCCTAAGATAATCGATTATTTGCTCACAGCTGCCCAGAAATTTTCCAGAAACGCATGGATAATCAATTATCACTTGAAATAATTGATTATTCCAGAGAGTTTTCAATTTTTGTAGAGAAGTAGGATAATCGATTATTGCTACAAATAATCGATTATTCTAGAGAGTTTGACAAAAGTGAAGATGTATTAGGCACAAAATAATCAATTATGCCCTTTGATAATCGATTATTCCAGAATGAATTCTAAGAATTTTACTCTGTTTAAGTTTTTACTCAGTTAGGATATTTCTAGTATGCCTAAATCTATCTTAAGTTTATAGAATCTTTCTTTGGGAAGAGGTTTAGTAAATATATTCGTTAATTGATGCTTAGTATCTATATATTCAATTTTACAATTTCCCTTACTAATATGATCTTTTAAGAAATAGTGCCTAATCTCAATGTGCTTAGTTCTAGAATGCATGATAGGATTTTTAGTAAGATTAATTGCACTTGTATTATCACATTTCAAAGGAATGTCACTAAGAAAGATATTATAATCTTCTAATTGTTGATTCATTTAAAGAATTTGTGCACAAAAATTTCCAGCCGCTATATATTTGGCCTCAGTTGTGGATAAAGCAACACAAACTTGTTTCTTAGAGTGTCAAGATACTAAGGAAGATCCTAATAGATGACAGGTTCCACTAGTGCTTTTTCTATCTATCTTACTACCCCCATAATCAGCATCAGAAAAACCTAATAAACTAGATGAAGCTACAAAAGGATACCATAACCCAAATTCTGTGGTTCCTTTGAGATATTTTAATATTCTTTTTACTGCAGTTAAATGAGATTCTTTTGGACAAACCTAGAATCTAGCACACACACATAAAGATTGCATGATATCAGACCTACTTGCAGTTAAGTATAATAAAGAACCTATCATACCTCTATACATTGATTGATTTATTTCCAAACCTGACTCGTCCTTATACAAATAGCAGGACGTTCCCACTGGTGTGCTAGCTTCTGTTGCGGTATCCATTCCAAACTTCTTGAGAATCTCCTTGCAGTATTTTGTTTGAGACACAAAGGTGTCATCTTTTAATTACTTAATTTGAAGTCCAAGGAAGAAAGTTAATTCCCCCATCATGGACATTTCAAATTCATTCTGCATAATACTTGCAAATCCTTCACATAGAGAGTTATCAGTATATCAAAAAATAATATCATCAACATATACATAAACTAACAGAATATGTTCACCTACTTTCTTAATAAACAACGTTGAATCAATTTTACCTCTAGAAAAATCATTTGCTAATTGAAAATTGCTTAACCTTTCATACCATGATCTAGGAGCTTGTTTTAATCCATAGAGTGCCTTTTTCAATTTAAAAATATGACCAGGGTATTTGAAATCTTCAAAACCTGGAGGTTGTTGCACATATACATCTTCTTTAATAAAACCATTTAGAAAAACACTTTTCACATCCATTTGATATAGGTTAAATTTCATCATTGAAGCATAAGCTGTTAGAATCGCGCAGCAGAATGTTTGCGTGAACGGACAAAAACCAAGAGGGGGGGTGAATTGGTTTCTTAACAAAAAGTAGGTTTTAATATTTTTCCCCAATTTTTACCGATTAAAATACTGTGTAAACGTAAATAGGATAAGGATAGAGTCTTACACAGAAGATTTATACTGGTTCGGATCAAAAGACCCTACGTCTAGTTGCTAATCACTCAAACAGAGGATTAACGCGGTCACTATAATCAAAGTTATTACAAATAGATAATAATGGAAAAGATAGAGTAATGAAAACACCTCTCTTGAGTCACACAAGAGACGAAAAACAACTTTCCCTAGAGACGGCACAACACACAATCCACTAAGAACTCCACTTAGTGATTCTTATCGCTTCTAGCCCACACCAGGTTCCAAAAGCCCCTTTTTCCTCCAATAAACAGTTCTCTGGAAATCACAACTCTCAACTTTTGTTTGAAAAATATTGTTCTATTTTCTAAGAGCCTTAGAGAACCTTAAGTAGATGAATTAGGGTTTGGGAATTGGGAATTTTCGAAAATTGGTGTATTGGGACTAGGGTTTTCGAAAATAGGTTTAATTTGAAGTTCAAAATGAAAATCTGACTGAAATAATTGATTATCTCAAGTGTTAATCGATTATTATAGAGCCAAAATCAACAGAACCCCAAAACGCACTGGTTTAATCAATTATTTGCCCTGTTAATCTATTAATAGGCCTGTTAATTGATTAACAGGTGTGTTAATCGATTATCACAGTGAGCTGATACAGAACATGGTTTTTCTCACTGTAATAATCGATTATCTGGTCTTTTAATCGATTAAACCCGAGGCTTTTTGGTAAATATGAGTTTTTGAAGCTTCTAAAGAGTAGACTATGTACCGACTATCTTAGACTCTAATATTACAGACTCAAACTCATCAAAATAGAGTTATTACACAATAATACAAGTCTTCAACTCTCTAAGTTCTTTGTTCTTGAATCATCATCAAAATCAACAAGCTTCATGTCCATGTAAGTTCAACATCAAGTCCTTGTATGTTCAACAATCTCCCCCTTTTTGATGATGATCAAAATTTTTCTTTTAAAGACTTGTAATAACCTGTTTTATCTGTCACACTAACAAACACATTAAACATACCAAATAATATTTAAATTCAATCATAAGAGGCTTTAAATATTTCTCCCCCTATTTTGATTATGATCAAAAATTAAGAGCTCCCCCTCAAAATATGCATAATTTAGAAATAACTCCCCCTCAAAAAAAGCAAAAATACAAATTTTATTTCATAAAGAAACGTCATTACAAACAAAGATATATGTAACATTACAATCATGCAAAAACTGTTTAATTAAGCAGAGTTCAGGCTATTTCTAATATTCCTAAGTCTCTTCTAAGATCATATAATCTATCCTTAGAAAGAGGCTTAGTAAAAATATTCGCTAATTGATGCTTTGTATCAACATACTCAATTTTACAGTTTCCTTTACTTATATGATCTCTCAAGAAATGATGTCTAATTTCTATATGTTTAGTCCTAGAGTGCATTACTGGATTCTTAGTAAGATTGATTGCACTTGTATTATCACACATCAAAGGAATATCATTTAGAAATATACTATAATCTTCTAGTTGTTGTTTCATCCACAAAATTTGAGCACAACAATTACCAGCTGCAATATATTCAGTGGTGGATAAAACAACACATGCCTGTTTCTTAAAATGCCAAGATACTAGAGATGATCCTAACAAATGACATGTTCTACTAGTACTTTTTCTATCTATTTTGCATCCACCATAATCAGCATCAGAATAACCTATTAAACTAGTACAAGCTTCAGATGGATACCATAAACCAAAACCAGTAGTTCCTTTTAAATATTTTAAAATACGTTTTACTGCAGTTAGGTGAGATTCTTTTGGACATGCCTGAAATCTAGCACACACACAGACAGAATGCATAATATCAGGTCTATTTGCAGTTAAGTATAATAGAGAACCTATCATACCTCTATACATGGATTGATTTATTTCCAAACCTGATTCATCCTTGTCTAAATAGCATGAAGTTCCCATGGGTGTGTTAGCTTCCTTTGAAGTGTCCATTCCAAACTTTTTGAGAATCTCTTTGCAGTATTTGGTTTGAGAGACAAAAATACCATCTTTAAGTTGCTTGATTTGAAGTCCAAGGAAGAACGTTAATTCTCCCATCATAGACATTTCAAATTCTCCTTACATTATCTTAGCAAATTCTATAAACAAAGAATTATCAGTTGATCCAAAAATGATATCATCAACATATACTTGAACCAATAGGATATGTTCTTTTACTGTCTTTATAAACAAAGTAGAGTCAATTTTTCCTCTAGAAAAATCATTTGAAGTTAGAAAACTACTTAGCCTTTCATACCAAGATCTAGGCGCTTGTTTCAAACCATATAATGCTTTCTTCAATTTAAAAATATGATTAGGATAACTAAAATCTTCAAATCCAGGGGGTTGCTCCACATAAACTTCTTCTTTAATAAACCCATTCAAAAATGCACTTTTAACATCCATTTGATATAATTTAAATTTCATCAAAGATGCATAAGCAAGAAGTAGGCGTATAGCCTCTAACCTGGCAACAGGAGCATAAGTTTCATCATAATCAATACCTTCCTCCTGACAATAACTTTTGGCAACAAGTCTGGCTTTATTCTTTGTTATATTTCCATCTTCATCAAGTTTGTTTCTAAATACCCATTTAGTTCGAATTACTTGATGTGATTCTTCTCTTGGGATTAATTCCCAGACTTGATTCCTTTCAAATTGATTTAGTTCCTCTTGCAAAGCTATGCACCATTGGTCATCTTTAAGTGCTTCCTTAACATTTTTGGGTTCTATCTGTGACACAAAAGCTACAGACATGCAGAAATTAGTCATATTTCTAGTTCTTACCCCTTTTGAGATATCACCAATAATATTGTCCATTGAAAGTTTTCTTGGTGATTGCCATTCTTTTGCTAATTCAGGTGTATGAGAAGGCTCATTTTCTTCCAAATACAATTCATTAAGAGCCTCTCTTATGTACTCATCATCACCTGCAAGATCTTTATTTAACTCAAGAGGATTTCCCCCAAGGTCTACAATTTCATCAAAAGTAACATGTGTAGATTCTTCAACATTTAAGGTTCTTCTATTAAACACTCTATAAGCTTTGCTAGTTAATGAATAACCTAAGAAAATTCCCTCATCGACTTTTGAGTCAAATTTTCCTAAGTTGTCCTTTTCATTATTTAACACAAAGCGCTTACATCCAAATATTTTCAAATGAGCAACATTAGGCTTTCTACCATTTAACAATTCATAGGGAGTTGATTTTATAATTGGCCTAATGAGCATTCTATTCAAAACATAACATGCAGTACTTACAACATCAACCCAAAAATATTTAGGAACATTTTATTCATTTAGCATTGTTCTAGCAAGTTCCTCTAGTGACCTATTTTTCCTTTCAACTACACCATTTTGTTGGGGAGTCCTAGGTGCAGAAAAATTATGTAATATTCCATTTTCCTCACAATAATTTTCAAACCTTTCATTTTGAAACTCACCACCATGGTCACTTCTTAAAACTTTAATTCTTAAGTCTTTCTCATTTTGAATTTGCTTTGCAAACTTCCTAAAGACCTTAAAAGCTTCACTTTTCATTGTTAAGAAAAATGTCCAAGTATATCTAGAAAAGTCATCAACAATCACAAGACCATAATAATTTCCACCAAAGCCTTTTATCCTAGAAGGACCAAATAAGTCTAAATGTAATAATTCTAAGGGTTTTGAAGTGGAAATAACATTCTTTGATTTAAATGATGATTTTACTTGTTTACCTTTTTGACATGCATCACATAATCTATCTTTTTCAAATTTTAACTTAGGCAAACCAATAACTAAGTCTTTTGAAATCAATTTGTTCAAATGATGCATATTTATATGAGCCACTCTCTTATGCCACAACCATGGGTTCTCTTCCTTAGCAACTAAGCATGTTATACTAGTATCATGTATACAATCCAAATCAATCAAGTATATGTTATTATGCCTAATGCCTTTCAATGCTATATTTTCGGAATCTATCAAATGTATGGTACAAAACTTACTTTCAAAGATTACCTTAAATCCTTTGTCACATAGTTGACTTATGCTAAGGAGATTATGCTTTAGCCCATCAACAAGAAGCACATCCTTAATCTCCAAAGTGTTTGCACCACCTATATTTCCAATTCCAAGAATCTTTCCTTTGTTGTTGTCCCCATAAGTTACATATCCTTGTTCTTTAGCTTTGAAACTCACAAATTTCGTTTTGTCTCCGGTCATATGTTTAGAGCATCCACTATCAAGATACCACATAAACTTCTTTGATTTGGAAGTTTCCTACAAAACAAGAACATAGTAAACTTAGGTCCCCATAACTTTTGGGTCCTTGGGGTTAGAGACAAATAAGTCATTTAACAATAGGAACCCAAATGTATTTTCCTTTAGGAACACCAAAATGTTTGATTTTACATCTATTTGAAGTATGACCATTTTTCATACAATAAAAACATGCTTTAGATGTAGCTTTTAAATATGATGCATTTGTAACAATAGATGTTTTAGTTCCTTTTTCAACCCATACTCTTCTCTTTTTAATTTTAGGCTTTTTCAAAGAAACTTGATGGTTTACACTATTTTGAGCTATAACAACTTTATCCTTATTATTATTACTTAATTCATTTTCGGCTTTATCAAGCAAATGATTAAGTATATCAATGTCATATTCATACTCTTTGCAAGATGCACATGCTATATTCTTATCATCATTCTCATCTATACATACAATTTTCGTTTCTAAGGTTTTTTTTTCCTCTAAACATGTAATTTTCGTTTTTAAGGACTTTACCTCCTTTTCGGATCTACTTAAACTCTTTTTCACAGCTTTGTATTCATTTTTCAAGTCCTTAAAGGCACTAAACAATTCATTATATGTATTTTGCAGTTCATCAAAATTATTTTCATCATCACTTGAAGATGAGTCAGAATCACTTACCTCAAAGTCGGAAGATATATTGTCATTTGCCATTAAGCAAATATTGGCTTCAATTTCTGAGTCACTTGATTTCGAACTTGAATCACTATTGTCCCAAGCGATGTAGGCTTTCTTCTTGAAGAACCTTTTGCCTTTTTTTTTTCATTTTTCTTGTTTGGACATTCGGTCTTCACATGTCCTGTTTCACCATAACCATAGCATTTGATATTTACGGAAGTATTTTCTCTTACCTTTCCTTTACCTTTGAATGGATGTCTTCCTTTGGCTTTCATGAATTTGGTAAACTTCTTAATCATGAGACTCAATTCTTCTTCTTCATTCTCCGAGTCTTCTCCTTCCTTTTTACTCTTACCTTTGGAATATTCAGTTTTGAAGGCTAGGTTCCTCTTTTGATGTTGTCCTTCCTCATCATTTAACCTTCCTAGCTCAAGCTCATGCTCTCTCAACTTTCCAAAGAGTGCCGCCATAGACATTGTGGCAAGGTTTTGTGACTCCGAGATGGCCGTCACCTTAGGTTGCCATTTCCTATCCAAAGATTTCAAGATTTTAACATTTAATTCATCAATGTCAAAAATTTTACCTAACCCGGTGAGATGGTTCACAATGTGTGTGAAACGCTTTTGAACGTCAAATATCGTTTCGCCTTGTTGCATTCGGAACATCTCATATTCTTGTATTAGAGAATTTTTCCGTGCTCTCTTAACATCGTCGGTACCTTCGTGGGTCACTCTGAGCATTTCCCATATCTCTTGAGCACTTTTACAAACAGAGATCTTGTAAAACTCGTCAAGGGTTAAAGTAGATGAAATAATATTTTTTGCCCTAACGTCAAATTGAGCTTTTCTATTTTCCTCCGCTGTCCATCTAGAAAATGGTTTAGGAACGTCTACTCTGTTTTCAATAACTTTAGGAATATAGGGACCGTTTAAAATAGCGTCCCAAACGCCTCTATCAACAAACTCTAAAAAGATTTTCATTCTAACTTTCCTGAAAGGATAATTTTGACCCGCAAAAAGTGGGGGTCTGTTGATAGACGCACCTTCGACAAACGTTTGATTTTTTCCGACCATTTTTCAAAAAAATTGAATGACTATCAAAGCAAGCTCTGATACCACTTGTTAGAATCGCGCAACGGAATGTTTGCGTGAACGAACAAAAACCAAGAGGCGGGGTGAATTGGTTTCTTAACAAAAATTAGGTTTTAAAAATTTTCCCCAAATTTTACCTATTAATATATTGTGTAAATGTAAATAGGATAAGGATAGAGTCTTACACAGAAGATTTATACTGGTTCAAATCAAAAGACCCTACGTCCAGTTGCTAATCACTCAAACGGAGGATTAGTGTTGTCACTATAATCAAAGTTATTACAAAGAGATAACAATGGAAAAGATAGAGTAATGAAAACACCTCTCTTGAGTCACACAAGAGATGAAGAACAACTTTCCCAAGAGACGGAACAACACACAATCCACTAAGAACTCCACTTAGTGATTCTTATTGCTTCTAGCCCACACCAGGTTCCTAAAGCCCATTTTTCCTCCAACAAACAGTTCTCTAGCAATCACATCTCTCAACTTTTGTTTGAAAAAGGTTGTTCTATTTTCCGAGAGCCTTAGAGAACCTTAAGTAGATGAATTAGGGTTTGGGAATTGGGGATTTTCGAAACTTGGTGTATTGGGACTACGGTTTTTGAAAATAGGTTTTATTTGAAGTTCAAAATGAAAATCTGACTGAAATAATTGATTATCTCAAGTGTTAATCGATTATTACAGAGCCAAAATCAACAGAACCCCAAAACGCACTGGTTTAATCGATTATTTGCCCTGTTAATCGATTAACTGGCCTGTTAATCGATTATCACAGTGAGCTGATATAGAAAATGATTTTTCTCACTGTAATAATCAATTATCTGGTCTTTTAATCGATTAACCCTGAGGCTTTTTGATAAATATGAGTTTTTGAAGCTTCTAAAGAGTAGACTATGTACCAGCTATCTTAGACTCTAGTATTACAGACTCAAACTCATTAAAACAGAGTTATTACACAAGAATACAAGTCTTCAACTCTCTAAGTTCTTTGTTCTTGAATCATCATCAAAATCAACAAGCTTCATGTCCATGTAAGTTCAACATCAAGTTCTTGTATGTTCAACATAAGCAAGAAGTAAGCGTATAGCCTCTAACCTGGCAACAGGAGCATAAGTCTCATCATAATTTATACCTTCCTCTTGACAATATCCTTTTGCCACAAGTCTAGCTTTATTTTTAGTTATGTTTCCATCTTCATCAAGCTTGTTTCTAAATACCCATTTAGTTCCAATTACTTGATGATGTTCTTCTCTTGGAATTAGTTCCCGAACTTGATTTCTTTCAAACTAATTTAATTCTTCTTGCATTGCAATACACCATTGATCATCCTTGAGGGCTTCCTTAACATTCTTGGGTTCTATCTGTGAGACAAAAACTACAGTCATATATAAATTAAACATATTTATAGTACTTACCCTTTCTGAAATATCACCAATTATGTTGTCAAGTGAAAGTCCTCTTGGTGATTGCCATGCTTTTGCTAACTCGGATGGTTGAGATGGTTCATTTTCATTTAAGTACATTTCTTCTAATACTTCCTTAAGGTACTCTTCATCACCTTAAGTCCTTTATCACAAAGCTGACTTATACTTAGAAGATTGTGCTTTAATCCATCAACAAGGAGCACATCCTTTATCTACAAAGTATTTGCACCACCAATGTTTCCGGTTCCAAGGATTTTGCCTCTATTTTTGTCTCCATAAGTTACATATCCTTGTTCTTTCTTATTGAAACTTACAAATTTCATTTTATCACCAGTCATGTGTCTTGAACATCCACTGTCAAGGTACCACATAGACTTCTTGGATTTGAAAATTTCCTACAAAATTAGAACACAAAGATCGGTTCCCATAACTTTTGGGTCCTTGGGGTTAGATATAATCAAATTATTTAACTATAGGTATCCAAATATATTTTCCTTTAGGAACACCAAAATGCTTAATTCTGCATTTATTAGAAGTATGTCCCTGTTTCATATAATAAAAATGCATTTTTGGATTTTATTTTTGAAAAAGATTCAACTCTATTTTGAGGAGGTTCATTTCCTTTCACAACCCATACTCTGTGGGTTCTTCGATTTCTAGTTCTCTTCAAAGGAACATGATCATTAAGTTTAGTTTTCACAGAATTTTGATTTTCATCCTTTTCACAATCACACATATTTTTTGTAGATTTTTCTAATAAATTCTCAAGTATGCAAATGTCAAATTCATAACTTTTACATGATGCACATGCAATTTGTTCATCTCCTTTTTCTTTTAAAGACACAATTTTCGTTTTTAAATATTTGTAGACCCCAAATCTTGTCCGGCCTCATAATAAAGACCAGAAGACCTCCTATTCAAAGATGGATGAAGCCTAAGAAGCCACTAGGAGAGACTATTAGGCCCCAT
Organism: Sphenostylis stenocarpa; assembly: GCA_963425845.1. Lineage (NCBI taxonomy): Eukaryota > Viridiplantae > Streptophyta > Magnoliopsida > Fabales > Fabaceae > Sphenostylis > Sphenostylis stenocarpa. The sequence goes on along the minus strand of OY731404.1, from coordinate 69,428,665 downwards.
AATAGGATAGGAAGGATTTTCTGCATTAAAATAAGGATTTTCGCCTTCAGGGATCGAGATCGCCGTTTCGCTTTTCGGGACCGCCGTCTCGCCACTTGTGAATGGCGAGACCCCCCTCCCGTTTGGCAAGAAGGCTTTCTCGTTTCTGGAAAAGTCGATACCACCGTCTCGCCAAACGAGACGGCGGTCTCGCCACTTGTGCAAGTCGAGACCGCCATCCTGAATGGCGAGACGGCCGTCTCGACCTTGTCAGACAAGACGACCGTCTCGACCTGACAAGCGCGAATCCCTATAAATAGTGAGCGCTCCCCCCCTCATTTCACACAGTTCTTCCACTTTCCCTTCTACAACTTCTTCAAATTCTCTTCCTAGAGTCCTTCCGAAGCATTTTCGGAGATTCTGAGAATTTCTGAGAGTTTTTTATAGCGTTCCGAGAGAGTTTTCGACGTTGTAAAGAACGAAGGGCTGCCAAAACGCACCCTACTTTCAAGAATATTAATCAAAAAGCTTGCTTCGGAGGTTCTTTCACTTTCTCCTTCTCTTTACTATCTTTATTTTTATGATTAAATTGCATAATAGATATTAGGGCCATGTAGTCGTTACTTTAATTCCGTAAATAAAAGGGTAAAAGCGTCTTTTCAAAAAGTTTATTTATAAAATAGCTGGCCTATCATAGGGAACCCAAAAGGGGCATCGTAAGGGAACTAACACTTCCCTTACACGTAACTAACTCCCTTACCTAAACTCTGGTTTTAACGACCAAAGTTGGTTTTCGAAAACCAACGCCTTTTTACCCCTTTTTCGATGTTTTTGGTAAAAACATCGGTGACAACTCCATAAGAACCCCTTCAAATTAGTTGTTGGGTTAGCCCGGTTATTGAACAACTCAAGAACACCTTTTCGAAAACCTCGCCCCTAGGTTCAGCCCGGTTATCGGACAACCTAAAGGCGTTGTAACATCACCCATAAAAACGTAAAAATTGGAAAAGTCGGAACCATCACGTCGCTCCGACCGCCTCTTTTTGATGGCGGTGACAGATGATGACTCCACTGGGGAAGCCTAAAGAGTTGATCCCATTTAGTGATGGACCAGCTTAATAAGTAAACCAAGAAATTACGCTTTTACCCTACCTTGTATTATAACATGTTTTAAATGCTTGGCTTTAATAACTGTTGTTTGTTTATATTTACGCAATTGTTTGAAATAAAAACTGTACACAAACCTTTGCACACAACAGTTCCCTCTATACCCGGGGGCAAGTGATAAATCCATAGGGAGTGGGTGGCAGGTACGATTCGCTATAGTGATAGCCTTGAGCCCACCAGTGTGATCGGAAACCACCACTCAAGGTGATAACCTTCCTCTTTTGGCACAAATACTGACTATGACCTTAGTGCTAAGCATGGTCAGAAGGCTGGAGAGTGGGGACCCTATAATGGGGGCACCTTGGGGGCCTTAGCCTTGGTGAGAACAGTTAGAACCTACCTTCGCCAATGCACTTTTCTTCAGGAAAATCCTACCTCGTGATTAAAACGACTTCTTGCCTGTTTGCGGATGATTGAATTGTGTGTGCATCTATTTGTTGCATTTGTTTGTTGCATAGCATAACCAAACAACAGAAAAATCACAAAAAACATTTTTGCAATAAACACCCTTATCTCGGACAGTCTGCCTTTTAGCTAGCCTGGTTTCAGGTTCTTAGTAAGCTAAGTAGCCACGCAGTCCGACAGAAGAGATAAGGGACGCTAAACATTATTCTTTCGCATAAAGCCATTTTTATCTCGGACAGTCTGCCTTTTAGCTAGCCTGGTTTCAGGTTCTTTGTAAGCTAAGTAGCCACGCAGTTCGACAGAAGAGATAAAATGCTATAAAATAAAAATAATAAAAATCAAATAAAAACCCCAATAAAAAACAAAAAATGGGACCTTGTTCATAAACATTACACTCATAAATCATTCATATAGGTAGTTTATGTTCCAAAATAAAATACGTAAATATCATACATCATGTAGAAATAAAACATGATAAATAGGAAAATAAACACTCACATTCATACCTACAATAAGCATCATATTCATAAAACATGCATTTTGGTTTTAGAAAATGGAGGGGACTAGTAGACAATTGAAGAAAGTGGACATTCCCCGATACCATACTGAGAAGTTAGAACGGCTTTGCGCGGTAATGCCACCAGAGGTTCGCTCCGACTTCGAAAAATCTTATGGACGGATCCTCGGCCTACTGAAGATCTGTGTCGATCCAGTTTTCATCAGGGTACTAGTTCATTTCTGGAACTCCAGTCTGCGCTGCTTTGAATTCCCTCAATTCGACATGGTGCCCACTTTGGAGGAGTATGAGATTATGCTAAAGTGGCCCAAATCAGCCGGGGTCCATATTCGCCACGGGGCATATACTCCTCCAGCACAAGTCGCTGCCATCATCCGATTGCCATTCCGGCAGACTACCCTGATAGAAAAAGGGAACATCCAGGGTTGGAAAGTCTCGATGTTAGAAGACCATCTGTCCACTCTAGGTGAAAGGGCAGAATGGGTCACTTTTAACAAAACTCTGGCTTTGATCATATTTGGAACAATCTTGTTTCCCTTCCATATCGACACAGTTGACCAAGCCGTCATGGACGTCTTCTTCGTCATGGACGTCTTCTTCATCATGGACTCTTGAGTTCACGTCCCTTGCCTGCAATTCTTGCCGACACCTTACTCTCGGTGAAATTTTGCCGCCAAAAGCAAGGAAAAACACTCCGTTGTTGCTCTTCACTACTTTTTGTGTGGGGCATCACAAATTTTTACATCTCTAGTCACATGGGGATGTTCCCCGACCCTTTAAGGAGCTTCTCCAAAATCCCTCTCCACCGACGCCTAACCTCAGAGTGGAAGGACAAATTGGAACAATGGAACGCCAACCAATTATCCTGGGTCTGCCCTTGGTTCCGACCCAGTCCAGTCCTCATCAGATGTGGAGATTATTCGAACGTACCGTTGATAGGACTAAGGGGTTGCATAGCCTATTCACCTAGAGTAGCTATGAGACAACTCATGAGGACTCAAACTACAATATCCCGAGGGGAGCTCGAAGGACTGTGTTTCTTCGGAGACCCATGCACAATTGCTAACTCACTAGCCGTGAGAAGAGCATGGGAGAAACCAGTCTTTATGGGAGATAGAGAGCTAGGAAAAGCTCGGGTAGCCGCCTCCAGTGACTATGAGGTGTGGAGAAGAAGAAGAGGGATATCTCAACCATCCACCTCACTCGCTACATGTGCCAATAGTGAAGAGCTTCAAACTCAAATTGACGCCTTGACCTAGAGGATAGAAATCATGGGAGCCCAGATGAGGGCCCTTGAGGAAAGAGAACAAGAATCTATCCTCACCAAAGCTGCTAGAACCAACTCGGATAGCCAACTGCAAGAAATAACCGCCAAATCAGCACACCTTGAGGCCCGAATCAACAAAACAGGCTCAGACGATCAAGGACTTGTTACAAGACCTCACCAGGACTCGGTCAGAAATATGCCAAGAGGGAGAGGCCAATCAGAGACTCAACAAAAGTCTCACTGAGCTACGCTGCAAAGAAAGAGACGGGCTAGGTCAGTACGGTCAAGTACTACAAGAAAACGACCAAGCCCTTGCAAATCTGGACGAACTACAAGCCTTGGTCGTCCATCAAGAGACGAAGATCAAAGAGGCTCAAAAGTACAGTGAAGATATGAGCCAGGCGGTCCAGAAGCAAAGCGAAGCACTCGCTGGTCACGTCCGGGAAGCCGAAAGGGAACTACATAGAGATCAAGACCCGCCTGTGGGTTTCTTTAGGCTTTTCCGTTTCTGTCAAAAGTTGCTTCGTAGTATGGAATAGGGGAATGTACACCTTCTACGGATAAATGAAATTTTTCTTTATTCAATAATTGTCTACTCGCATGCATATCATTCATTTGCATATTTAATTTCCCCTCCTTCACTCTTAATAAATAAGATAATAAAAAGGAAGGATTAACTAACACGTCTTCCAAATCAGAAGAATGGAGAGAAAGCCACTCCTAATCAAGCTTTCCCCAACAGTTGACCTGCCACAAGAGGATAATAAGCCTCGACCGTTGGTCCTCAAAAACAATAAGGAAGAGGGGGCAAGGACACCAGTGCGACTATTTATGCCACGTCCTTTCCCTTACGAGTCAAATAAAGCTGTACCATGGAGATATGGAGAATCTTCACCAATAAAGGAGGATATCTCCAATATAGCCGACATTGGGGGCATGACTAGAAGTGGAAGAGTCTACTGTTAAGTGGTAAAAAGTTGATATAATTATGTCTTGAATTGTTATGAAACCACTTAACTTATGTTAATTCTAATATATTTTTCTCCCAATATAGGATGAATTCAAGAATACCTTGATACAAAAGGAAGGAGCATAATTGTCAGCATAATTAGAGTAAAATTGAAAGAAAGAAGAGCGCTTAAGCGAATAAATGATGCGAGGCCCGACCCAAATTCTCTTATAAAAAGATAAGTTGTGTTTTGAGAGAGGCAAGCAGTCTTGGAGGAGAGGAGGCACAACTACTGTTAGGGTTTTGTCTAATCTTCATCAATTCTTCTTCATCAATTGGAGCATTGTAATGTCCAACATGAGTGGCTAACTTCATTCTCTTAGGATTCAGTGCACTTCCTTTGAACTCTTTTGTATCATGGTGATATTTTGATATATTAATCTATGCTTTGATGTTGTTATTCTTATCCTTTATGCTTTGGAATGATTTATTCTTGATTGTTTGAGGTATGATTGGAAAATATATCTTGAACCCTAGATCACGGTAAGAATATTTGTTACGTTAATTTCCAGGAATGGAATGAATGTATCAATTGCTTAACACCCTAACCCTAATGCTGGAAAATCTGTTAATTGTGTGAGGAATCAACATTTATTAGGTTTTCTTATGAATTTCATGTGTGAGGAATCAACATGGATGATTTGAGTAGGTGACATCAACATTGTTAGGTTAATTGACGTTCTTAATTGACATAGCCATTACAAAAGAGGGATAAGGAAGGAAGCCAATCCTAAGTACCTTTAATTGATATTTTCTCAACAATTTACAAGTCTTTGTCATTTAATTTCAATTCAACTCTTATTTGCAAAACCTAATCTGTTTTAATCTACTTAGTAAGCATAATTGGGAATTTCCATTGAAACTGTTCCTCGTGGGATCGACTTTTATTTAATCGAAATCCTATACTGCGATTGATAATTTGGTACGCTTGCCAATAATTCAACAAGTATTTCTGGCGCCGTTGCCGGGGAACGGTGTTCTTTGAGAATTCTTTGTTTAGCTTATTGAGTATTTTATTTTTATTTCTGTTATTATTATTATTATTATTATTATTATTATTATTATCATTATTATTATTATTTAGTTTTTAGTTTGTGCTAATATTTGCTTGAGTTACTCTTTTGATTTATGCGTTTAAGAGGACAGGTATCTTCAGAAGAAGGGAAATTCAAGAACAAACTATAAGAGAATCTGCTAATTCTTCTTTCACACTTAATTTACCAAACCCAATTATAGAAGATATGGCGGAAGAAGGAGCAAATCTGAATCCAGATTCAAATACAAATCCAAATCAAAACCCAAATGCAAATCCACCTAGAAGAACTCTTAGAAATTGTGTTATGCATCAAAGTCCAAGATATTTTTCCAGCATTGTCATTCCGGATGATCATACATTGCAGATGAATCCAGCTTTCTTAAGCTTGATTAGTGCTCATCAATTCACTGGATTGGATCATGAAGACCCTTATAGTCATTTGTCTACTTTTTATGAGTTGATTGGTATCATGGGATTTAGAGCAGCAAATCTTGAATCTGCATATTTGAGATTATTTCCTTTTTCTTTGGCAGGTAGGGCAAAGGAGTGGTCGAAAGCACATCCTAATCGGAGTTTGACTAATTGGAGTAATGTAGAAGAGAAGTTTCTGAATAGATTTTTCCCACCATCACGTTACATCAAAGCAAAATCTGACATCATTTCTTTCAGACAAGGAGTAGATGAACAATTTTGTGAAGCATGGGAGAAATTTAAATCACTGTTGAGAAGTTTCCCAAATCATGGATTTGATGACGTTTCTCAGTTGAATATTTTCTATACTCGGCTTGCGACATGATGCAAAGATGTTATTAGAGGTCTGCAGCGAGAGGATCTATGTTGGATGTAGAAATTGATCATGCCACCGAATTATTGATGCACTAGCCTTTACGCACCAACAGGCCCAACATGATAGACATCCAATTCAAAAGAAGGGAGTTCTTGAACTTAATAGCTTAGATGCTATCTTATCCCAGAATAAACTTATAACGCAACAAATTGAAGCATTGAACCAGAAAATAGAGAAATTACCTCAAGAAATACACACAGTACAATCTATTCTTAATCAACAGATGAGTTGTGACGTGTGTGGAGGTGATCATGCAAATGAACAATGTTCTTATCAAGACAACATTCAACAAGAAGAAGTTAATTATATGGGTGCCCAAGGTAGTAGTCAAGGCAGACAAGGTAATTTTCCTAATCCTAACAATTATTAGAATAATACTGCACAAGGATGGAGAGGGAATCAGAATCAGAATTTTGGGTGGAAACAAGGTGTTAGCTCATCTACTAGACAACCTGCATTTCAAAAATAGTCATATCAGCAACCGTCATATCAACAACAACAACAACATTATCCTTCAATAAGTAAATTGGAGGATATTGTAGAAAAATTCATGCAAGGTACTATGGCTAATCAGAAAAATACTGAGGCTTCATTCAGAAATATACAGATCCAGATAGACCAACTAACTAAGCAACTATCTGAGCAACAACAAGAAGGACAATTTTCAGCTATCACACAAACCAATCCAAAGGAACAATGTAAGTTAATAACTACAAGGAGTGGTAAGGTTATAGGAGAAGGTATTGGTGACAATCTGGATGTAGAGAAGGAAATCCTAAAAGAAAAAGAAGATGAGTGTGAAAGAGAAAAAGAGAAAAATAAAAGTGAGAGTAAAGAAAAAGAAAAAAATACTGAAAAAGAAGAGAAAAATAAAAAGAGTGAGAAAAAGAGGGAGAAAGATGATAGTGAAATACCGCAATTAAAGGATTTACCATATCCTCGTCATCCTTCCAAGAAAGATAAAGAAAGACAGTTTGCAAGATTCATGGATATTTTCAAGCATTTACAGATTAATATTCCACTTATGGAAGCTATGGAGCAGATGCCGACTTATGCAAAGTTCATGAAAGAGTTGTTAACTAAGAAAAGGAGATTTACTACAGAAACAGTGGAGCTAGAAGCAGGATGTAGCGCTATATTTCAGAAATCTTTACCTCAAAAGTCCAAGGATCCTGGTAGTTTCACTATTCCAAGTCATAATTGGGACATTACAAGTAGGTAAGGCATTACTGGATTTGGGTGCTAGTATAAATCCGATGCCTTTGTCTATGCTTAAAAGAATAGGAGACTTGGAAGTAAAGCCTACAAGAATGACATTACAGACTAGTCGACGGATCTCTAAAATTTTCGTATGGTGTGGCGGAAGACGTTTTGGTCGAGTTGATAAATTTATATTTCCAGCTTGATTTTGTTGTGATGGATATGGAGGAAGACACCGAAGTTCCGCTTATACTGGGAAGACCTTTCATGAAGACAACAAAAGTTATTATTGATGTTGATGATGGCAAGTTAAAAGTCAGAGTAGAGGATGAGGAAGTTAAGTTTAATGTGTTTGAAGCAATGAAGCATCCTACAGATAATCAACATTGTCTTAAAATAGATGTGGTAGATGATATCTTTCAAGCAGCAAGAAAACAACTAGTTAAAGTAAGCCCATTAGAAAAAGCTTTGGCAGGAATTAATGATGAATTTGATGAAGAGGAGGAAAAAGAAATTGAGAATTATGTAAAATTTCTTGATTCAACAAAAGAAGTTACTGCAAAAGAACAACCATCCGAAATATTGCAAGCAAGAACATGAAACCGAGAGTCAAAAACTGGAATTAAAGGTATTACCTCCCCATTTAAAATATGTTTTTCTTGGAGATAAATGCAGCAAGCCGCTGGTGATCAACGAATGCCTTAACAAATTCTCAAGAAGAAAGATTGATCGCAGTTTTGAAAGAGAATGAGAAGGCTATAGGGTGGACGTTATCTGATCTCAAAGGAATCAGTCCTTCTTATTGCATGCATAAGATTCATATGGAGAATGATTTTAAGCCTGTTGCACAACCTCAAAGACGTCTTAATCCAACTATGAAAAAGGTGGTAAAGAAAGAAGTATTAAAACTACTTGATGTAGGTATGATCTATCCTATCTCTGATAGTGCTTGGGTTAGCCCAGTTCAAGTGGTCCCGAAAAAAGGAGGTATGACTGTAATTTATAATGATAAAAATGAATTAATACCTACTAGGACTGTTACAGGTTGGAGAATGTGTATAGATTATAGAAAATTAAATAAGGCAACTAGAAAAGATCATTTTCCTTTACCTTTTATAGATCAAATGTTAGAAAGGTTAGCAGGACATGCTTTTTATTGTTTTTTGGATGGTTATTCAGTGGTATAATCGGATAACAAGTAGATCCGGAAGACCAAGAAAAACTGCTTTTACTTGTCCTTTTGGTGTGTTTGCTTACAGGAAAATGCCATTTGGATTGTGCAATGCCCCAAGCAACTTTTCAAAGATGCATGTTGGCTATCTTCTCGGACTTGGTGGAACAATGCATTGAAGTTTTTATGGATGATTTCTCAGTATTTGGTGCATCATTTGACCAATGTTTGAGGAATTTGAATACTCGTATTAAAGCGGTGTGTTGATACCAATTTAGTTTTAAATTGGAAAAAATGTCATTTTATGGTAACTGAAGGTGTGGTATTAGGCCATAAGATTTCTGCAAGAGGGATTGAAGTTGACAAAGCAAAAATAGAGATTATTGAGAAGCTTCCACCACCAACAAATGTGAAGGGCATAAGAAGTTTTTTAGGACATGCAGGATTCTATAGAAGATTTATAAAATACTTTTCAAAGATTGCAAAACCACTAAGCAACTTGCTCAATAAGGATATTTCTTTTAAATTTGATGTGGAATGTTTGCAGGCTTTTCAATTGTTAAAATAGAAATTAATTTCAGCCCCTGTGATAATTGCGCCTGATTGGAAATTAGAATTTGAACTAATGTGTGATGCAAGTGATTATGCTATAGGAGCAGTTTTAGGCCAAAGGAAATCTAAGAATTTTCATGCTATACACTATGCTAGCAAAGTTCTTAATGCAACCCAAATTAATTATGCAACTATCGAAAAGAATTGTTAGCTATAGTTTACGCATTGGAAAAATTTAGAGCATATTTGATTGGTTCATCCGTTACTATATATACTGATCATGCAGCAATTAAGTATTTGTTAACTAAGATAGATTCTAAACCAAGACTAATTAGATGGATTTTATTGTTGCGTAGAATTTGATTTGGTAATCAAGGACAAAAAGGGTTGTGAAAATTTGGTAGCTGATCATTTGTCCAGATTAGTTAATACTCGAAGTAACTAAAAATCAATTAGAAGTGCAGGAGGAATTTCCGGATGAAAAACTGATGATGGTACAAGAAAGACCTTGGTTTGTCGACATGGCAAATTTCAAAGCTGCAAAAGTTGTCCCGAAGAATACACTTGGCATCAAAAGAAGAAATTATTTAAGGATGCCCATTATTTTGTATGGGACGATCCATATCTTTTCAAGATAGGAAGTGATAATTTGTTGAGAAGGTTTGTGACAAGCAAGGAAGCTAAGAATATTCTCGTGGCATTGTCATAGTTCTCCTTATGGGGGTCATTTTAATGGAGTTAGAACTGCCGCAAAAGTTCTCCAATCTGGTTTTTTCGGCCTTCCTTATTTAAAGACGCGCACAGCTTTGCACAACAATGTGTTGATTGTCGTAAAACAGGGAGTATTTCAAAAAGAAATGAAATGCCTTTAAATATTATGTTGGAAGTTGAAATATTTGACTCGTTGGGGGATTGACTTTGCAGGACCTTTTCCATCATCATTTTCTAAAGAGTACATCTTGGTAGCAGTAGATTATGTGTCAAAGTGGGTGGAAGCAGTAGCTATTGTAAAAGCAGATGCCAAAACTTTGATAAAATTTTTAAAGAAAAATATATTCTGTAGATTTGGTACTCCCAGAGTTTTAATCAATGATGGAGGATCACATTTCTGCAATACTCAACTTCAGAAATGTTTAGAGCATTATGGGGTCAAACATAAAGTTGCGTCACCTTATCATCCACAAACTAATGGCCAAGCGTAAGTTTCAAACAGAGAAATCAAAAGGATATTAGAAAAGACTGTTTCATCTTCAAGAAAGGATTGGTCAATAAAGTTAGATGATGCACTTTGGGCTTATAGGACTCGCATATAAGGTTCCTACTCGGGTTATCCCCTTTTCAGCTTGTCTATGGTAAGTCATGTCATCTTCCAATGGAAATGGAGCATAAAGCATATTGGGCTTTAAAATTTTTAAATTTTGACCCAAAAGTTTCAAAGAGAGCAAAGAAAAATTCAAATGCATGAATTAGAAGAAATGAGACTTAATGCATATGAATCATCCAAGTTATACAAAGAGAAAGTTAAGGCATATCATGACAAGAAGATTCTGAAAAGAGAATTTCATCCAGGCCAATCAGCTTTTACTGTTTAATTCAAGGATAAGAATTTTTCCTGGGAAAATGAAATCTAAATGGTCAGTGCCCATTTGTAGTAAGATCTCGTGAGGCCGTATGGTGTCGTAGAATTAGAGGATCCAAGAACAGGAAGAACGTGGACAGATCAATGGGCAGAGAATTAAGGCATATTTGGGAGATGCAGTGAAGGAGCTTCATCACATTATCCACTTAGATGATCCTTAAAACAAAAAGGCGTCGAGCTGAAGACGTTAAACAAGCGCTCCTGGGAGGCAACCCAATGTTTTGAATTTGTTTTTTTTTTCTTTTTGCAGTTTAAGTTTTTTTGTGCATTTTTCTTCCTTAGATTCTTTCTTTACAAGATTGCTCCAAGTACACAGTGCACTTCTCCTCAAGACTTTGAAACCTTACTTCAATGGCCTGGGGACAATCCAACTTTTCTCGGAGGGGGTGAGAAAGTCTGCAACTGAGGCTCGAGGCACAAGATAAGAAGTACATGACAAGTGAAGAAAATGAGGGAGTAAACTTACTTTACTTTTAATGTTTTTAATTCCTTTGTTTTTAATTTAATGTTTTTAATTACTTTATTTTAAATTTTGAATTCCCTTGTTGTCTCATAATTTGTTTTAGAGCCATATATGAAATTATTGCTTATTGTCTAATTCAAATCTAGAACATGAAAAATAATTTTGATTGTTTCCAATAACAAGTGATTTTAGGATATTGAGTATGATAGTGAAAAGGAATTGATGAGGAAAATTAGGAATTAACTGAATTGGAGAAGCTAGCCAAAACTCAGGTGAGCAGAGTACCACAAATAGATAAATTGAGTGTCAACACTTTGTGATGATAACTGATATTGGTTGATTCTTTGATGTGATTACATGTTAGAAAGACTTGAAAATGATAAAGGCATTTTTTCTTTGTAGTAGATATAACCCAGAACCAAATAGCCAACCATGCATTAATTATAGGACATCCATTTGAACCCTTTCTGAGCCAAAAAAATAATATTGTTTCTTAAACAGAACCCTTAAGCCTAAACACTATTTATCTACCTTCCTATATTTGAGAAAGGAAATGAGTATGAATGTCACTATTTTTCTTATTGTTGGGTATTGCTATTGTTGTCCTACATGTATTGTTGGGGTGTTATTGTTAAAAAAAAAAGTGTAAAGAAAAAGGAAAAACAAAGCTTAAAAATTTGCAAAGCCAAAAAAAGGATACATGCAAAAGCAAAAAAAAAAAAAAAAGTAAAAAGGGGGTAATAACTTGTGAGATTATTAACTCATTGTCATTGTGTTAGGGACAAAAGCATAAAGTTTGAAACCTGACTTGAGAAATTGTTAATCAAGAATCATTCATATGAGTTGAATTTCTCAAATATTTTTGTATATCCCAGAAAAACCAATAATTCTTTCTTAGCCCAGCCCCATTACAAGCCTCAAAAGACCTTTTGATTTAAGTCTTGTTTAACAATTGTTGATTGCTTGAAGATGATTATCAATATTGGATTGTCTAAATGAAGTGATTGAATGAGATAAACACTTACCTGTGAGAATTAGAGATGAGTATATATAACTCTATTTGAAAGATCATGTTTCTCTGAGGATAGTTGAGGACTAATTATTCTTTGTTGGTTTCTATAACTTGAATGCTTATGTGTTCTATTTTCATTTGTAGTTGTGAGCATCACCTCTGAAAATTTTTATGTTGTGGTTCTAGAAGAGAAAAAGATAATAGATGATGATTTTGTTTTGGAAAAATTACTTTGCTTGGGACAAGCAAGATTCTAGGTTGGGGGGAGTTGTTAAGTGGTAAAAAGTTGATATAATTATGCCTTGAATTGTTATGAAACCACTTAACTTATGTTAATTCTAATATATTTTTCTCCCAATATAGGATGAATTCGAGAATACCTTGATACAAAAGGAATGAGCATAATTGTCAGCATAATTAGAGTAAACTTGAAAGAAAGAAGAGCGCTTAAGCGAATAAATGATGCGAGACCTGACCCAAATTCTCTTATAAAAAGATAAGTTGTGTTTTGAGAGAGGCAAGCAGTCTTGGAGGAGAGGAGGCACAACTACTGTTAGGGTTTTGTCTAATCTTCATCAATTGGAGCATTGTAATGGCCAACATGAGTGGCTAACTTCATTCTCTTAGGATTCAGTGCACTTCCTTTGAACTCTTTTGTATCATGGTGATATTTTGATATATTAATTTATGCTTTTGATGTTGTTATTCTTAGCCTTTATGCTTTGGAATGATTTATTCTTGATTGTTTGAGGTATGATTGGAAAATATATCTTGAACCCTAGATCACGGTAAGAATATTTGTTACGTTAATTGCTAGGAATGGAATGAATGTATCAATTGCTTAACACCCTAACCCTAATGCTGGAAAATCTGTTAATTGTGTGAGGAATCAAAATTTATTAGGTTTTCTTATGAATTTCATGTGTGAGGAATCAACATGGATGATTTGAGTAGGTGGCATCAACATTGTTAGGTTAATTGACGTTCTTAATTGACATAGCCATTACAAAAGAGGGATAAGGAAGAAAGTCAATCCTAAGTACCCTTATTTTCTCAACAATTTACAAGTCTTTGTCATTTAATTTCAATTCAACTCTTATTTGCAAAACCTAATCTGTTTTAATCTACTTAGTAAGCATAATTGGGAATTTCCATTGAAACTGTTCCTCGTGGGATCGACTTTTATTTAATCGAAATACTATACTGCGATTGATAATTTGGTACGCTTGCCAATAATTCAACATCTACTCCCCCAAGGACTTACAAGAAGACGTCCCTAAGAATAAAGGAAAAAATAAAAAGACCGAAGAAAAAGAAAGTAAAAAATGCAAGGAGGAGACAGAGGAATTACTCCAGTGTATAACGCAAAGCGAGTATTCCATTATTGACCAGCTCAATCATACACCTGCAAAGATAACTCTATTATCTCTAATGATGAGCTCAGAACTTCAGAGAAATGCCCTGATGAAGGTCTTGAGCGAAGCGCATGTACCTCACACCATATCCCAAGAAAAGGTTGAGAAGATCGTCAGTCACATCATGACAAGCGATCACCTCACCTTCACAGAGGAAGAACTCCCCCTCGAGGGGTCAAACCACAATAAACCCTTGCACATCTCCATCAAGTGCAAGGAGTACCTCATCGCCAAAGTTCTTGTGGATAACGGGTCGTCCTTGAACGTGATGCCCAAGTGCACACTCGACAAGTTGACTATCCAAGGAACCCGTCTGCGCCCAAGCAGCACTATCGTTCGGGCCTTCGACGGATCCAAATGAGAAGTAGTGGGAGAAGTTAATTTGCCAATCCAAGTTGGACCCACTATCTTCAACGTCGATTTCCATGTAATGGATATTACTCCGACATATAGTTGTCTCCTCGGCAGGCCTTGGATTCATGACGCTAAGGAAATACCTTCAACGCTCCACCAAAAAGTCAAGTTTATAGTGGATGACAAACTGGTCACGGTCCAAGCAGAAGATGATATCCTGATCAGTGGACCGTCTACCCAACCTTATGTGGACGCGGCGGAAGAGGCCCTTGAAACATCTTTTCAAGCGCTTGAAATTGCCAATGTAAAAAGACTTCCCAAAAACACGAAGGTAGCCCGCATGATGATGAAGCATGGTTACCATCCTGGCCAAGGACTGGGGGCAGATTCCCAAGGCATGAGGGAACCCCCAGAATTCAAATAAAATCCTTACAAGTGTGGCCTAGGATATGTCCCTACTAAGGGCCGAGCAGAAGGAAGAAAAAGGAAGTCTCCCCTCCGCACACTCAAACAAATATTCCGAAGCGGAGGGATGCAAGCGTCAAGAGCTACCTTAGTTATTAGGAAATCTTTTTCTTCACTTAAGGGATGTAAACCCAATGATTGTTAAGATTATCCCCCGGGGCTAGCCCGACCCCCGGGCATTTCAGGGCACATATTCCCTTATTAATTAATAAAGAATGCATTTCTTACTATCTGCTTCTCTTCTTACTATTTCATGACTAGACCTCGCAATAACCTTGTCTAAGTAAACAAAAAAAAGAAGAATAAAAAGCGCATCCTGTAGACCCCTAATTTTGCCCGGCCTCTCAAATAAAAGCTAGGGAAACTTCATACAGTTCACCCGGCTTCATATCAAAGAAAAACCAAGAAGGACCTCCCACAACAGAAGACGGAGTTCACTCATTCACACGGTAAAAGCCAAAAGAGACTTCCTACACAAAGACAAAGCTCGCCCGGCATCTTAATGAAGGCCAAGAAGACTTCCTATATGAAGATAAAGCTTCAACGGACACACATCGGCATCAATCTATGTCCGAAAAAGGAAAGGAAAGCTTCCCGGGGTCCCAGAACACGAAAACTGGACAAAACAGGCCGGGACCACGGTCCCAAAAGTGGGACGGCCGTCCCGGCCTTCCTGGGGGTCCCGTTCGTGTAAATTTGCCATTTGGGACGGCCGTCCCAGTCCGTGACGGCCGTCCCAACCCGGACGGCCGTCCCAAAGTGCGCCAGCTGCGAAAAACTATAAATAGGAGGCTCATTTGCCACTTTTTCACACCACAGACACTCCAGAGAGCTCTGAAACACTTTAGAGCACTTGTCTACTTCTCTCTCTCTCTCGAATGATCTTTCCGATTGCCTTAAATAGGTAACAATCGGTTAAGGAATTATATTCCGGCATTTGATTCTTCTTTAAATTTTTAGTAGAGTCGATCTTGTATTGGTGAGGAGAGACTGTGTAGAGAGAGGGGTTGCCAAAACGCATCCTCACAGTTCGAGGTTCTCAATATAAAGCTTGCTACGGAGGTTCTTTTCAATTCCCTTCTCTTTTATTGTTTTATTTATTGTTTTATTGTTTTATTTAGCTTTATTATGTCATGTAGAATAGGATCATGTAGATAGCTATTTTAATATCTCTTTTATTGCTTTATTTAGCTTTATTCATCATTTTATACACGCAACATAGAATAAAATCATGTAGATAGCCATTTAATATTATGTAATAAAATAGGGTAATCGCATAATTTCTCGTAGTCTTTATTTAAATGAATTAATCTGTCATAGGGAACCCGAAAGGGGCGTTGTGGGGTGCTAACACCTTCCCCACACGTAACTAACTCCCTTACCCAACTCTGGTTATAATGGCCAAGTGCGGTTTTTCTTAAAATCAACATTTTTTCCTTTTCCAATGTTTACGGTCAAAACATTGGTGGCGACTCCATAAGAACCCCTTTTCGAAAACCTTTTAAAACAAAAACGCGAGTCTAAACCATCTTTTCGCGACCGCTCGCATAAACGTTTCTAAGACGTCCCCCTCCGGACGTCGGAAAGGGACGGCGGCGACACATCCAAGTAATCAAAATTTGCCATTGCCATTACAATCAAGCTAGTTGATTAGAAGCACAAAATAAGGCTTTACCTCATGTCGCCGCCGTAAAAAAGGGAAGGCGGTCGGAGCGACGCGATAGTTTTTTTGACCCTCTTGATTTTCGCATTTTTATTGGTGGTTACAACGCCTTTAGGTTGTCCGATAACCGGGCTAACCTAGGGGCGAGGTTTTTGAAAGTATCCCTGGGTTGTCCGACAACCGAGCTAACCCAGGGACTTATTTAATTTGGGTTCTATGGAGTCGCCACCGATATTTTTACCATAAACATCGGAAAAGGGGTTAAAAAGGCGTTGGTTTTCGAAAACCAACTTTGGTCATTAGAACCAGAGTTGGGTAAGGGAGTTAGTTACGTGTAAAGGAAGTGTTAGTTCCTTTACGACGCCCCTTTCGGGTTCCCTATGATAGGCTGGCTACTTTGAATAATTAAACCGGAAAAATGCGCTTTTACCCTTTTATTATGCAGAATTTAAGTTTATGACTACATGGCCCTAGCTTCTATTGCGTAATTTAAATGGCGGTAATAAAAATAGAGAGGGAGAATATGCACCTCCAAAGCAAGCTTTTATACTTTAAAAGAGAGGGTGCGTTTTGGCAACCCTTCACTCTACAACTCTCAGAAACTCCAGAAATGCCTCGGAGGGATTCTAAAGAAGATTTAGAACGCTCGGTCTATGCCTAGAGACACTCGAAACTTCGGAAATGCCTCGGAGGGATTCTTAGAGAGAGAAAGTCTAGAGAGAAGGGAGAGCTCGTTGATTCTGTGTGTAAAAGGGAGAAATGACGCCCTATTTATAGTTTTTCGCGCTCGACGAGTCGAGACCGCCGTCTCCTTTGACAGGGTCGAGACCGCCGTCTGGAAAGTCCGGACCGCCGTCTCGTTCATGGCGGAGGGTCGAGACCGCCGTCCGGAAAATCCGCACCGCCGCCTCGACTAGGCGGGAATCGAGACCGCCGTCCGGAAAATCCGGACCGCCGTCTCGACCTTTGCAGAATCGAGACCGCCGTCCGGAAAATCGAGACGACGGTCTCGTCCTGGCGTTGAGACGAGACGGCGGTCTGGTCCTTCCAGACGGCGGTCTCGTCCCTTCAGGGCGAGAAACTTTATTTTCGGGCCAAAAAACCTTCCTATCTTTGTACGGGAGCCTAATAGTCTCTCCTAGTGGCTTGTTAGGCTTCGACCGTCTTCAAATAGGAAGATTTCTGACTTTATTTGGAGGTCGGGCAAGATTTGGGGTCTACAGCTACCCCCCCCTTTACCCGACTAGTCGACTGTTGGCTTGTTGTGCCAGACAGGTAGACAGGAAGGTAAAGGAGTTGACCCTCTTGCCCGGCTACCCTTTGGACGTCCCGTCTTGTGGCAGGTGATCCTCTGGGGAGATGTTGTGTTGTGCACCTCTGAGATACTACTTCTGACGTAGCCGATCCCTTTGGTTGACACGTGGTAGAACCTCCGGATACTACTCTTGACGTAGCCGATCCTTCGGCTGATGAGTATAAACCCCCATCAGCCGGTAGTTGCGGTCCGTTGTGTGGGACTGGATGGGTATGAACCCCCCATCAGCCGGTACGGTCCGTTGTGTGGGACCGAATGGGTATGAACCCCCCATCAGGGTGGTACGGTCCGTTGTGTGGGACCGGATGGGTATGAACCCCCCATCAGGGTGGTAGTGGCGGCTTACTGTTCGGGTGACCCATGCGCCGTTTAGGCACTCCTTGTGTGCTGGTTGATAGGTATAAACCCCCTATCAGGCTGGTACAGTCCGTTGCGTAGGACTGGTGGTGGTGGCGGCTTACTGCTCGGGTAGCTCATGCGCCTATTACTGGGGAGTGATCTCTGTGTTGGTAGATTGTTCTTGTTTTTCTTGAATGTTCATCCGGGCTGCGCCGGGGGTTTTGTTGGTTGTCCATCCAGCTTTATTGGTTGCTGGGGATTCTTTGTTTTTGTTCTTCTGGTGGTAATCCTCCGACTTTTGCTGGCTAGTCGGTTTCTTCTTTTCTCTTTTTGTGTTTGACTTTTGCTTGGTAGTTGATTTTTATTGGTTGAGGTGGTTGTTTTAATCCTGCCTTTTTCTCGCGGTTTTGTCTCTTTTTCTCGCGATTTTGGATTCTGGCTTTTTATTGAGCGTGTGCCTTTTTCTCTTTTTTTAAGCTTATTTTTTTTGGCTTTTGCAAAAGAAGGCAAAAGGTCGGCGAAGTCATACCGGGATACCTTTTTTTGGTTTGTTTTTTCATGAATGCAAGCATGAGGCTGAATGCTTTTTTTTATTTGCCTACAGTATTTTTGTTTGTTTTACTTTTGACAGAGTCATTTTTGTGCGACTACTCGTGTATGGATGCTGTTGATGCAAATTTATTTTAGTTGAGGACATTTAGAAAGTGACCAGTACTTTCCCTTTTTTCTTGTTCTCTCGTGATTATTCTTTTTACACTTTTTGTTTTAACCCTATCTTTTGCCTAGACCGCCCTTTGCGGGTTTTCGATCTAGCGGGTTTTAATTCTTTGTCTGAGACATTTTGATGGGTTTTTTCCTTTTTTACAAAAGCCTTATCTTTTGCCTAGACCGCCCTTTGCGGGTTTTCGATCTAGCAGGCTACCCTGTACTTTTTCCTTGGGGCGGCCCTGGTTGGTGATGTTCGTCTTTTGTTTTTATGCTTTCTCTAATCGCTTGTTTTATGCATGCTCATGTTTCGTTAATATAGAGGCATTTACACAGGTAGGTAAAGAGAAAGACAATTTTATTGATATAAACAGGTGGTTTATTTTTACATGGGAGTTTACAAAAGAATTTGTAAGCATGGCTGGCCAAGGTTGGCTAAACTGTATGAGGGTGCCACAATCATGTCTGTGACCTCTGTTTCCCCATTTTCCCTGGTCCCTTTAGTTGAGATGCTCGAATCCAGAGTGAAGACTATGCGAAGCCTGCGCGAAGCCTGCTTGTTTTCATAGGTATTACCTTAGTCGCCTTTGCGGTTTTCGGCTAAGGTAATCATTGCTCTATTTTCATCATTTTTTGTTGTTTTTCTCTCCTTTTTTTTTTTTGAGACCTCTACTTTTTGCCTAGGACGTGTCCTAGCGAGATATGTGGACCCTATCTTTTGCCCAGGACGCTCTTTGCGAGTTTTCATCCTGACGGGTCATGAGCAATGCTTTTTAGGCGTAGTATTTTTTTACCGCGTCTGAGTTGACAGGATATCGGAGTTCTGCTCCATCCATATTGATGAGGATAAGGGCTCCTCCTGAGAAGGCTTGCTTGACCACAAAAGGTCCTTCGTAGTTGGCTGCCCATTTCCCGATTTTGTCTTTCTGGGTTGGAAGCAGCTTCTTCACTACCAGATCTCCTTCTTGGAAGGTGCGGGGATAGACCTTCTTGTCATAGGCCTTCTTGATTTTCCGCTGATAAGCCTGCCCCCGACATATGGCGTCCAATCGTTTTTCTTCGATTAGGTTCAATTGATCATACCGGTTCTGGACCCATTCAGCTTCTGTCAATTTGGCTTCCATGACAACTCGCAGAGAGGGTATTTCGACCTCTACTGGTAGCACGGCCTCCATTCCGTATACGAGAGAAAACGGGGTAGCCCCTGTGGAGGTCCGTATCGACGTTCGGTAACCATGCAAGGCGAAAGGAAGCATTTCATGCCAATCTTTATAGGTGACCACCATTTTCTGAATGATTTTCTTGATATTTTTATTGGCTGCCTCTACTGCACCGTTCATTTTTGGTCGGTACAGGGAGGGGTTGTGGTGCTGGATTTTGAAGTCTTGGCATAATTCCTCCATCATCTTATTGTTGAGATTGGTCCCATTATCAGTAATGAGCCTATGAGGGATGTCGTACCGACATATAATGTTTTTCTTGATGAAGGTGGTCACCACTTTCCGGGTTACGTGTGCGTATGATGCTGCCTCAACCCACTTGGTGAAATAGTCGATTGCTACCAATATGAAACGATGGTCGTTAGATGCTTTGGGTTTGATGGGTCCAATGACATCTATGCCCCACATAGAAAATGGCCATGGTGTAGCCATGTTGCTGAGAGGTGCGGGCGGCACATGAATATTATCGGCGTATACCTGACACTTGTGACATTTCTTGGCATATTGGTGACAATCAGCTTCCATTGTGGACCAATAGTACCCTGCCCTGAGGATTTTCTTTGCCATGACATGCCCGGGTGCGTGGGTTCCGAAAGTCCCTTTGTGGATTTCTTTTATCAATGTTTGGGCTTCTCCTTGGTCCACACACCTTAAAAGGGTGGCATCAGGGCTCTTTTTGTAGAGGGTTCCTTCAATCAACGTGAACCCTATGGCCCTTTTGCGAATGGTTCGCTTGTCATTGTCACTGATTCCTTCAGGATATTCTCCCTTTATGAGGTACCGCTTGATGTCATGGTACCAAGGGTTTTGATCGCGCTCGTCATTTACTGCCATGTAGAAAGCTTGTTTATCATGCAGTTTGACTTGAATGATTGACATCTCATGTTCCTGGTCCAGGGCAAACATGGATGATAGTGTGGCGAGGGCGTCAACAATTTGGTTGTCTTCCCGAGGGATGTACTGAAAAGTGACGCTTTCCATTCTCGAGACTAGCTCGCGAATATACTCTAGGTATGGGATTAATTTGGCATTTCGGGTTTCCCATTCACCTTTAAGTTGATAGATGACAAGGGATGAATCACCGAATATTTTGAGCTTAGTGACCCCATGATCTAAAGCCGCTTGGATTCCTAGTGCACATGCTTCATATTCGGCCATGTTGTTGGTGCAATCGAAATTAAGCCTGACCGTTACGGGAATGTGTTTCTTTTCGGGGGATATCAAAATAGCTCCTACCCCGTGTCCAAGCATGTTGGAAGCCCCATCGAAGAACATAGTCCACATCTCTTCTTTGGTCTCTTCGTGTTCGATGTGCATGATATGCTCATCGGGAAAGTCATCTTGTAAGGACTGGTATTCATCTGTGGATCCATGGGCTAGATAATCCGCTAGGGGACTTCCCTTAATAGCTTTCTGGGTGACATGGATAATGTCAAATTCTGAGAGGAGAACTTGCCACCTAGCTATTCTTCCAGTCAGGATGGGCTTCTTAAATAGGTACTTGATTGGATCCATTTTGGAGACCAACCATGTTGTGTGTCGGGCCATATACTGTCTGAGACGTTGAGTGACCCACACCAATGCGCAGCAAGTCTTTTCGAATGGTGTATAACGGGTTTCGTAGTCCGAATTTTTTTTGCTGAGATAATAAATGGCTCGTTCCCTTTTTCTAGTTTCATCATGTTGGCCGAGCACACATCCCATTGACTCTTCGAGAACTGACAAATATAGGATCAGAGGTCTTCCTTCAACGGGTGGCACCAATACTGGTGGATTGGTTAAACAAGCTTTGATTTTATCAAACGCCTGTTGGCATTCTTCGTTCCACACCGTTGGATGATTCTTGCGCAACAATTTAAAGATGGGGATGCATTTATCTGTTAACTGCGCGATGAAATGGGCGATGTAGTTGATTCCGCCTAGAAAGCCTCTGACCTCTTTTTCCGTTTTTGGTGGAGGCATTTCCAAAATTGCCTTTGTTTTGTCAGGGTCCACCTCGATTCCTCTTTCACTTACAATGAACCCTAAGAGTTTTCCTGATCGTACTCCGAAAGTACATTTTGCCGAGTTTAGCTTAAGTTGATACTTCCGAAGCCGATCGAAAAGTTTTTGGAGATATTGAATGTGGTCCATTTCATTTCTGGACTTGGCTATCATGTCGTCCACATATACTTCTATTTCCTTGTGGATCATGTCGTGGAATAATGTGACCATAGCCCTTTGATAGGTTGCCCCCGCATTTTACAGTCCAAATGGCATTACTCGGTAGCAAAAGGTACCCCATGGTGTATGTTGAACATTCAAGGACTTGATGTTGCAAATAATGATCATGAAGAATGTTGATTTTGATGATGATCCAAGAGCTTAAAGACTTAGAGTATTGAAGATTGAAGATTGATGATTTCTGTATTGTAATAACTCTGTTTTAGTTTGATTGAGTCTGTAATTATAGAGTCTAAGATAGCCTGTACATAGTCTCAGTAACTTAGAAGCTTCAAAATGCTCAAATTTATCATGCGAGTTCGGCTTTAATTGATTATATAGGTAAATAATCGATTAAAACAATGGAGAAAAACACTTTCTATACAAACTCACCGTTTTAATCGATTAAACAACAGAAATAATCGATTATTTCGCATCGTTCAGCATGCATAATCGATTATTTCACCAAATAATCGATTAAACCGTAGAGGATTGGGTTCCGACGTATTTGGCTTCTGTTTTAATCGATTAAAACTCCATTTAATCGATTATTCCAATCTGCTTCTCGGTTTTAAACTTCAAACAAACCCTATTTTCGAAAACCCAATTACCAAGAACCCTAGTTTCGAAAACCCCAATTCCTAAACCCTAATTTCCCTACTTAAACTCGCTTTGGCACTCGTAAAATAAGAACAACTCTTTCCATACAAAAGTTAAGTGCTCGTGAGTGCTAGAGAACTATTTGTTGCAAGGAAAGGGGGCTTTTGGAACCTGGTGTGAGGCTAGAAGCGATAAGAATCACTAAGTGGAGTTCTTAGTGGATTGTGTGTCAGTGCCGTCTCTAGGGAAAGTCGTTCTTCATCTCTTGTGGATTTCAAGAGAGGTGTTGTCTTTACTTTATCTCTTTGATTTGTTAACTATTTGTAACAATTTGTTCTTAGTGACAGTCGTTAATCCTCTTTTGAGTGATTAGCAACTCGGACGTAGGGTCTTTTGATCCGAACCAAGTATAAACCTACTCGTGTAATCTTCTCTACTCTTCTCTATTTACATTTACGCAGCTTTTTAATCGTAAAATTTGGGGAAAATTTTGAAAACCTAATTTTTATTAAGAAACCAATTCACCCCCTCTTGGTTTTTGTCCGACCACGCGAACATCTCAGCTGCGCGATTCTAACAAGTGGTATCGAGCTTGCTTTGATAGTCATTCAAACTTTTCGAAAATGGCCGGACAAAATCAAACTTTTGCCGAAGGTGCGTTTATCAACGGACCCCCACTTTTTGCGGGTCAAAATTATCCTTTTTGGAAAGTACGTATGCAAATATTTTTAGAGTTCTGTTGATAGAGGCGTTTGGGACGCTATTTTAAACTGGTCCATTTGTTCCTAAAATTACGGAGAACGGTGTTGACGTTCTTAAACCTATTTCTAGATGGACCGTCGAAGAAAGTCGAAAAGCACAATTTGATGTTAGGGCTAGAAACATTATTTCATCTCGCTTCTAACCCTTGATGAGTTTTATAGAATTTCAGCTTGTAAAAGTGCACAGGAAATGTGGGAAATGCTAAGGGTGACCCACGAAGGAACTGACGACGTCAAAAGAGCGCGTAAAAACTCCCTAATCCAAGAGTACGAAATGTTCCGGATGCAACCCTGCGAAACGATTTTCGACGTTCAAAAGCGTTTCACTCATATTGTGAATCATCTCACCGGATTAGGTAAAGTATTTGATGTTGATGAATTAAATGTAAAAATTTTGAAATCTCCTGGATAGGAAATGGCAACCAAAGGTGACGGCCATCTCGGAGTCACAAAATCTTGCCACTATGTCTATGGCGGCGTTATTTGGAAAGCTTAGGGAGCATGAACTTGACCTTGGAAGACTAAATGAGGAAGAGGGTCAATACCAAAAGAAGAATCTAGCTTTCAAGACCGAGATTTCAAAAGACAAAAATAAGAAAGAAGAAGAAGAAGACTCCGAAATTGATGAAGAAGAGATGAGTCTTTTTATAAAGAAGTTCACCAAGATGATGAAAGCAAAAGGAAGACATCCTTTCAAAGGTAAGGGAAAGATAAAAGAAAATTCTTCCATTAATATAAAATGTTTTGGTTGTGGTGAAGCAGGGCATATAAAGACCGAATGCCCAAACAAGAAAAATGATGAACACAAGGGCAAAAAGCAATTCAAGAAGAAAACATATATTGCTTGGGATGATAGTGATTCAAATTCAGAATCAAGCGACTCGGAAATAGAAGCAAACAATTGTTTGATGGCTAATGACAACAATTCTTCGGATTTTGAGGTTAGTGATTCCGATTCATCCTCTAGTGAAGAAAATGACCATGATGAATTGCAAAATGCTTATAATGAGTTATTTACTGCATTTATGGATATGAAAAAGGAATTTAAAGTTGTAAGGAAAAATCTAAGAAGATCCGAAAAGGAAAATGAGTCCTTAAAATTGAAAATTGCATGTTTAGAAGAAAAGGAGGTAGCTAATACGAAAATTGTATGCTTAGATGAGAATAAGGACTTAGCTTGTGCAAATTGTAAAGAGCATGAATATGACATAGATATTCTTAACCATTTGCTTGACAAAGCCGAAAAAGAAATTGATGATCTTAGGAAGAATGAAATGGTTTTTGCTCAAAATAATTTAAATCATAGAGTTCCTTTGAAAAAGAGTAAATCTAAAAAGAAAAGAATATGGGTAGAAAAAGGAACTAGAGCATGTCATGTTAATAATGTATCTTGTTCTAAAACTACTTCAAATGCATGCTTCTATTGTATGAAACAAGGTCACACTTCAAATAGATGTAAAATTAAGCATTTTGGAGTTCCTAAAGGAAAATATGTTTGGGTTCCTATAGTTAAATAAATTGTTTGTCTCTTTTATTTATTCAAAGAAAATGAATCATTTAGTATGTTTTAAATAGAATGATTGGTAAAAACATTTTATCTTTTCTATTGCATGAAGGTTCTTCACTTAAAGATTTTTGCGAAAAGCCTCTAAAATTGTTTTAAACAACCTAAAACAAAGTATTTTTACAAAAGCTTTCTTAAAACATGTTTTTAATCGATGCGCTTTGAAAGAACCAAATAAAATCACTTAGAATGGTCAAAGAAGTGTTTTTACAGCATTTTAATCGATACAACTTGTTTTTAATCGATTAAAACCATTTAGAACTCATTATGATCGATCAGATTTTTATTATGAGCTGTCAGAATCCTTTAAATCGATTAAAAACACGTTTCAATCGATTAAAATCACTTAAAGGGTCGGATGATCGATCAGATTTTTATTATGACCGATCGAAGCAAATGTGATCGATCGGAGTTTAATTATGAGCTGTCGAATTTTTCAATCGATTAAAAACACGCTTCAATCGATTAAAATCACTTAAATGGTCGGATGATCGATCATATTTTTATTATGACTGGTCAGAATCAGCTTATGATCGATCGAATTTAGTTATGACTGATCGAACTCTTTTAATCGATTAAAAACTCGTTTCAATCGATTAAAACAACTTAAAAATTTTTCTACACTGCGTTTTAATCGATTAAAAGATGTTTTAACAGATTAAAACTGCACTTTTAACAGATTAAAAGAATCTTTTAACAGATTAATTAAACCAAGCAGCTTTGAAAATAGTCTATAACAACAGCTTAGCTTGAACTTTTTAAACACACATTGAATATAAGTTTTCACACATCCTTTAGCAATCAATCAAGCAATCGCGAGTGCAAACACTTTGGAGATCAAGGATGTGATACTTGTTGATATATTATTGGATCAACTGATAGTTTGTTATGTGTAGAATTTGCTAAGATTATGCAGGGAGAGTTTGAAATGTCTATGATGGGAGAATTAACATTCTTCCTTGGACTTCAAATCAAGCAAATTAAAGATGGCACTTTCATCTCTCAAACTAAATACTGCAAAGAGATCCTCAAAAAATTTGGTATGGACACCTCAAAGGAAGCTAACACACCCATGGGAACTCCATGCTATTTAGACAAGGATGAATCAGGTTTGGAAGTAAATCAAACTATGTATAGAGGTATGATAGGATCACTATTATACTTAACCGCTAGTAGACCCGATATTATGCATTCTCGTCCGTGTGTGTGCTAGATTTCAGTGCTTGTCCTAAAGAATCTCATTTAATTGCAAGTAAAACATATTTTAAAATACTTAAAAGGAACTACTGGATTTGGCTTGTGGTATCCGTCTGATGCTTGTATTAGTTTATTAGGATATTCTGATGCTGATTATGGTGGATGTAAAATTGATAGGAAAAGCACTAGTGGGACATGTCATTTGTTAGGTTCATCCTTAATATCATGGCATTCTAAGAAACAAGCATGTGTAGCTTTATCTACCACCTAAGCTCGAATATATTGCGTACTGGTAGTTGTTGTGCTCAAATTCTGTGGATGAAACAACAATTAGAGGATTATAGCATATATTTAAATGACATTCCATTAATGTGTGATAACACGAGTGCAATCAACTTAACTAAAAATCCAAGAATGCACTCTAGGACTAAACATATTGAGATTAGACATCACTTTTTAAGAGATAATATCAAGAAAGGAAACTGTAAGATAGAGTATGTAGACACTAAACGTCAATTAGCAGATATATTTACTAAGCCTCTACCCAAGGATAGATTCTATGATCTTCGAAGAGACTTAGGGATACTAGAAATAGCTTAAATTTCGCTTAATTTGACTGATTTTGGATGATTGTTATGATTAAATTCGTGATGCAGGATATTCATAGGTTATAATGTGTAAAAACCTTAAAAACTTGATATAGCCTCCGGAATAATCAATTACTCGGAAGTGATAATCGATTATTTTACCTCAAAACGTCCAAAACGAGGTATTCTCCTTCGGAATAATCGATTATTTCGTGAAATAATCGATTAAATGCCTTCGATAATCGATTATTTACTCGGAAATAATCGATTAAAGTCACTCGATATTGAAATAATCGATTATCTTGAAATATAATCGATTAAATGCGACTCGATTTGCCTCTTAGCCATTGCCAACGGATATTTTGCCATGGAATCTATTCTATATGACCGTTGGAAGTGTTTTCTCTATAAATAGAGACATCTTGGTCAATTATACTCACTTCAAACTCTTGCAATCAAGTTTTCTTGAAATCTATACTCTTTTTACCTCATTATTCCCTCACTTGTCTCCAAAATCTCTTTAAGTTTATCTACTCTTTCAAATGGCCTCATCCTCTCGCCCTAAGATTCCTACAAGAAGAAGATCTCGCACCTTCTTCTCATTCCCGTCCTAATTCTGTAGAAGGATGGATCTCTCGATGTAGATGGTCAACAAGAATTTCTAACCTACTGGAAAGAAAAAGCTATTATTTCTCCCAAATTTCTTATAGGTGAGCAATTCATTCATAGAGGATTTAATTTTCCTAATCTTCTTGAAATTCAAGGAGTTCTCTCGTTTATCCAAATGCAAGGTACTTACTATCCCGACTTAGTTAGGGTATTCTATTCTAAATTCAAATTTAGGGATCAAATTGCTACATCCCGTGTAAAAGGGGTTACCATAATTCTAGATGATGATATTTGGGAAAATGTTGCTCACTTCCCCATTAGAGAAGATGCTATTAACGTTTATGGTGAGCTAGATGACTTTGACAGTTCCTAGCTTATCGATCTTTTCTCGCGAATCCCTCCATGGAGATTGGCCGTATTCTTCATGCTCGGACCTTTGAAGAAGGAAGAACGCATGATTCTTCATTTTCTTGTATGGATCTTATGTCCCCGGCCACAAACCATGCCCAATGCTCTTCTATTGATCTTCGCATTATTCATGCCATAATGAATAATGAACCTTTAGATTGGGGTGTTCTTGTCACAATGACAATGTTAAAGGCCAAACGTCATCCAACTTTCAAAATTCCATATGCTCTTCTTGTATCCCGATTTCTTGAATATAAAGGAGTCAATGTCGAAGGTGAACAAGTTGTCCGAACTACTAACTTGAACCACATGCTCGGACAGACACTTTGATTCATCTACAAATGGTGCGGGTCAATGACATCTATGTTCATAAAGATGACGTCCAAAATCAAGGTAATGCAATTGAAGACTCGATGAAGATATGCCTCCAAGCACTGAAGTTTCCCTCTACCCAAATACAAAGTATAGGAACATCCTCTTCTCATCAAGAATCAAAGCAATCCATCGAAGATATGCTTTCCGACATGAATCAAAGAATGCAATCATTCTTCAATCTTTCCGGTGTACGACATGATGAAATTATTCGCCGTATATCCGATGTAGATGATAGAGTGGGTAGATTAGAAAATAGATTTGATACACACTTTAATGATGAGGATAGTGAAGAATTTTAGATTTTATTGTATATTTTCTTTTCTTAATATCTTGATATTGTAATGAATGAATGATGATGAATAAAATACGATGTTTCTTTCATGCTATGATTGAGGGGGAGCTTTCTCTAACTTATGCATATTTTGAGGGGGAGCTCTTATGATTGATGTTGCAGAGTTCTTTTTGATTATAATCAAAATAGGGGGAGAAAAATTTAAAGCCTATGATTCAATATTAAATGTTATCTCGGTATGTTTAATGTGTTTGTTAGTATCACAGATAAAACAAAGTTATTACAAGGGCTTTAAAAGATAATTTTGATCATCATCAAAAAGGGGAGATTGTTGAACATTCAAGGACTTGATGTTGCAAATAATGATCATGAAGAATGTTGATTTTGATGATGATCCAAGAGCTTAAAGACTTAGAGTATTGAAGATTGAAGATTGATGATTTCGTATTGTAATAACTCGTTTTAGTTTGATTGAGTCTCGTAATTATAGAGTCTAAGATAGCCGGTACATAGTCCGTAACTTAGAAGCTTCAAAATGCTCAAATTTATCATGCAGGCTTCGGCTTTAATCGATTATATAGGTAAATAATCGATTAAAACAGATGAGAAAAACACTTTCTATACAAACTCACCGTTTTAATCGATTAAACAAGCAAAATAATCGATTATTTCGTACCGTTCCGTACAGATAATCGATTATTTCACCAAATAATCGATTAAACCGGAGAGGATTGGGTTCCGACGTATTTGGCTTCGTTTTAATCGATTAAAACTCCATTTAATCGATTATTCCAATCTGTTTCGATTTTAAACTTCAAACAAACCCTATTTTCGAAAACCCAATTACCAAGAACCCTAGTTTCGAAAACCCCAATTCCTAAACCCTAATTTCCCTACTTAAACTCGCTTTGGCACTCGTGAAAATAAGAACAACTCTTTCCATACAAAAGTTAAGTGCTCGTGAGTGCCGAGAACTGTTTGTTGCAAGGAAAGGGGGCTTTTGGAACCTGGTGTGAGGCTAGAAGCGATAAGAATCACTAAGTGGAGTTCTTAGTGGATTGTGTGTCAGTGCCGTCTCTAGGGAAAGCTGTTCTTCATCTCTTGTGGATTTCAAGAGAGGTGTTGTCTTTACTTTATCTCTTTGATTTGTTAACTGTTTGTAACAATTTGTTCTTAGTGACAGAGTTAATCCTCTTTTGAGTGATTAGCAACTGGACGTAGGGTCTTTTGATCCGAACCAGTATAAACCTACTGTGTAATCTTCTCTACTCTTCTCTATTTACATTTACGCAGTTTTTTAATCGGTAAAATTTGGGGAAAATTTTGAAAACCTAATTTTTATTAAGAAACCAATTCACCCCCCCTCTTGGTTTTTGTCCGACCACGCGAACATTCCGCTGCGCGATTCTAACAGTGTAATGAAGGAGGTTTTTTCTCTATCCTCAACGGCCAACTTGATCTGGTTGTACCCCGCGTACCCATCCATGAAGGAATACAACGTGTTGGTAGCGATATGGTCTTCCAGTGTATCTATGTGTGGTAGGGGAAAGTCGTCCTTTGGACTTGCTCGATTGAGGTCCCTATAATCCACGCAAACCCTGACCTTCCCGGTCTTTTTGATGACGGGTACGATGTTGGCCAACCATTCTGGGTATTTGGAAACTACCAGGAAATTGGCATCCAACTGCCTTTGTACCTCCTCCTTTATCATTAAGGACCAGTCGGGTTTAATTCTCCTGAGCTTTTGCTTTACAGGTCGGAACCCCTCTTTCAGTGGCAATCTGTGTTCCACTATACTCGTGTCAAGCCCAGGCATGTCATGGTATGACCAAGCGAATACATCTATATATTCTTTCAGAAGCAGTATTAACCCCTTTTTCATGCTGCTTTCCATTTGGGTGCTGATGTTCACCTTTTTCTCCTCATCCTCTTTTCCCAAATTTACAGTTTCGATTTCCTCCTGATGCGGTTGTATGATGCACGTTTCTTTTTCCAGCATTCTTTGCATATCCGGAGAAATGGTCTCCTGCTCACTGTCGGACTCAATCCATTCATCTTCCGTTTCCAGAGTCCATGGAGATTCATCAATCATAGACATGATGCGTTTTGGGTTCTGTTTTAGTTATAGATTTTATTATTCATTTTATTTTGAAAGAATAATAAATAGAAGAGGGAAAAGAAAGAATATGACAAAATGCCTCGTATATTAATGAAAATGAGAATGTATGTACAAGCCCTTTTAATCAAAATTCCTGCGGCCACGGGCGGGGACCGCAGGAGATATAGAGAAAAGCCTAAAAAAAAGAAAAGACCCTAGGGCTGATCCTCCCAATCCTCCCTCTCTGCTACTCTGGCTTCGACAGAGGCTTGTCATCCGTGCTGGAAGCAGAGGCGTCAAAAGTAATCCACCCGGCGTCGATTAGTTCTTGAACCCGATATTTAAGGGTCAAGCAATTCTCTATAGAGTGACCGGGTGAGCCCGAATGGTACGCGCATTTTTCGTTTGGCTTATACCATTCGGGATAGGGAGGCTCCAGTTGTTTCTTGGGAGGGGCGCAGGTCAGGAGCTTAGCCTCCAACAACTGAGGTAGCAGCAGTCCGTAGGAAGTAGTGATTGGAGTGAACTTCCTCTCTTTCTTGCGGGGCTGCCTGGGTGCTGGCGGGGTAGAGGAGGGAGTGGCAAAATTGATTGCGTGCACAGATTCATCCCTCTTCTTGCCAGCAGGTTTCCTAAAGGAGGCGCCAGCTTGGGAAGATTGTGCTATCTTCCCGCTCCTTAGTCCTTGCTCCACCCTCTCGCCCACAGTGACTATGTCTGAAAAAAGGTTGGAGGTACTGGCTATTGCCTTGTCGTAGTACGCTCCTGTCAGTGAGTCGATAAACATAGCCACTGTCTCCTTGTCCGTCAAAGGAGGCTCTATTTGGGCTGCCATTTCCCTCCATCTTTGGGCATATGCTTTAAAGGGCTCGTCGTTCCTCTTGCTCAGAGTTCTAAGATCTGACCTGTCGGGGGTCAGATCGATGTTGTATCGGTAACGACGGAGAAAAGCGTCTGCCAACTGTTTCCAGTTCTGGACCTGCCCTCTCTCTAACTGCATGTACCAGTTAAGCGCGGTGTCCGCCAAGCTCTCCTGGAAGCAGTGGATCAGGAGTTTTTCATTGTCAGCATGGGCGGCCATTTTACGACAATACATCGTAAGATGGTTCTTAGGGCAGGTCATCCCGGCGTACTTAGGGAAGTCCGGGATTTTGAATTTGGGAGGGAAGCGGATGTCCTTTACGAGGCACATGTCAGCCACCTCCTTGACGTCGAAGTTATGCCCTTCGACTGCTTTCACCCTCTCCTCCAGGGCGAAGAGTTGTTCTCTGGATACTTCTGGAGTAAGGATGCGTGCAGTCCTAGCATCCTTATCACCAAAAAAGTATTCTTCCTCCTCTTCCTCATGAGGAGGGACATGTTCAGCTTGGTCTTCGCCCTTGCTCTGCCCCTGGCGTACGACCTCCATTAGTTGGGCTACTTGCTCGCGGAGGGTATTGACCTCCGCGGTGAGCTTCCGGTTTTGCTCCTCCAGATTTTCCATTGCCCTTGCTTTTTGTGCACGAGTACAAGTAGGGAGAGGACCAGCCACTTTCTAGAATGTCCGAAAAATTTTATTAATGCATGCTGAGTGCTTAAACTAACATGAGTATGCATGAGAGGTTCTATTTACATGATGCTGAATGTGCTCTCATTTTTATTTTTCTCTCTTGGTTTTTCTTTACTCATGATATGATGTAGTATGAGTTAACTTTGTCAAAAGTTGTTTATTCATTTTTTGTATTTTTTTTTATTCGACGTTTTATTTTATAGCCT
This sequence comes from Sphenostylis stenocarpa, assembly GCA_963425845.1. NCBI lineage: Eukaryota > Viridiplantae > Streptophyta > Magnoliopsida > Fabales > Fabaceae > Sphenostylis > Sphenostylis stenocarpa. The sequence continues at coordinate 69,396,477 of OY731404.1, read as the reverse complement.
TTTATCTCTTCTGTCGGAACTGCGTGACTACTTAGCTTACAAAGAACCTGAAACCAGGCTAGCTAAAAGGCAAACTGTCCGAGATAAAATGTGGCTTTATGTGAAAGAATATTTATCGTCCCTTATCTCTTCTGTCGGAACTGCGTGGCTACTTAGCTTACAAAGAACCTGAAATCAGGCTAGCTAAAAGGCAGACTGTCCGAGATAAGGGCGTTTATTTGTGAAAGTATTTTTTGGTGATTTTGTTCTGTTGTTTGTTTATGCTATGCAACATATAAATGCAACAATCATATGCACACACAATTCGATCATCCCCGAACAGGCGAGACTTCGTTTTTATCACGAGGTAGGGTTTTCCTGCAGAAAGGTGCATTGGTTGGGGTAGGTTCTAACCGTTCTCACCAGGCTAAGGCCCCCAAGGTGCCCCCATTATAGGGTCCCCACTCTCCAGCCGTCCAACCATGCTCAGCACTAAGGCCAGAGTCGGTCTTGTTGCCAAAAGAGGAAGGTTATCACCTTGAGTGGTGGTTTCCGATCACACTGGTGGGCACAAGGCCCTAACTGCAACGAATCGTACCTGCCACCCACTCCCTATGGTTTTCTCACTTGCCCCCGGGTATAGAGGGAACTGTAGTGTGCAAGGGTTTTGTGTGAAATTTATATTTCAATCAATTGCGTAAGTATAAACAAGCAACAGTTATTTGAAAGCCAAACAATAAAGCATGTTATAATACAAGGAAGCGTAAAAGCGCTATTTTCTTGGTTTAATTATTTTTAAGCCAGCCCATCACTAAATGGGATCAACTCTCTAGGCTTCCCCAGTGGAGTCGCCATCTGTCGCCGCCGTCAAAAAGGGAAGGCGGTCGGAGCGACGCGATGGTTTTTTCGACCCTCTTGATTTTCACGTTTTTTATTGGTGGTTACAACGCCTTTAGGTTGTCCGATAACCGGGCTAACCTAGGGGCGAGGTTTTCGAAAGTATCCCTGGGTTGTTCGACAACCGGGCTAACCCAGGGACTTATTTAATTTGGGTTCTATGGAGTCGCCACCGATATTTTTACCATAAACATCGGAAAAGGGGTTAAAAAGGCGTTGGTTTTCGAAAACCAACTTTGGTCATTAGAACCAGAGTTGGGTAAGGGAGTTAGTTACGTGTAAAGGAAGTGTTAGTTCCTTTACGACGCCCCTTTCGGGTTCCCTATGATAGGTTGGCTACTTTGAATAATTAAACTGGAAAAATGCGCTTTTACCCTTTTATTATGCAGAATTTAAGTTTATGACTACATGACCCTAGCTTCTATTGCGTAATTTAAATGGCGGTAATAAAAATAGAGAGGGAGAATATGCACCTCCAAAGCAAGCTTTTATACTTTAAAAGAGAGGGTGCATTTTGGCAACCTTTCACTCTACAACTCTCAGAAACTCTGGAAATGCCTCGGAGGGATTCTAAAGAAGATTTAGAACGCTCAGTCTATGCCTAGAGACACTCGAAACTCCGGAAATGCCTCGGAGGGATTCTTAGAGAGAGAAAGTCTAGAGAGAAGGGAGAGTCTGTTGATTCGTGTGTAAAAAGGGAGAAATGACGCCCCTATTTATAGTTTTTCGCGCTTGACGGTCGAGACCGCCGTCTCCTCTCGACAGGTCGAGACCGCCGTCCGGAAAGTCCAGACCGCCGTCTCGTTCATGGCAGAGGGTCGAGACCGCCGTCTGGAAAATCCAGACCGCCGTCTCGACCTTTGCAGGAATCGAGACCGCCGTTTGGAAAATCGAGACGGCGGTCTCGTCTCGGCGTTGAGACGAGACGGCAGCCTGGTCCTTCCAGACGGCGGTCTCGTCCCTTCGTGGCGAGAAACTTTATTTTCGGGCCAAAAAACCTTCCTATCTTGGTACGGGAGCCTAATAGTCTCTCCTAGTGGCTTGTTAGGCTTCAGCCGTCTTCAAATAGGAAGCTTTCTGACTTTATTTGGAGGCCGAGCAAGATTTGGGGTCTACACCTCACCATAAAGAAAGTCATGCTTCGCCAATATTGTAAAAAAAATAAAATAATAAAATAACAAAAAAAGCCCATAGAAGCCAAAGGCCAAAAAAGAGAAGGCAAAATACCCGGTAGGAAACCCACTAAGGGGGTTACGCAAAAGATAGGGTCAACCCGGTAGGACACCCGAACAAAAATAAAGTCTAGGCAAAAATTAGGGTTATAAAATAAGGTCCGCTAGGATTCCCTAAACAAAAACAAAAAGAAGGAACCTAGACAAAAGATAGGGCCAAAACACAATATCCTAGTTCGAAAACCCAAAGGGCGATCTAGGAAAATCAACTAGCCATAAAAAGCAATGGAAATAAGCTAAGGCGCAAATACAAAAAAAAGGAAACATTTGCTTAGACAAAAAGCTTAAACACCTAGGCCTAACCTTAGCCAGCCATTCTTACAAAACCTTTTCTAAATAAAATTGACCGTCTAAAACACAAGCCATTGAATTTACCCTTTTACTTCTCTTCTCTTGACCCTCACAACATTATTCTAACAATTAATTTGGGAATATGGAGGCGTATAGTCAACAAGAGGATTGAAACCCCTAAAGTGAAGAAAAAGGGACACTAACATGGCAAAGTGTGCTCTATAAAAAAAAATAGAAAAAGAAAAAAGAAAGAAAAAGCAAATTATTCTTCGGTCATAAGAAGTCCGGAACGGTACATCCAAGTACAAGCAGCAAAAACGCAGATCAGATGACACTCGTCTTTACAAGACATGTCAATTAAATTCTTCTGAAAAACTAATGAAATAGGCATCATAGGACATCAAACATGAAAACATTGCATGCATAAAATGTTTTTGAACAAGGTCCTATTTTCCTTTCAAAAAAAAAAGCCTCTAAAAAACGAGACCGCCATCTCGTAGGTCCATACCGCCGTCTCGATTTTCAGCAAAACGAGACTGTCGTCTCGACTTGACCAAAAACGAGACCGCCTTCTCACTTGGCGAGACGACCGTCTCGCTTAAGGCCAAAGTCGAGACCGCCGTCTCGAGGTTCCAAACGGTGGTCCCGAATCCCGCAAACCCGAGACGGCGGTCCCGAATTTCCAGACGGCGGTCCTGAGGTTGGCCAAAAATTCTATAAATAGAGGGGCCTAGGGGGGGTCTCAAACACCCTCTCTTGCACTCCTACCCTCCTTTCTCTCACATTCAAGCATCCTACCACCAAAATGCATCGAGGAGACCAATCTAGAAAGAGAAGAGGTTCTGCCGAACCCAGTAGCTCCACAGCCCCCACTCTGCAAGATCCCACACAACTTTCGCCACTGCACCAGGCCCGCCTAGAGCATGTCCGGGGGTATACCTGGCACCCCATGCTGAGACTAGACTTCGGCATCCTCGCTGAGTTCGGGTGGGAAGACGATGTCCGCACCCACATCGACAGCATAGGGTGGCGCTTCCTCCTCCAGTCTCCACCTACCCACGTCTACCCTCAAGCGGTGATAGAATTTCTCGCCTCCATCTCCTACTCCGAGACTCCCTCCATGGTGCCGGGCCTCCCACCGACGAAGATGGTGACGTACTTCATGGGTGGGATGTACCGGACCACCACCCTGGACGAGTTCAATGTGTCCATTTGATTCGTCCAGCCCGAGGACGTCCTCACTCGGGATTACAAGGAGGCCATCTGCGCACGCCCCACTACCCTCACCGCCAGCGAAATGTGGGAGGAGCTGACCGGGGCGCACAACCTGCCAACATTGCTGAAGGGCTCTGCACTTCACCCCGCCCTCCGTATCTGCCACAAGCTGCTGGCCGGGACGGTCCACAGGCGGAAAGAGAGTCAGGATAAGGTTACCCTCCCAGATCTCTTCGCCCTCTACTGCATGAGCCAGAGGCGTCGGTGCAACCCCGACTATTTCTTCCTGAAGGCCCTCAAGGACTTTGGGAGCCGGCCTGTGGGAGCCATCCTCATGGCTCCCCTCATCACCCCGCTGGCAGAAAAATGGGGGTGCAGTGGCAGGGAAGAGCTGGCCTCCATCCTCCGACCCAAAACCATGAACGAGTTCGTCTTGTTCAGCATGGGGATGCTGCTACGCTAAGGAACCCGGTTGATCCTTCACCCCTCGCTGGATATAACTTTGGATCTCCAGGACATCGTAGCAATGCAAGATCTCCCGAAACCCCCGGAGTTCCAACAACAGCAGCAGCAACAACAACAACAACAACAGCAACAATACATGGACGACTTTGCTGGCATCAACTGCAACATCTACGATTTGCGCCAGCAATTCGACCAAATGTCCCTGAGACAAGAGCAGATGTCCTTAAGACAGGATGTCTTCGACACGAGAATGGAGACATTAAACCAATACCAAGAGGGAATAAGGAAGGACCTGGCGACATTCCGACAGGAGTACCTCGACGAAGCCCGGGATCAGGCAGAATTTCGAAGACATCTGTACTGGCAATTCCCCTCTTACAGATCGTCTCCAGACTCGAGTCCACCGTCTTAGGGATAGTACTTAAAAAATAACTGCTGTAATAAAATTTTATTTATCCATTTTGCTCTCCTTTTCAAAAAAGTCAGCGTAGCAATAAGAAACTAAGAGTAAAAAGACTTACGCTCAAAAAAGCTAAAATCTGAAATCGTAAGAAAAAAGAGATAAACCGCGGAAAAAGGCAGGATTAAAACAAGTCAATCACCTAGACCAATAATTTTCGACAACCAAGCGAGAGTCGAACAAAAAACAAGACTACCCGACAACCAGCGAAGTCGGATGACCACAACCAAAAAATCAAAATCAAAGAATCTCCAGCAACTAACAAAGCTGGATGAACACCAACAGAATCCCTGGCACAGACCGGACGACCACTCTCAGAAAATACAAAAACAAGAGAATGGATCTTAGTGCTCGGCGCATGAGCCACCCGAGCAGTAAGCCGCCACCACCACCAGTCCTACGAAATGGATTGTACCAGCTTGATAGGGGGTTCATACCTATCAACCTGCGCACGCGGTGCGCCTGATCTGCGATCGAGCCGGATCAGTAAGTCGCAACTACCAGCCTGATGGGGGGTTCATACTCATCCAGTCCTACGCACAGCGGACTGCAACTACCAGCCTGATGGGGGGTTCATACTCATCCAGTCCTACGCACAGTGGGTTGTAACTACCAGCCTGATGGGGGGTTTATACCCATTAACCGAAGGATCGGCTACCGTCAGAAGGAGTATCCTGAGGTTCTACCATGTGTCAACCGAAGGGATCGGCTACTGTCAGAAGGAGTATCCTGGAGGTGCACAACACAATTTCCCCAAAAGCTCAACCGCTGCAAGACGGAACGTCCGAAGGGTAACCGGGCAAGAGGGTCAACTCCTTTACCTTCCAGTCGATCTTCTTGGCACAATAGGCCAGCAGTTGACTGGTCAAGTAAAGTTGTAGACCCCAAATCTTGCCCCGCCTCATAATAAAGACCAGAAGACCTCCTATTCAAAGATGGATGAAGCCTAAGAAGCCATTAAAAGAGACTATTAGGCCCCATAATAGGATAGGAAGTATTTTCTGCATTAAAATAAGGATTTTCGCCTTCAAGGATCGAGACCACCGTCTCGCTTTTCGGGACCGCCATCTCGCCATTCCTGTAAGTCGAGACCGCCGTCTCATTTGGTGAGACGACCGTCTCGCCACTTGCGAATGGCGAGACCCCCTCCCGTTTGGCGAGAAGGCCTTCTCGTTTATGGAAAAGTCGATACCACCGTCTCACCAAACAAGACGGTGGTCTCGCCACTTTTGCAAGTTGAGACCGCCGTCTCGACCTAACAGGCGCGAATCCCTATAAATAGTTAGTGCCCCCCCCCCTCATTCAACACAGTTCTTCCACTTTCCCTTCTACAACTTCTTCAAATTCTCTTCCTAGAGTCCCTCCGAAGCATTTCCGGAGTTTTTGAGAGTTTTTTTATAGCGTTTTGAGAGAGTTTTCGACGTTGTAAAGAACGAAGGGCTGCCAAAACGCACCCTACTTTCAAGAATATTAATAAAAAAGCTTGCTTCGGAGGTTCTTTCACTTTCTCCTTCTCTTTACTGTCTTTATTTTTATGATTAAATTGCATAATAGATATTAGGGTCATGTAGTCGTTACTTTAATTCCGTAAATAAAAGGGTAAAAGCGTCTTTTCAAAAAGTTTATTTATAAAATAGCTGGTCTATCATAGGGAACCTGAAAGGGGCGTCGTAAGGGAACTAACACTTCCCTTACACGTAACTAACTCCCTTACCTAAACTCTGTTTTTAACGACCAAAGTTGGTTTTCGAAAACCAACGCCTTTTTACCCCTTTTTCGATGTTTCTGGTAAAAACATCGGTGCGACTCCATAAGAACCCCTTCAAATTAGTTCTTGGGTTAGCCCGGTTATCGGACAACTCAAGAGCACCTTTTCGAAAACCTCGCCCCTAGGTTCAGCCCAGTTATCGGACAACCTAAAGGCGTTGTAACATCACCCATAAAAATGCGAAAATTGGAAAAGTCGGAACCATCGCATCGCTCCGACCACCTCTTTTTGACGGCGGCGACAATATTCTACTTCTTTTTCTGATTTATTCAAACTCTTTTTCAATGTTTTATGTTCAGATTTCAAATGTTTAAAAGCAGTAAATAGTTCTTGATATGCATTATGTAATTCATCATAATCATTTTCATTATCACTAGAAGAATAATCATAATCACTTACCTCACAATTGAAAAGAGTAATTGTTATTAGCAATCAAGCAAAGGTTTGCTTCAACATCGAAATCACTTGACTCTGAACTACAGTCACTATCTTCCTACGTAATGTAAGCTTTCTTTTTTAAAGGATTTTATTCCTTTTGAATCATCACTTCTTTTGTTGTTGGGACAGTCTGCTTTCACATGCCCTATTTCACCACATCCATAGCATTTGAAGATTGATAAAGATCCTTCTTTTTCTTTTCTCTTGCTTTTGAAAAGTGTCTTTCCTTTTGATTTCATGAACTTAGTGAACTTCTTGATCATGAGACTTGAGTTCTCATCTTGTTCATTTTCGGAATCTTCATCTTCCTTCTTATTTTTGCTTTTTGAGACGTTTAATCTCTTATTATTTTGGCCTTCTTCATCATTTAACCTTTCTAGTTCAAGCTCGTGCTCTCTCAACTTTCCAAAGAGAGCCGCCATTGCCATAGTTACAAGGTTTTGTGACTCCGTGATGGTAGTCACCTTGGGTTTTCATTTCCTGTCCAAAGATTTTAATATTTTAACATTCAATTCATCAGTATCAAAATTCTTACCAAGACCAGAGAGATGGTTCACAATGTGTGTGAAATGTTTTGGACATAAAAAATTGTTTCTCCTTATTGCATCCTAAAAAATTTGTATGCTTAAATCAAGGAGTTCTTTCTTGCTCTTTTCACATCGTCGGTTCCTTCATGAGTCACTCTTAGTATTTCCCACATCTCCTAAGCACTTTTACATACTAATATCCTGTAACACTCATCAAGGGTCAAAGCAAATGAAATAATGTTTCTATCCCTAACATCATATTGAGCCTTTTTATTTTCCTCAGCAGTCTATATAGAAAACGGTTTTGGTTCCTCTACTTCATTTACAATCATTTTAGGAATAAACAGGCCATTTACAATAGCTTCCCAAACACCCCTCTCAACAGACTCCAAAAATATTTGCATCCTAACTTTCTAGAAAGGATAATTTTGACCAGCAAAAAGTGGGGGTCTTTTAATAGAGGCATCCTCAGCAAAAGTTTAGTTTTGTCTGGCCATTTTCAAAAATTTGAAAAATTATCAAAGCAAGCTCTAATACCACTTGTTGGTATCATGTAGTGGAATGTTTACGTTAAGATAAAAACCAAGAGGGGGGCTGAATTGGTTTCTTATAAAAAATTATCCCTTTAAAAACTTTTCGCAAGATTTTACCGATTAAACGATAATATAATAGAGTACTTGAAAAGTAAAGAGATAATGGAAGAAGATTACACAAGTAATTTATACTGGTTCGGATCAAAAGACCCTACGTCAAGTTGTTAATCACTCTAAAAGAGGATTAACTCAGTCACTAAAATAATAGTTCTTAAATAAACAAATTACAAATAGAAAAGGATTAGAAAAAACCTCTCTTGAGTCACACAAGAGATGAACACCTCCTTTGAAGCCACAAAGGATGAAGACAACTTTCCTAGAGACGGCACAACACTCAATCCACTGAGAATCCCACTCAATGATTCTTATCGCTTCTAGCTCACACTAGGTTTTTAAAGCCCCTTTTTCTTCCCTACTCAAATTTCTCCCAACAATCACAACTCTTAACTTTTCTGAGTATGAAAAAGATTTGTCTATTTGCTGAGAGCATGAGAGTCCTATAAATAGAGTTTTAGGATTTTCGATTTTAGGGTTTTCAAAAATTAGGTCTAAAATTCGAAATTCAAATTCATAACTGACACAAATAATCAATTATCATTAGTGATAATCGATTATCATAGAGCCAATATAAGAAAATCAAGTTTGTCCCAGATAATCGATTATCATCAGTGATAATCGATTATTCCAGTGTGTCCTTGATAAAAATGAAGCTTTTGTGGACAGACTACATGTTGGCTATCATGGACACTACTTTTACAGACTCAAAATGACAAAATAGAGTTATTACAAGTAATTTCAAATGTATATTGTTGAACATAAAAGGATATGAATGTTGAACATACAAGGATATGAAGCTTGTAGATTTTGATGATGATTCAAGAATAAAGGACTTAGAGATTTGAACACTTGTAATCTTATGTAATAACTCTGTTTTTATGTTTTTGAGTCTGTAATATTAGAGTCCAAGATAGCCAGCACATAGACCATCCTTTAAAAGTTCTAAAAACTCATTTTTATCAAAATTACACTGTGATAATCGATTATCACCCTGGATAATCGATTATTACAGTAAGAAAACCATTTTCAGGAAATCCTCTCTATGATAATCGATTATCACTCAGCATAATCGATTATCACAGGCTGGTAATCGATTATTTGGCCAGATGATCAATTATCCTGACCCAGTTTTGTTCCCCTGCGAATTTTGCTCTAGAATAATCGATTATCACTCAAGATAATCGATTATTTGCGTCTGTTATGTGTTTTGAAATTCAAATTTGGACCAAGTTTCGAAAATCCTATTCCCAATTCATCTGTTTTCGAAAATCCCCAATTCCTAGACCCTATTCTCTCTACTTAAGGTTCTCTAAGGCTCTCTGCAAATTGAACAAACCTTTTTCATACAAAAGTTAAGAGTTGTGACTGCTAGAGAACTTGTTGTAGGGAAGAAAAAGGGGCTTTTGAAAACCTAGTGTGGGCTAGAAGCGATAAGAATCACTAAGTGGGTTTCTTGGTGGATTGTGTGTTGTGTCGTCTCTAGGGAAATTTGTTCTTCATCCTTTATGGATTCAAAGGAGGTGTTCATATCTTATGTGACTCAAGAGAGGCGTTTTCTTTACTTTATCTTTTCAATTTGTAATCTGTTTGTAAACTGTGATTATAGTGACAACATTAATCCGTGTTTGAGTGATTAGCAACTAGACGTAGGGTCTTTTGATCCGAACCAGTATAAATCAATTGTGTAATCTTCTATCCCTTATCTATTTACTTTACACAACATTTTAATCGGTGAAATTTGGGAAAAAATTTTAAAACCCTAATTTTTTTTAAAGAAACCAATTCACCCGCCTCTTGGTTTTTGTCCATAAACGCAAACATTCTACTGCATGATTCTAACAAGTGGTATCAGAGCTTGCTTTTATAGTCATTCAATTTTCGAAAATGGCCGGACAAAATCAAACATTTGCCAAGGGTGCTTCTATCAATAGACCCCCACTTTTTGCGGGGCAAAATTATCCTTTTTGGAAAGTTAGAATGAAAATATTTTTGGAGTCTGTTGATAGAGGTGTTTGGGATGCAATTTTAAACGATCCTTTTATTCCTAAGATTACTGAAAATGGAGAAGAGGTACCAAAACCATTTTCTAGATGGTCATCTGAAGAAAATAGAAAAGCCCAATATGATGTTAGGGTTAGAAATATAATTTTATCTGCTTTAACCCTTGATGAGTTTTACAGGATATCAGTTTGTAAGAGTGCTCAAGAAATGTGGGAAATGCTAAGAGTAACCCATAAAGGTACCGATGACGTTAAAAGAGCAAGAAAGAACTCGTTGATTCAAGAATATGAGATGTTCCGGATGGAACAAGGAGAAACAATTTTTGACGTTCAAAAGCGTTTCACACATATTGTGAACCATCTCACCGTAAAAATTCTCAAATATTTGGATAGGAAATGGCAACCAAAGGTGACGGCCATCACGGAGTCACAAAATCTTGCTACTATGTCTATGGCGGCGCTATTTGGAAAGCTAAGAGAACATGAACTTGAACTCGGAAGGCTAAATGATGAAGAAGGCCAACACCAAAAGAGGAACCTTGCCTTCAAAATTGAAATTTCCAAGAGTAAGAACAAGAAGGAGGAAGAAGACTCAGAAATGAAGATGATGAAAATTTGAGTCTCATGATAAAGAAATTTACAAAGTTCATGAAAGCCAAAGGGAAGAAACACTTCAAAGGTAAGGGAAAGGTAAGAGAAAGTTCTTCCTTAAATATTAAATGTTATGGTTGTGGTGAAACAGGACATGTAAAAACCGATTGTCCAAATAAGAAAAATGAAGATCATAAAGGCAAGAAATTCTTCAAGAAGAAAGCCTACATTGCTTGGGATGATAGTGACTCAAGTTCGGAGTCAAGTGATTCGGAAATTGAAGCAAACATTTGCTTGATGGAAAATGACAACATCTCTTCCGATTTTGAGGTTAGTGATTCCGACTCTTCCTCAAGTGATGATGAAAATGATTATAATGCTTTACAAAATGCATATGGAGAATTGTTTACTGCTTTTAAGGACTTGAAAAATGAATATAAATCTGTGAAAAAGTGTTTGAATAAATCCGAAAAAGAGGTGGAATCTTTGAAAACGAAAATTGTATGTTTAGAGGAAAAAGATAATAAAAATATAGCATGTGCATCATGTAAAGAGTATGAATATGATATTGATATACTTAGCCATTTGCTTGATAAAGCTAAGAAAGAAATAAGTGATAGTTATAAGGATAAGGCTATTGTTCAAAATAGAGAAAATTGTCATGTTCCATTGAAAAAGCCTAAAAATAAAAATAGAAGAGTATGGGTTGAAAAAGGAACTAAAACTTCAAAAGTTAGAAATGTATCATATTCAAAGATTACATCTAATGCATGCTTTTATTGTATGAAACATGGTCATAATTCAAATAGGTGTAGAATTAAACATTTTGGTGTCCCTAAAGGAAAATATGTTTGGGTTCGTATAATGAAATAATTTGATTGTCTCTAACCCCAAGGACCCAAAAGTTATGGGGACCTAAGATTATCATGTTCTTGTTTTGTAGGAAACTTCCAAATCCAAGAAGTCTATGTGGTATCTTGACAGTGGATGTTCAAAACATATGACCAGAGACAAAACGAAATTTGTGAGTTTCAAAGCTAAAGAACAAGGATATGTAACCTATGGGGACAACAACAAAGGAAGAATACTTGGAACTAGAGACATTGGTGGTGCAAATACTTTGGAGATAAAGGATGTGCTTTTTGTTGATGGGCTAAAGCATAATCTCCTAAGTATAAGTCAACTTTGTGACAAAGAATTCAAGGTAATCTTTGAAAGTAAGTTTTGCACCATACATTTAAAGGATTCCGAAAATATAGCTTTAAAAGGCATTAGGAATAATAATATCTATTTGATTGATTTGGATTGTGTATCTAACACTAGTATAACATGTTTAGTTGCTAAGGAAGAAAATCCATGGTTATGACATAAGAGAGCGGCTCATATAAATATGCATCAATTAAACAAACTAATATCAAAGGACTTAGTTGTTGGTTTGCCTAAGTTAAAATTTGAAAAAGATAGATTATGTGATGCATGTCAAAAAGGTAAACAAGTGTAATCATCCTTTAAATCTAAGAATGTTATTTCCACATCAAAACCTTTAGAACTTTTACATTTAGATTTATTTGGTCCATTTAGGATAAAAAGTTTTGGTGGAAATTACTATGCTCTTGTAATTGTTGATGATTTTTCTAGATATACTTGGACATTTTTCTTAACATTAAAAAGTGAAGCTTTTAAGGTCTTTAGGAAGTTTGCTAAGCAAATAAAAAATGAGAAATACTTAAGAATTAAGGTGTTAAGAAGTGACCATGGTGGAGAATTTCAAAATGAATGGTTTGAAAATTATTGTGAGGAAAATGGTATTTTGCATAATTTTTCTGCACCTAGAACTTCCCAACAAAATGGTGTAGTAGAAAAGAAAAATAGGTCACTAGAGGAACTTGCTAGAACAATGTTAAATGAATCAAATGTTCCTAAGTATTTTTGGGCTGATGCTGTAAGTACTGCATGTTATGTATTGAATAAGATGCTTATTAGGCCAATTATAAAATCAACTCCTTATGAATTGTTAAAACCATTCCAAAAACTGTTCGTGAAGCTTTAGCCCATCCTGGTTGGCGACAGGCCATGTTAGATGAACTAAGTGCTCTTCATAATAGTGGAACTTGGGAATTGGTCCCGTTACCGTCTGGGAAATCTGTTGTTGGTTGCAGGTGGGTGTTTGCTATCAAAGTTGGACCTGATGGTACTATTGATCGCCTCAAAGCTCGTCTTGTGGCCAAAGGTTATACTCAAATTTCTGGGTTGGATTATGGAGATACCTTTTCCCCTGTGGCAAAGATGGCTTCTGTTCGTTTATTTATCGCCATGGCTGCTCTTCAACAATGGCCTCTTTATCAACTGGATGTTAAAAATTCTTTCCTCAATGGTGATTTGCAAGAAGAAATATATATGGAGCAACCTCCTGGGTTTGTTGCTCAGGGGGAGTCTTCTGGGATGGTATGTCGTCTTCGCAAATCCCTATATGGCCTAAAACAGTCTCCTAGGGCTTGGTTTGGAAAGTTTAGCAAGGTTGTTCAACAATTTGGTATGACTCGGTGTGAATCGGATCATTCTGTCTTTTATCGACACTCGAGTGCTTGGATGTGTTTACTTGATAGTATATGTTGATGACATTGTTCTTACGGGTAGTGACAACCATGGCATCTCTCGGTTGAAACAACATCTCTGTCACCATTTTCGGACCAAAGATCTTGGCAAACTTAGATATTTCTTGGGTATTGAGGTGGCACAGTCCAATGATGGTATTGTTATATCTCGGAGGAAGTATGCCATAGATATTTTGGAGGAAGCTGGGTTGATGAGTTCAAAGTCCGTTGATACACCCATGGATCCCAATACTAAACTTCTACCAAATCGGGGGAGCCTATATCTGATCCTGAGCGAGTATAGAAGATTGGTTGGAAAATTGAATTATCTTACAGTTACTCGTCCTAACATTTCCTTTGCGATCGAGTGTGGTAAGTCAATTTCTTAATTCACCATGTGAAGATCATTGGAATGCGAGTCATTCATATCTTGAAGTATATTAAAGGATCTCCTGGAAAAGGATTGTTATATGGTTCTAATAACCATACAAGAGTTGTTTGCTACTCAGATGCTGATTGGGCAGGATCTCCTTCGGATAGAAGATCTACATCTAGATATTGTGTCTCCATTGGTGGTAACTTGATCTCATGGAAAAGTAAGAAACAAAGTGTTGTGGCAAGATCCAGTGCAGAAGCAGAATATAGAGCTATGGCCTCAGCTTCCTGTGAACTTGTTTAGCTCAAGCAATTGCTTAGAGAGTTACAATTTGGAGATGTCACTCAAATGACACTTGTGTGTGACAATCAGGATGTTCTTCATATTAGTTCTAATCCTGTCTTTCATGAGAGGACCAAACACATTGAGATTGACTGTCATTTTATTCGAGAAAAGATTATGTCTGGAGATATCAAGACTGAGTTTGTTAACTCAAGTGATCAGTTAGCAGATGTTTTTACTAAATCTTTACAGGGTCCTAGAATTGATTATATTTGTAACAAGCTTGGCACATACGATTTGTATGCTCCAGCTTGAGGGGGAGTGTTAGATATTGTTTAGATATTATTTGATATTGTTAAGATATTGTTAGATATTGGTAACTACAATATCAAACAATATCTTCTGTTTATTCTGTTATTTTCAGTTACTCTTTTAGTTGTATCTCTCTACTATAAATAGACCACCCTATGTGTGATTTATACACAAGAGAAATTAATTCCAAACCCTATTTTCTCTATATTCAACAGGTAGGAAACCTAATGTTGCTCATTTAAAAATATTTGGATATAAATGCTTTGTTTTAAATAATGAAAAAGATAACTTAGGAAAATTTGACTCAAAAGCCGGTGAGGGAATTTTCTTAGGTTATTCACTAACTAGCAAAGCATATAGAGTTTTCAATAGAAGAACTTTGAATATTGAAGAATCTGTACATGTCACCTTTCATGAAATTGTAGACCTTGAGGGAAATCCTCTTGAGTCAAATAAAGAATTTGTAGGTGATGATGAGTACATAAGAGAAGCTCTAGAAGAAATGCACTTGAATGAGAATGAGCCATCTCAACCAACTGAATTGGCAAAAGAGTGGCAACCACCAAGAGGACTTTCAATGGACAATATAATTGGTGATATCTCAAAAGGGGTAAGAACTAGAAATATGACAAATTTCTGTATGTCTGTAGCTTTTGTTTCACAGATAGAACCCAAAAGTGTTGAAGAAGCTCTTAAAGATAACTAATGGTGCATAGCAATGCAAGAAGAACTTAATCAATTTGAAAGAAATCAAGTCTGGGAATTAATTCCAAGAGAATAATCTCATCAAGTGATTGGAAAAAAATGGGTATTTAGAAACAAACTTGATGAAGATGGAAATATAACAAAGAACAAAGCCAGACTTGTTGCCAAAGGTTACTGTCAAGAGGAAGGTATTGATTATGATGAAACTTATGCTCCTGTTGCCAGGTTAGAGGCTATACGCCTACTTCTTGCTTATGCCTCATTGATGAAATTTAAACTTTATCAAATGGATGTTAAAAGTGAATTTTGAATGGGTTTACAAAGAGGAAGTATATGTGGAACAACCCCCTGGATTTGAAGATTTTAAATATCCTAATCATATTTTTAAATTGAAGAAAGCTTTATATGGTTTGAAACAAGATCCTAGGACTTGGTATGAAAGATTAAGTAGTTTTCTAATTTCAAATGACTTTTCTAGAGGAAAAATTGATTCCACCCTGTTATTAAGAAGGTTAAGGAACATATTCTGTTAGTTCAAGTATATGTTGATGATATTATTTTTGGATCAACTGATAATTCTCTGTGAGAAGGATTTTCTAAGATAATGCAGGGTGAATTTGAAATGTCAATAATGGGAGAATTAACATTCTTTCTTGGACTTCAAATTAAACAATTTAAAGATGCAATTTTTGTGTCTCAAACCAAATACTGCAAAGAGATTCTCAAGAAATTTGGAATGGACACTTCAAAGGAAGCTAACACACCCATGGGAACATCATGCTATTTAGACAAGGATGAATTAGGTTTGGAAATTAATCAATCTATGTATGGAGGTATGATAGGTTCACTATTATACTTAACTGTAAGTAGACCTGATATAATGCATTCTGTTTATGTGTGTGCTAGATTTCAAGCATGTCCAAAAGAATCTCATTTAATTGCAGTAAAACGAATCTTAAAATATTTAAAAGCAACTACATGATTTGGATTATGGTATCCATCTGAAGCTTCTCCTAGTTTAATAGGATATTCTGATGCTGATTATGGTGGATGTAAGATTCATAGAAAGAGTACTAGTGGAACATGTCATATGTTAGGATCATCTTTAGTATCTTGGCATTCTAAGAAACAAGCATGTGTGGCTTTGTCCACAACTGAAGCTGAATATATTGCAGCTGGTAATTGTTGTGCACAAATCCTATGGATGAAGCAACAACTAGAAGATTATAATATTTTTCTAGATGATATTCCTTTGATGTGTGATAATACAAGTGCAATAAATCTTACTAAGAATCCAATAATGCACTCTAGAACTAAGCATATAGAGATTAGACATCATTTCTTAAGAGATCATATTAGTAAGAAAAATTGTAAAATTGAATATGTTGATACAAAGCATCAAATAACAGATATTTTTACCAAACCTCTTCCCAAAGATAGATTCTATGATCTTAGAAGAGACTTAGGAATATTAGAGATAATCTAAACTCTGCTTAACTAATCAATATTTACATTTTGTACTGTAATAATCGATTATATAGGGAATTAATCGATTATCCTGTGTCTATAATATTGAAAATTTGTTAATCTCTCTAAAATAATTGATTATCATGGATAATAATTGATTGTTGAAGTTTAAACAAGTGAAATATGTGAAACCTCTCTGTAATAATCGATTATTTGGGGTAATAATCGATTATCTAGCCCAAAATTGCCCAAAACCAATATTTTGCCACTGGAATAATCGATTATCCAGCCTGATAATCGATTATCTCTGCACTTGAAGAAATAATCGATTATCAGAGGCTGATAATCGATTATCCTGTGACGTTGTAGGTTCACTAGCCGTTTGTAACGACTATTTTTGCTCCAAATCTCCTCCAACTAGCTGTTTATGACCGTTAGGATGTTTATCTATATATAAGAAGACTCTAATTCACATCTACACACCTCCAAACCTTGAATCAAAGCATTCTACAATCATTCAAGCTCTCTTGTCTCCTCAAAACCTTATTCTTCTCAAAAACTTGTTCATCTTCCTCTCTTTCTAATCTAAATGGCTTCATCATCTCGTAGTAAGATCCCAACAAGGAGAAGATCCGCTCCTACTTTTCATCCCCGTCCCAATTTAATTGAAGGGTGGATCTCTGACAATGAAGGAAGACAGGAATTCCTGACTTTCTGGAAAGAAAGGGGCATTATCACTCCCAAATATATTATTGGTGATCAATTCATCAATAGGGGTTTCGACTTCCCAAATCTCCTTGCGCAACAAGGTGTCCTTCCATTCATAGAAATGCAAGGTACTTACTACCCAGATTTAGTTAGGGTCTTCTATTCACGCTTTAAATATAGAGTTCATATCGCCACTTCTAGAGTCAAGGGTGTGACCATCATCCTGGATGATGATATCTGGGAAAATGTTGCTCATTTTCCTTTAAGGGAGGATGCTACCAATGTTCTTGCGGATTTAGAAAATTTTAATAGGATTATGGCTTACTGCTCTTTTCTCCGCAACCCCTCTATGGAAATTGGCCGCCAACTGTTGGCAGGGCCTTTAAAGAAAGAAGAATGCCTTTTGCTGCATCTTCTTTTCTGGATTTTGTGTCCCCGGGAAACCAACCATGCCCAATGCTCTTCTACTGACCTTCGCATTATTCATGTCATCATGAATAATGAGCCCATTGATTGGCCAAGCTTGGTCACATTAACAATGCTCAAGGCAAAGCGTCACCCAACATTCAAGATTCCTTATGCTCTCCTAATATTCAAAATTCTTGAATACAAAGGCGTAAATGTTGAAGGATAACAACAGGCCTGGACCCTAAATTCAAACAGAATGCTGGACGACATGCTCACTCAGCTCTAGATGGTGAACGTAAATGGAATTTAAGTTCATAAAGATGATGCTCCTCACATGGCCAACGTGACTCAAGATTCTGATGATGAGGATATGCCTGCTACTGACATGCCTGCTGAAAACATTCATACTGTTGAGACGTCATCTGCTCATCCTACATCCCACCCTTCTATGGAAGATATGTTGTTTGATATGAATCAAAGAATGCAAGAGTTTTTCTCTATCTCTCAAGAACGACATTAGGAAATTATTCGACGTATTTCGGATGTAGATGATAGAGTATGTAATTTAGAGGACAGATTTGACGCCTAGTTTAATAGTGATGAAAGTGAAGAGTTTTAATCTCTTCAACATATTTATTGTTTGTAATTAATATGCTTTATGGAATAAAATTTTTATTTTTTCTTTGATTGAGGGGGAACTATTTTCTATCTTAAGCACTTATTGAGGGGGAGCTTTCATTTTTTATCATAATCAAAATAGGGGGAGAAATTATTTAAAGCCTTTTATGTTTAATAATTTTAAATGTTGTCTAGTATGTTTAATGTTTTTGTTAGTTGTGACAGATAAAACAGGTTATTACAAAGGGCTTTAAAGGAAATTTTGATCATCATCAAAAAAGGGGAGATTGTTGAACATACAAGGATATGAGTGTTGAACATACAAGGATATGAAGCTTGTAGATTTTGATGATGATTCAAGAATAAAGGACTTAGAGATTTGAAGACTTGTAATCTTATGTAATAACTCTGTTTTTATGTTTTTGAGTCTGTAATATTAGAGTCCAAGATAGCCAGCACATAGATCATCCTTTAAAAGCTCTAAAAACTCATTTTTATCAAAATTACACTGTGATAATCAATTATAAAGTACGCATAAGCATCATCTAAATAAAAACTCTCATGCTAGGGGGAATTATGTTCCTCTAAAGCAAAGACGAAAGAGACCTTGAGCACATTTGTAACCATCCACAGGGAAGGGACAAATGTACTAAGGTATATGGTGATCTTCGTTATACTTGTCAAAGCCCATGACAGGGAAGGAACCATTACACCAAAGTGGGTAGGGTACTCCGCAAAGTGTAAGCTTTAAAGATGATACCTAAGTCATTGCCGTAGAAGATACTAATCTCACACTTATTCATTTTTATTTAATAAAATTCTTGGGCATCTTAGAAAGTGGCTAGTCCTCTTCCTATCCGAACCTGTGCGCAGAAGGAAAAAGTTATGGAGCAGTTGGAAGAACAAAACCGCAAACTCACTGCTGAAGTCAGTGCCCTCCGGGAACAAATGGTGAAATTAATGGAGGTCATGTGCCAACAAGGCCAAAACAAAGGGGAAACCCATGGCAACCGCGCCTCTTGCCATGAGGAAGAAGAAGAAGAGGAGTTCTTCTTTGAATAGAAAGCCCTTGTCCAATCTGACGCCAGGGCGATGCACATCCACACCCCTGAGGTGTCCAAGCAACAAATCTCCGCCTTGGAGGAAAGGCTGAAGGCAATCGAAGGACATAGCTTCAACGTCAAGGAGGCGGCGGACATGTGTCTGGTCAAGAACATTCAGTTCCCACCGAAATTCAAAATCCCAGACTTTCCCAAGTATGTTGGACTGACCTGCCCCAAGAATCATCTTACGATGTACTGTCGTAAGATGGTTACACATGCTGAGAACGAGAAACTCCTGATCCATTGGCTGACTCAACCCTCAACTGGTACATGCAGCTGGAGAAGGGGCAGGTCCAAAACTGGAAGCAACTAGCGGATGCCTTCCTTCATCGTTACCGATACAACATTGATCTGACCCCTGACAGGTCGGATCTTAGGACTTTAAGCAAGAGGAACGACGAGTCCTTCAAGACATATGCCCAGAGGTGGAGGGAGATGGCTGCCCAGATAGAGCCCCCGCTGACGGACAAGAAAACAGTGACTATGTTCATAGACTCATTGATCAGAGCTTACTATGATAAGGTAATAGCCAGTACATCCAACCTCTTTTCGGACATAGTCACAGTGGGGGAGAGAGTGGAACAAGTGTTGAGAAGCGGGAAGATAGCGCAATCTTCCTCTTCCAGCGTCTCTTTCAGAAAGCCCTTTAAGAAGAAGGAAGAGGTCGTACATGCCATCAATTTCGCTACCCCTTCCTCCACTCCACAAACGGCCCGGCAATCACAAAGAAGGGAAAGAAAATTCACCCCTCTCTCGACCTCCTATGGGAAATTGCTGCCCCAATTGCTGGAAGCCAACATCTTGGCACGCATTCCCCCCAAGAAAATGGAGCCTCCTTATCCCGATTGGTACAAACCTAATGAAAAATGTAGCTACCACTTAGATGCACCCGGGCACTCAACAGACAACTTCTTGACCTTAAAATACAAGGTCCAAGAGCTAATAGACGCCGGGTGGATAACTTTTGATGCTCCCGCTGCTGATGTAGATGCAAAACCTCTGGAAAAACCAGAGTAAGAAGAGGGTCAGATCAAGAGGGTCGGTTGTTAGGGCTCCTTTTCATACTTTTAAGCTTTTTCTTGTATTTCCCGCGGTCCTCGCCCGTGGCCGTGGGAACATTGACTAAAAGGGCATGTAAATACGTTTTTTTTAATACATGAGGCATTTTTCGTGGCTTATTCATTCTCATTCTTTTCCCTCTTCTATTTATTATTCTTCCAAAAATAATTGAATAATAAAATCTATGAATAAAATAGAACCTAACAAATCCATCATGTCTGTGATTGATGAATCTCTATGGGACCCGGAAGCCGAAGGTGAATGGGTCGAGTCCGACAGTGAGCAGGGGACCATTTCTCCGGACATGCAAAGAATGCTAGAGAAAGAAACTCGGATCATACAGTCACACCAAGAGGAAACGGAAACTATCGATTTGGGAGAAGGGGATGATAAGAGGGAGATAAATATCGGTACCCGGATTGATAACAACATAAGGGAGGAACTAATACAACTCTTGAAAGAGCACATGGATGTTTTCGCCTAGTCCTATCATGACATGCCCGAACTTGATACAAGCATAGTAGAACATCGGTTGCCATTAAAAGAGGTATTTCGGCCTGTAAAACAAAAGCTCAAGAGAATCAAACTGGATTGGTCCTTGATGATTAAGGAGGAAGTACAAAGACAACCCGACGCCAACTTCCTAATAGTGTCCAAATACCCCGAATGGCTAGCAAACATAGTGCCCGTCATCAAGAAAAGCGGTAAAGTCAGAGTATGTGTGGACTATAGGGACCTAAATCGTGTAAGTCCAAAGGATGACTTCCCCCTGCCACACATTGACACACTAGTAGATCACACCGCTACAAACACGCTTTATTCCTTCATGGACGGATATGCAGGGTATAATAAAATTAAGTTGGCCGCTGAAGATAGGGAGAAGACCTCCTTCATCACACCGTGGGGAACCTTCTGCTATAGGGTAATGCCTTTTGGACTCAAGAACGAAGGGGCCACCTATCAAAGGGCTATGGTCACATTGTTCCATGACATGATCCACAAAGAAATAGAAGTATACGTGGATGACATGATTGCCAAATCCAGAAACAAGGTGAACCATATTCAATATCTTAAGAAGTTGTTTGATCAGCTTCGAAAGTATCAACTTAAACTGAACCTAGCAAAATGTACTTTCAGAGTACAGTCAGGCAAACTCTTAGGGTTCATCGTCAGCCAAAAGGGAATCGAGGTAGACCCTGATAAAACCAAGGCAATTTTGGAAATGCCCCCACCAAGAATAGAAAAAGAGGTCAGAGGATTTTTGGGGCAAATCAACTACATTGCTCGTTTCATCGCACAACTGACGGACAAGTGTATACCCATCTTTAAGTTGTTGCGTAAAAACCAGCCAACGGTGTGGAATGAAGAATGCCAACAAGCGTTCGATAAAATCAAAATATGCTTAACAAATTCGCCAGTATTAGTACCACCCATTTGTTAGAAAAAGAGGCTGAGATCAAGAGGGGGGGTGAATTGATCTTTAAATGTTTTTCGCAAATAACAGATTATCTAATTCAAAAATTAAGATTCCAGATCTGTTCTTGAATTACAAAGCAATCAATCAATATAAATGCAGCGACACAATTAAAATAGAGAAAGGTTAAGAAAGATATCACCGATGATTTATACTGGTTCACCCAATACTAGGGCTACATCCAGTCTCCAGCCAAATTCCAGCTGGGTTCCACTAGATCAAATGTTTTACAGATTTACAATCTTACACTTAATCTACCACAAGAACCAAATTACAGTTCCTGCACTCAATCTCTCACCAAGAACCAAATTCCAGTTCTTGATAACCTCTACAACCAAATTCTAGCTGCAGAGAAACCAGTGCCCAAATTCCAGGCACCAAATAATACACAAAGAATGTAAAGAAATGAAAAAGAAGAAACTAGAATGCTCAAACCAGTTTATGCAATTCTGCTGTAAGTGTTTCTTCTTCAAAAGAAATCAAGTTGCCTCAAGAAAGATTTTCAAAGAACTTCTCAAAAACTGATGTGAATCTTTCTTGAAAAGAGTGCTAAAGTTTGCTTGGTTGATTGCTCAAGGATGTGTAAAAACTGATGTTCAATGTGTGTTAAAAAAGTTCAAGCAACTCTGTTTTTATAGATGATTTTCAAAACAACTGTATTAATTAATCTGTTAAAAGATTCTTTTTATCTGTTAAAAGTGCAGTTTTAATCTGTTAAAACTTCTTTTAATCCATTAATACGTTCTTGATTCTTTAACAGATTTGTTTTAACTGATACGACAACGTTTGTATCAATTAAAACACTTTACAAAAAATCTTCTAAGTTGATTTAATCGATTGTTCCGCGATTCAATCGATTGAAATACTGCAAAACTTTCTTGTAAAACTTTTCAAGTTATTTTAACTGATAAAAATAAGTTTTAATCAATTAAAACGCTGTGTAGAAATTTTCTAAGTTGTTTTAATCGATTGAAACGAGATTTAATCGATTAAAAGATTTCTGTTTGGTCATAACTAAATTCTGATCGATCATAACTGATTCTGATCGCTCATAATTAAATTCTGATCGATCATATCTGATTCTGATCGGTCATAATTATATTCTGATCGATCATCCTGAACTCCAAGTGGTTTTAACCGATTAAAATCAAGTTGTATCGATTAAAATACTGTAAAAACTCTTCTCTGAACATTCTAAGTAATTTTAATCGGTTCTATCAAAGCTGTATCAGTTAAAAACTTGTTTAAGAAAGCTTTTGTCAAAATACTTTGTTTTTAATTGTTAAAAACATTTTTAGAGGCATTTTGCAAAATCTTTTAAGTCAAGAAACCTCATGCAGCAGAAAAGATAAAATGATTATACCTAAGCATAGCTGCGGACACACTAACTTTTCTACTCTTCTATCTTAGTGACTTTTGTCCACTGCAAAGTTGCTTTTGACTTCATCTTTGACTTCATCAAATCAATGAGATCTTTGCTAAGGTATTTCAATGAGATCTTCATCACTTTCAGTCTCCCCCTATTTGATGAAGACAAACACCACTTTTGAAAAAAAAAACTCTGCAAAAGAAGTCACTTGATAATACAGATTAGTGAGTAATAAAAAATGAATTATCTTCCTATTTCTCCCCCTAAATTGTTGCTCCCCCCTAAATTTTTGCTCCCCCTAAATTTAGAGTTATTTCTCCCTTTAAATTGATCAAAAGTAAAAGCAACTCTTTCTCCCCCTTTTGACTTCATCAATAAAATGGGGAATAGAAGAGAAACAATGCATAGGTATGTATTGAAAAGATTTTGAAAATAGAAAAAAATACGATATCTTACTCATGTAAAGATCAATCAAAGTTGATTCAAACTTATCTTCATTAACACGTTTGTAATGAATACAATTAACACGTGTAAAGATAAGGGAATCACGCTTTAGTAGCATGTTACAAGAACAACCATTAACTAAAGCCTTTAATTTTTCTTTCCAGAATAAAAATCGATTAAAAACAGGATAAAATCGATTAAAAAGTTCATGTTTAATGATTTTAATCGATTGAAATAAAGGTTTAATCGATTAAAACAGTGAAGGACTTTGAAATATAAAACATAAGTGCATTTAATCGATTATTTCGACATTTAATCGATTAAAACAGTAAGGAAAAATGTTGTATAAATTCTTTTAATCGATTTAAAAGATTTTTTTATTGATTAAAACAACCAGTTTTTGAAATCTAAGTAATGTTTGATGCATCTAAAATGCCTAATTCAGTGCGAATTTTGAAAAACCGATCACGAGCAAGAGGTTTTGTAAAAATATCTGCTAGTTGTTTTTCAGTTTCTATAAAGAAGATTTCGCAATCACCTTTCAAAACATGATCTCTAATGAAATGATGTCTTATTTCTATATGCTTTGTCCTAGAATGTTGGATTGGATTTTTTGTTAACATAATAGCACTAGTATTATCACACAAGAGAGGAATTTTTCTGAGAATTAAACCATAATCCTCAAGCTGTTGTTTGATCCAAAGAGATTGAGCACAACAACTCCCAGCTGCAATGTATTCTGCTTCAGCTGTAGAAAGAGCAACACATGACTGCTTTTTACTGTGCCATGAAATTAGACTGCTTCCAAGGAGATGACAGGTGCCACTGGTGCTTTTCCTGTCAAGCTTACAACCTGCAAAATCTGAGTCAGAGTATCCAACTAGATTTAGTTTTGACTCACCTGGATACCATAACCCAACATTTTAGGTTCCTTTGAGATATTTGAGGATCCTTTTTGCAGCAGTAAGATGAGACTCTTTTGGTGCAGATTGGAACCTGACACACATACAAACATTGAACATAATGTCAGGTCTGCTTGCTGTTAAATATAGCAAAGAACCAATAAGCCCTCTATATTTAGTTTCATCAACAGATTTTCCTTTTTCATCAGAGTCAAGATAACAATTTGTGGACATAGGTGTTGATGCCTCCTTGCAGTGTTCCATCTCAAATTTCTTTAAGAGTTCTGTGCAGTATTTGGATTGATGAAGACAACTTCCTTCTTGAAGTTGTTTAACTTGTAATCCAAGAAAGTAGTTAAGTTCCCCCATCATAGACATCTCAAACTCCCCTGCATATCTTTGATGAAATCTTTACATAAAGACTCATTAGTAGCTCCAAATATGATGTCATCAACGTATACTTGAACCAGAATTACATCATTATTCACTTTCTTTAGAAATAAAGTTTTGTCAACCAAA
Source organism: Sphenostylis stenocarpa (assembly GCA_963425845.1). Lineage (NCBI taxonomy): Eukaryota > Viridiplantae > Streptophyta > Magnoliopsida > Fabales > Fabaceae > Sphenostylis > Sphenostylis stenocarpa. The sequence continues at coordinate 69,371,624 of OY731404.1, read as the reverse complement.
CCTCTTTGATAGCCCTTTGAAATAAGAAAGTTACTTAACCTTTCATACCATTGTCTTGGGGCTTGTTTGAGACCATACAGAGCTTTCTTCAATCTATAAACATATTCTGGATGAATATGATCTTCAAACCCAGGTGGTTGGGTAACAAAAACTTCTTCATTCAAGTAGCCATTCAAGAAAGCGCTTTTGACATCCATTTGAAATAACCTGAAATTTTTAATTGAAGCATAGGCAAGTAATAGTCTAATAGCTTCTAATCTAGCAACTGGAGCATATGTTTCATCAAAATCAATTCCTTCTTGCTGATTATACCCTTTAGCAACTAATCTGGCCTTGTTTCTAGTTATTATGCCATTTTCATCCATTTTATTCCTAAAAACCCATTTTGTTCCTACAATATTGGCATTATCTGGTTTTGGAATTAATTCCCATACCTCATTTCTTGTAAATTGATTTAATTCATCATGCATAGCATTAATCCAGTTATTATCCTTTAATGCATCAGATATGTTTTTAGGTTCAATTTGAGATACAAATGCCATGTGATTGCAAAACTTATTTAGAGATCTTCTAGTGGAAACTCCCTGATTTATTTCACCAATGATGTTGTCAATTGAAAGGTTTCTTGGAGTTTTCCATTCCTTGGCAGTTCCTCTTCAGTTTCTTCAATTTCTTCAATCTGTTTTTGAGAAACTATTGGTTCTGGCAGTTTTAACTGATACATTTTATCAGTTAAAATGTCTTCCTCTGTACTATATTCAGAAATTTTCTGCATATTCGGGTTAGTCTCATCAAATATAACATGGACAGATTCTTCTACAGTATTTAGCCTTTTATTAAAGATTCTATAAGCATGGCTATTTAATGAGTACCCCAAGAATATACCTTCATCAGATTTGGAATCAAACTTTCCAAGATTTTCTTTTCCATTGTTTAAGATGAAAACTTTACTTCCAAATACTCTAAAATAGTTAATGTTTGGCTTTTTACCTTTGAATAATTCATAAGGGGTTTTCTTAAGAAAAGGTCTAATTAAAACACGGTTTAATACATGGCAAGCAGTGCTAACAGCATCTGCCCAAAAATATTTTGGTAGTGCTTTCTCATTAAGCATTGTCCTAGCAAGCTCTTCAAGGGAACGATTTTTCCTTTCAACTACACCATTCTGTTGAGGAGTTCTAGGAGCAGAAAAATTATGTTTGATACCATGTTTATCACAAAATTTATCAAAATTTTCGTTAGAAAATTCTCCCCCATGATCACTTTGAATACAAGAGATAAAATAGCCTTTTTCATATTGAATTTGTTTTGCAAATTTCTTAAACAAATGGAAAGTATCAAATTTTAATTTCAAAAACAATGTCCAGGTAAATCTTGAGTAATCATCCACAATAACCAGTGCATATAGATTTCCTCCTAAGCTCATAGTTCTAGAAGGACCAAAGAGATCCATGTGCAAAAGTTCAAGAGGTCTTGTCGCCGCCGTCCCTTTCCGACGTCCGGAGGGGGACGTCTTAGAAACGTTTATGCGAGCGGTCGCGAAAAGATGGTTTAGACTCGCGTTTTTGTTTTAAAAGGTTTTCGAAAAGGGGTTCTTATGGAGTCGCCACCAATGTTTTGACCATAAACATTAGAAAAGGAAAAAATGTTGATTTTAAGAAAAACCGCACTTGGCCATTATAACCAGAGTTGGGTAAGGGAGTTAGTTACGTGTGGGGAAGGTGTTAGCACCCCACAACGCCCCTTTCGGGTTCCCTATGACAGATTAATTCATTTAAGTAAAGACTACGAGAAATTACGCGATTACCCTATTTTATTACATAATATTGAATGGCTATCTACATGATTTTATTTTATATTGCATGCATAAAATGATTAATAAAGCTAAATAAAACAATAAAAGAGACAAAATAGCTATCTATATGATTTTATTCTACATGGCATAAATAAAGCTAAATAAAACAATAAATAAAGCAATAAAAGAGAAGAGAATTGAAAAGAACCTCCGTAGCAAGCTTGATATTGAGAATCTCGAACCGTGAGGATGCGTTTTGGCAACCCTCTCTCTACACAGACTCTCCTCACCAATACAGGATCGACTCTACTAAGAATTTTAAAGAAGAATCGAATGCCGGAATATAATTCCTTAACCGATTGTTACCTATTTAAGGCAATCTGAAAGATCATTCAAGAGAGGGAGAGAAATAGACAAGTGCTCTGAGTTTTAGAAAGTGTTTCAGAGCTCTCTGGATGTTCGGGGTGTGAAAAAGTGACAAATGAGCCTCCTATTTATAGTTTTCGAAGCTGGCGCACTTCGGGACCACCGTCCGGACTTGGGACGGCCGTCCGGACCTGGGACGGCCGTCCCAAATGGCAAAATTACACAGGCTGGGACCCCTGGGACCCTGGACGGCCGTCCCACTTTTCTGGGGCTTGGGACGGCCGTCCCAACTTCGGACGCGCTGTCCCAACTGGCCTGGAGCAAGTTGGGACGGCCGTCCCACCTTTGGGACGGCCGTCTCGACCGCTCCGGCCAGCTTCGCGCGTTCCGGACTCCGGAAGCTTTCCTTGCCTGTTTTGGACGTCAGCTGATGCCGATATGCGTCTGCTGAAGCTTTATCTTCATGTAGGAAGTCTCCTTGGCTCTTATTTGTAATGCTAGACGAGCTTTATCTTGTTACGGGTGATCTCTTTTATCTTTATTTGAGAGACCGGGCAAAATTAGGGGTCTACAGCTGCCCCCCCTTCTCCTGCCTAGCTAATTTATTGGCCTAATATGCCGATAAAATTAGCTGGTAGGAGAAGGAGTTAACCCTTTTTGCCCGGTTATCCTTCGGATGCTGCTTTGCTGACGTTGCTGATCCTCTGGATGATGAATAGTTTTGATAGGTACCAACCCCTATCCGGTTTGATGAGAATGAACCCTCGTCCGGTAAGCTCCTTTTTGTAAGGCTTGATGAGTATACACCCCCATCTCGGTGTTTGATGAGTACGAACCCCCATCTAGTTTTTGAGTTTCACTATATAATGTTCTGTGAGTACTTACCCTCACCTGGTAGGAGTCTGCATTTTGACTAACTCTGATGAGTACTTACCCCCATCTGGTATGAACCCCGTTCTGCAAGGTTTTTGATAAGCCTCGTTCTACAAGGCTTAGGTGAGTACGTACCCCCACCCGGTATGAAGTTTTTGGTAAGCCCCGTTCTGCAAGGCTTAGGTGAGTACGTACCCCCACCCGGTATGAAGTTTTTGGTAAGCCCCGTTCTGCAAGGCTTAGGTGAGTACGTACCCTCACCCGGTATGAAGTTTTTGGTAAGCCCCGTTCTGCAAGGCTTAGGTGAGTACGTACCCTCACCCGGTATGAAGTTTTTTGGTAAGCCCCGTTCTGCAAGGCTTAGGTGAGTACGTACCCTCACCCGGTATGAAGTTTTTGGTAAGCCCCGTTTTGCAAGGCTTAGGTGAGTACGTACCCTCACCCGGGATGAAGTTTTTGGTAAGCCCCGTTCTGCAAGGCTTAGGTGAGTACGTACCCTCACCCGGTATGAAGTTTTTTGGTAAGCCCCGTTCTGCAAGGCTTAGGTGAGTACGTACCCTCACCCGGTATGAAGTTTTTGGTAAGCCCCGTTCTGCAAGGCTTAGGTGAGTACGTACCCCCACCCGGTATGAAGTTTTTGGTAAGCCCCGTTTTGCAAGGCTTAGGTGAGTACGTACCCCCACCCGGTATGAAGTTTTTGGTAAGCCCCGTTTTGCAAGGCTTAGGTGAGTACGTACCCTCACCTGGTATGAAGTTTTTGGTAAGCCCCGTTCTGCAAGGCTTAGGTGAGTACGTACCCCCACCCGGTATGAAGTTTTTTGTAAGCCCCGTTTTGCAAGGCTTAGGTGAGTATGTACCCCCACCCGGTATGAAGTTTTTGGTAAGCCCCGTTCTGCAAGGCTTAGGTGAGTATGTACCCCCACCCGGTATGAAGTTTTTGGTAAGCCCCGTTTTGCAAGGCTTAGGTGAGTACGTACCCCCACCCGGTATGAAGTTTTTGGTAAGCCCCGTTTTGCAAGGCTTAGGTGAGTACGTACCCCCACCCGGTATGAAGTTTTTGGTAAGCCCCGTTTTGCAAGGCTTAGGTGAGTACGTACCCCCACCCGGTATGAAGTTTTTGGTAAGCCCCGTTTTGCAAGGCTTAGGTGAGTACGTACCCCCACCCGGTTTCTGGCGACTTATTGTCTCTGATCATGCGCCTATTCCATGAGGAATGATTGATTTTCTTTCTTTTTGACTTTTCTATTTTAGTTATCCGGTTTTACCGGGGATTCTTCGTTGGTTGCCTTTTGGGCAGGAATTTATTGGGGACTTTGATTGTGCCTCTTGATTAGGCAATTGCTTCAGCTGATGGTGAAGACTTTTATGCTTTTGGGCTTGCATTACCTCTCGCATAGGTTGATTTCCCATTTCTTTGGGATATTAGCTCTTTGCTTATTTTGAGCAAACAGGAGTTCCGTCTGTAAGCTCATCCGTGAAATTTTTTCTTTTGAGAATTTGATTGCTCTGACTCGAGATCTCTTTTGAATTGCCCCCTTAGAGGGAAAATGGAGTTTTTGACTCCTTATTGCTTGAACTGGCTTTTGTCTATGCTTTTATTTCTGCCGGGGAATGGGTTTGTATGTGCGCCTTTTATGCACGTTAGATGGAAAGATATATATTTTCTCTTCTCTTTGTAATGATCCCTGGGGAATTTTATTGGCTTCCTGGGGATGGAAATTTCTCCTTTTCTGCTTTTGTAGATTTTTCTTGATGTGCTCTTCCTAGGGATTTTCTTTTGGCTTTTTCATGCAGTGGCCTTTGTTAGAGGATGAAAGGCTTTTCTCTTCTTTCTTTTTGTTGCCCCCCAGTGATTTGGGTGATTTGATTCTGTGCTTTCTTTCGATGGACTCTTGTGTAGTCCTTATTCTTCTTTGGGGAATGAAATGGAGACTCTTGCGTGAGTGTGCTTGGTGATTCATGTGGTGATGAAGCTGAGTCGCGAAGTAATCTTTTTGTCTTGCCTCTGGAGTAGGCAAGGATCCGCTTGGGGATGATCAAGCTTTTCCGTTGGCCATTTTTCGTTTTGATGGCTTCCTTCTTTTATTGGTGCTATTTTTTCTGAAGCTTCTTTATTCTGCTGAGATAGTTTTGATTTCGCCTTTTTCTTTCGCGATCAACGCGAGTTATTTGAAATCTGGCTTTTTGCTATATTACGTGTGCCTTTTTATTTTACACGTAGGCTTTTCAAGATGCAAATGGAAATAACAACTTTTATATATATATTTTTTGGATAATACATTCAAACATTTTTGAACTACTAGAAAGCATCATAAAACCTCCTAATCGTCCGCCTCTGGACCTGGAGTGAGCCGATGGTGCTGGCGAAGGAAGCCGCGGAGCAAGCGGCGCTGGAACCTCGCCTGGGTCTGGACCAGATTCTCTCATTTGGCGGTCCGTCCTGCCTTGCCTCATGGCCAGCTGACCAAACTGCCGTCGCATGAACCTGAATTGCCCTTCCATGTAGGCATGCTCATCATCCAGGCGCCCTGCATAAGCCCGCGTAGCCAGGGTCGTAAGACCGCCGCCGGATTCTGAAGTGGTGGGGATATCCTGTGGTGTGTCGAAATCCCGCATGTCCATCGAGATAGAGAGGATTGGGTTTAAGATAAACCCTGTACCTTGCCTGCGAGGATGTTCATATGGGCCAGCATCTCGCCATTGATCGGCTTCCGTCGAAGACTAGCTTGGATGTTCTCCGTCGCTGACATCCCCAATACTCAGCTAGAGGGGTGAGAAAGGGAGCTATTATGATCGCTCCTGCTGGACCGCGAGTGCCGCAATCCTTGACGGCTTTGAGAAAGGCATACCCTGGGTTGCACCTATGCCCCTGGTGCATACAGGTAAACAATGAAAAGGTCGGCCAGAGTTACCTTTCCTTGGCTCTCCTTCCGCTGTGTATGGTCCCGAGCAATTTATGACATACGCGAGTGGGGAGAAAAAGCTGCACCCTTCAGATTTGATGGCAGAATGACAGCCCTCGCTGATCTCCTTCCACATGGTAGCAGTGGTGAGAGCAGCTGGCTTCTCCAATATGCGGACCGGTACTCTGGAGTTCTTGTATCCGCTCGCTGGCAGAAACCCATAATGACATTAAAGTCATCCAGAGCAGCTGGTCCGTGAGGCTCCATCCATCCAGGAGGAGACAGCTTGAGTTGGTGGCACCCCAGGAATTGAAGATGGCATTTCCACCATGTTGACAGAAGCAAGAAATTCCATCGTGGCAGTGCGATGGATCCGAGTAGGTAGCTCGCGGAGCAGAAAGTCCCATCCTATGTTGTGGATGTATCTTCTGACATCTTGATCCCAGCCAAATGTAGCTAGGATTTCGAAGTCCAATTGCAGTGTGGGGTACCAGGAGAATTGCTGGATATTTACTAGACGTAGTTGGTGCGATTCTGCTAGTTGAGTACTGACTGTAGTAGTTCCTCTAGCAGGGTTTCTAGAGCGTTTTCTCCTGGATGAAGATTCTCCGTGCTCCATACTTGCTTAAGAATGCTAGAAATGTGTAGAAAGGGAGAAGAAGCAAGATAGAAGGCTTGGAATGGGGTGCAGAAGCTCAAATCCGCGCCTGGCACTTATAGAGCGCGCCAGGACCATTGGGACGGCCGTCTGGGTTGGGACGGCCGTCTCGATCGAAAAAAACACAGGGGCCATCAGCGGGGAAGTGGGACGGCCGTCCCACCTGGGACGCGCGTCCCAATTGAATTTGGGGACCTGGGACGGCCGTCCCGACTTTGGGACGGCCGTCTCGAGCTGCTGGAGGGGATTTTCGATTTTTTTGAGTTAATTTTCATGTTTTTTGATAAGTTTGAAGATAGGATTCCCTTCATTTATGTTTTAATGCATGTAATGCTTCATGATATGCATCCTATGATCTATTTTAGTTAATATTTCGAAAGTTTTAACTGATATGCTTTGACTGCGGACGCATTCTTGGTGTTGTTCCTTTTTTGTCATCATGTTTCTTCTGATTAACAAGCTTGGCTGTACATAATTTGTCGTCGTGGATTTTTCTTGCTTTTGCCGAAGAGCAATCCGTTGTTCACAGGGTAACTGCCATATCAATGCCCCCCTTCCTTTCCTTAGGAATTTCAACCTTCCTATTGATCACTATATTTCCACATTCTCCTTATTACTTGAATGCTTTATGATGAAATGGTCAAGAGAAAAGAAAGAAAAGGATTCACAACAAGGGCTTGTGTTTTAGAGGGATATTTTTTATAATAGAGGTCTCTGTAAGAATGGCTGGCCAAGGTTGGTCCGGTGTTTAGGCTAGTTTAGATAAACGTTTCATTCTTATGATGTGGCGTCATTGTTTACTGGTTTATGGCGCCTTTTGCGATTGATTAACTTCCCTAGGCCGCCCTTTCAGGTTTTCAGCCTTGGATGCTTGTGCTTATGTCCTGAACTTTTGTCTAGGTTTTCCCTTTTTATATTTATTTTTAAGGAATACCTAGCGGACTTTTGATAACCCTAACTTTTGCCCAGGCTACCCTTTATTATTGTTCGGGTCTCCTTCTGGGTTTACCCTAATTTTTGCGCAGCCCCCTTTGTGGTTTTCCTGCTGGTATTTTGCCCTTTTATTTTCTTGTCTTGGTCTTTGACCTTGTACCGGCTTTCTTTTTATATGCGTATATATTATTATATTTTTGCACAACATTGTCGAAACTTGACTTTGTGAATATAGATTTCATTTGTGTTTCTAGTTAATCAATCAATTTTACTTTACTTTGCGGCGCTTTAATTATTCTGACGCATTTGGAACAAAACATCTATCTAAATCTTGTTTATTGAAGATGGGGTATAGACATATTTAGCAAGAAGAGAAACAGATAGTAAGAATAGCATTCTTTTTGTAATTTTGGATAAATGTGTGCCCTAGAGATGCTCTGGGGATTGGCATACCCCGAGGAGTGATCTCTAATAGTCATTAGGTTTACATCCCTTAGAATCGAAAGAAGGACACCTAACGACTAACGCTACCCTTTGCGCTAATATCCCTCCTTTTCGAAAAATCGTCTTCGAGGGATAAGACTTCTCGCTTTTCGTATGGTTTGATCTTTCGTAGGGTCATACCCTAACCCATACTTTAGCGGATTATCTTTGAAATCCGGTGGCTCTCTTATTCCTTGAGCGTTCTTTCCAAGCCCCCTGCCCTGGGCGATATCCATATCTTTTCATCATATGGGCCACCTTCATGTTACTAGGGAGTCTTTCGATATAGGCAATTTCGAGTGCTTGAAAAGATGTTTCAAGAGCCTCTTCAGCCGCATCCACATATGGCTGGATAGACGGCTTACTAATTAGAAAGTCTTCTTCAGCTTGAACCTGTGACTAGTTTATCATTTGTCGCAAATTTGACTTTCTGGTGGAGCGTTGAAGGTATTGCCTTAGCGCTATGAATCCAAGGTCTACCAAGGAGACAACTGCATGCTGGTGTGATATCCATCACGTGGAAGTCTATGTTGAAGATAGTAGGGCCGATTTGGATTGGTAGACTGATCTCTCCTACTACTTCTCGTCTTGATCCATCAAAGGCTCGAACAATTGTATTACTTGGACGCATGTGTGTTCCTTGCACTTGTCATCTTGTCGAGTGTACTTTTAGGCATAACATTTAAGGATGATCCATTATCCACAAGAACTTTGGAAATGAGATATTCCTTGCATTTGACAGAGATATGCAAAGGTTTATTATGATTTGACCCTTCCAAAGGGAATTCTTCGTTAGTGAAAGTAAGGTGATTATTGGCTGTGATATTGCCAATAATTCCTTCAAACTTGTCTTGGGATATTGCATGTGGAACGAATGATTCATTCAAAACCTTTAACGACTGCGTTTCGATGCGGTTCTGAACTCATTATGAGTGATAACAAAGTTATCTTTGCTGGAGTACGATTGAGTTGATCGATGATGGAGTACTCACTTTGTCTTATGTATTGGAGTAACTCATCTGTCTCCTCCTTGGATTCTTTTTCCTCTTCGGCCTTATTTTTCACCTTTTCTTTAGAAGTATTTTCTTGTAATTCCTTGGGGAATATATTCTTCCACTTCGAGTCATGCCCCCAATACCGCTATGTTGGAGATGTCTTGATTGACTGGCAATTCTTCTGAATATCTCCAAGGTACAGCTTTATTTGATAAGTAAGGGAAAGGACGAGGCATCGAATAAACGTATAGGTGTTATTTCCTTCTCCCTTGGAATGATTAACGGTGCTTGTTTGTTATCGTCTTCGGGTTTATCGACTGTCGTAGAGATTTTGATGACGAAAGGCTTCTTTTCCATTTTTCTGATTTGTGGAAAGCACATCAATTAATCCTTTCTTTTTATTATCTTTATTATTAAAATGAGGAGGGATATATGAATGTATGCAACTTATGAATGCAATAGACAATTTAAGGAGAGAAAAATAAATCCTTTTATTAGAAAGTGTAAATCCTTCTATACAATGCTTTGGAGCAAGTGCTGACAAAAACTGAAAAGCTTGAAGAGTCCTATAGGTAAATTAGGTTTTCTTCGTAATTCGTCTTCAGCTATTCTCACATGGTTTCCGAGTATCTTGATTTGCTCATGTACCGCTTGACTCATATCTTCACTATATCGACGAGCCTCTCTCATCTTTTCTTCTAGATGAACGATCAAAGCGTGTTGTTGGTCAGACCTCTCTTATTTGGTCTCTTTCATCGAAGCAAATGACCGTATCTGAGCTAAACCATCCTTTTCTTTATCATGCAGCTCATTCAGGCTTTTCTTGTATTTTTCAGCTGCTTCTTGCCACTTTTGTGCTTCAGACCGAGTTCCCGCTAGGTCATCCTGCATCAACTTGATCATTTTTGCCTGCTCTGCAAGTGCCTTCTCAAACGTGCTATTTCGTCATTCATGTCCTGAAAAGACTATCTTGTTCAAGCCTCTGAACTTTCAGTGTTTGTTTAGCCTCTTCTTGGTAGTCAGCATAATCATTCTTGAGAAGCTCTATCTCATGGTCCTTCTTTTTGCATTGCCTTTTTAGACCATCTATTATAATGGTTGATTCTTGCTCTTTTTCTTCAAAAGTCCTCAGCTTAAGTTTCCATGACTTCAACCCTTTTGTTTAAGGCATTGACCTGTAATTGTAGCTCTTCGCTGGCTAACGCTTTAGTGAATGCAGAAGATGGTAGGGGTATCCCTCTATTTTTCCTCCATTCTTCATATTCAAGGGATGTAGATACTTGAGCCTTTCCGAGTTCTTTATCCCCCAGGTAGACTGGTCTTTCCCATGCTTTCCGGACAGCAGATACTTCTTCAAAGTTATGGGAATAGTGGCATAGACTCAGCTCTCTGAGCTCTTCTTGGGTTGGCGCAGTTTGAGTTCTCATAAGTTGTCTCATAGCCATTTTAGGAGAGTAGGCTATACAGCCTCTGAGACCTAGAAGTGGTATACTCAGGTAGTCTCCGCATCGTATGAGAATATAACCGGTTCTGAGCCAAGGGCAAACCCATGATACATGCTCTATGTTCCAGTTTTCTAACTCGATTTTCCACTCTAAGGCTTGACGATGTTGAAGAGGGATTTTTGAGAAACTTCTTAAAGGGTCAGGAAATACACCCATGTGGCTTGAGGCGTAAAAGTGAGTAACACCCCATATATATAGCAATGGAATACAACATCTGAGTGTTTTCCCCGTTTCCGTCGGCAAAATTCTACAGAAAGCAGGGTATCAGCAAGGATCGCAGGTATAGGGCTCTTAGAGTATACATCCCAGGCGAAGAATGCGTCCATTGCAGCATGATCCACGATGTTTACATGGAATGGGAATAATATGATTCCGAACATTGCTAGTGCTAGAGTTTTGTTGAATGTTGACCAGTCTTTCTTTTCGGCTAAAGAGACTAAGTGGTCTTCTATTATAGCCATTTTCCAACCTCTGATATTCCCTTTTCCCTCTAGGATAGATTGATGAGGAGGCAGTCGTATAATAGTAGCAACCTTACTCACGGCCGTATATTCTCCTGGGCAGACATAAACCCCAACTGATTGAGGCCATCTCACCATAAGTTCGTATTCTTCTAATGTCGGTACCAAGTCAAACTGCGAGAATTCGAAGCAGTGTAAATCGGGATTCCAGAAGTGGACCAATACTCTAACAAATATTGGATCAATGCTGATTTTCAGGAGGTCAAGAATTCTTCCGTAAGACTTCTCAAAGTTAGCATAGACCTCCGTGGCATATATGTACACAAATGCCTTAACTTCTCTACACGGCATAGAAGGATCTCCACTTTCTTTAACCGTCTATTACTCGGGTCCCTCCATTGTCTAGCAGAAATGAAAATGCATGATATGAGGATGAATTTTTGTAAATGTGTGTATGCAAGTGTTTGTTTTTCTACGTATTATCATGTTTTGTTCCTAATATGATTCATGGTAGTACTTGGTTTTTCTTGAAAAGAAAACTTATCTATATGAATGTTTATGGATTTTGATGAAGAGAGTCATGTTTTCTTCCCTTTTTTATTTTTGATGAAGAAAAGGTGATATGAATTATGAGACTTTTACTAATTTTTATTTTATAACAAGGGTATTTTTATGATTTTTATTTGATTATATATTTTTATGATTTTTAGGGTTTTTCACTTTTTTTTTTGTTGTATGATTACCCTATGCTAATGTATCAATACAAATGCAGCAAACGTATGCACACACAATTCGTACATCCACGAGCAGAGCCACGCTTATTTAATCACGAGGTAGGGTTTTCCTGAGAAACGTGCTTGGTTTAGGTGGTTCTAACCGTTCTCACCAGGCCAAAGGTCCCCAAGGTGCCCCCATTATAGGGACCTCTCAATCTCTCAATCCTCTGGGTCATGCACTGGAACTCCGTGGCGACACCCTTAGACCAAAAGAAGAGAGTTATCACCTTGAGTTGGTGGTTTTCCGAGCAATCGGTAGTAGCCCCGTGTGCCAACTAACCGATCGTATCCGCCACCCACTCCCTATAGATATTCACTCTTGCCCCCGGTATAGAGGGACTGTCTGTGTGCAAGGGTTTTTGTGTGCAGCTTATATTTCAAACAATTTGCAGAAATAATCATACAGCAGTTATTAAAGCCATACAGGTAAAAACATACGGAGGGTAAAGGCGTAATTTCAAATCATTACTTAGTTTGAATTTATCTGTCACTAAATGGGATCAACTCTCTAGCTTCCCCAGCGGAGTCGCCATCTGCCGCCGCGTCCCTTTCCGACGTCCGAGGGGGACGTCTTAGAAACGTTTATGCGAGCGGTCGCGAAAAGATGGTTTAGACTCGCGTTTTTGTTTTAAAAGGTTTTCGAAAAGGGGTTCTTATGGAGTCGCCACCAATGTTTTGACCATAAACATTAGAAAAGGAAAAAATGTTGATTTTAAGAAAAACCGCACTTGGCCATTATAACCAGAAGTTGGGTAAGGGAGTTAGTTACGTGTGGGGAAGGTGTTAGCACCCCACAACGCCCTTTCGGGTTCCCTATGACAGATTAATTCATTTAAGTAAAGACTACGAGAAATTACGCGATTACCCTATTTTATTACATAATATTGAATGGCTATCTACATGATTTTATTTTATATTGCATGCATAAAATGATTAATAAAGCTAAATAAAACAATAAAAGAGACAAAATAGCTATCTATATGATTTTATTCTACATGGCATAAATAAAGCTAAATAAAACAATAAATAAAGCAATAAAAGAGAAGAGAATTGAAAAGAACCTCCGTAGCAAGCTTGATATTGAGAATCTCGAACCGTGAGGATGCGTTTTGGCAACCCCTCTCTCTACACAGACTCTCCTCACCAATACAGGATCGACTCTACTAAGAATTTTAAAGAAGAATCGAATGCCTGAATATAATTCCTTAACCGATTGTTACCTATTTAAGGCAATCTGAAAGATCATTCAAGAGAGGGAGAGAAATAGACAAGTGCTCTGAGTTTTAGAAAGTGTTTCAGAGCTCTCTGGGATGTCTGGGTGTGAAAAAGTGACAAATGAGCCTCCTATTTATAGTTTTCGAAGCTGGCGCACTTCTGGACCACCGTCCGGACTTGGGACGGCCGTCCGGACTGGGACGGCCGTCCCAAATGGCAAAATTACACAGGCTGGGACCCCTGGGGACCCGGACGGCCGTCCCACTTTTCGGGGTTTGGGACGGCCGTCCCAACTTCGGACGCGCGTCCCAACTGGCTGGAGCAAGTTGGGACGGCCGTCCCACCTTTGGGACGGCCGTCTCGACTGTTCTGGCCAGTTTCGCGCGTTTCGGGACTCCGGGAAGCTTTCCTTGCCTGTTTTGGACGTCAGTTGATGCCGATATGCGTCTGTTGAAGCTTTATCTTCATGTAGGAAGTCTCCTTGGCTCTTATTTGTAATGCTAGACGAGCTTTATCTTGTTACGGGTGATCTCTTTTATCTTTATTTGAGAGACCGGGCAAAATTAGGGGTCTACAGGTCTAGATGTTGAAACAATATTTTTCTGTGAAAAAGAGTTTTTGACCTGTTTCCCCTTTTGACATGCATCACATACTTTGTCTTTCACAAACTTGAGTTTAGGTAAGCAAATTACAAGATCTCTAGAAATCAATTTGTTTAGATGATTCATATGAATATGAGCTAACCTCCTATGCCATAACCAGGAATCATTCTCTTTAGAAATTAAGCAACAGTTCTTAGCAGAATTAGTATCTAACATGTAAATATTGTTGATCCTCTTACCAGTAATCATTACCTGTTCTGAGTCTGATTTTATAATTTGACATTCATTTTGCCCAAAGATAACTTTGTGTCCTTTATCACACAGCTGGCTAATACTAATCAAATTATGTTTTAAACCTTCAACATATAAAACATTGTTAATCATACCTGATTCTGCACATTTGATGTCACCTATTCCAAGAATTCTTCCTTTATTATTATCACCATAGACAACAGTCCCACCATTCTTTAGTTTTAGATTGCAAAATTTTGTAATATCACCTGTCATGTGTTTGGAACAGCCACTGTCAAGGTACCAGAGATCTTCATTTTGTCTTGCCTGAAATGAAATTTGTATAGTTGCAGTACAAAATGATACAGTGTTGAAATAAACAATTAATTCTGCACTGGAAGAATAATTTTAATCGATTTAAACAAGGAATAATCGGTTAATTTTATTCTGTTAATGATTTTAACTGATATGAAACCATTTTAATCGATTAAAACAGTTAACCTATATTCCAAAGAACATTTTAATCGATTAATTCGTATTTTAACCGATTAAAACTATACGGATAGTTCTTCTGGTATTCTCTGTAAGTTATTTTAACCGATTAAAATAGTTTTGTATCAATTAAAATACTCAGTCCGAGAATCTAGAGACAGAATTTGCTGATTTGATACACAGGGGCTTCCAGATTTTGTTCCTGCAAAACAGATTAGGTATATTTCTGGTACCCCTTATTAATTACTGGGTCCAATTATGTTATATGAAGTGAATTTTTGGGAATCCACTTCATTCTACCTTTAGGTATGGCATATTTCTTAATTCTACAATATTTAATAGAATGCCCTTTTTTCATACAGTAAAAACATTTGACAAACGGAGACGAAACAGATTTACTATATACAAAATAATTTTTAAATGCTCTGGTTTTCTTTCCAATAGACATTGTAAAACCTATGCCACCACAGTCAACAACTAATTTCTGAGAATTAAGTATCATATCAAGACTAGTCTTTCCTTGTGCTAGTTTAGCTGCAGTTTTTACTAAGTATGATACTTGTTTTTCTAACTCAGGACAATTTTTGCAATCTCTAATATTACACATGCAATCAGAATTATTATCTAATTCTAGATTTTCATTCTTGGTTTCTTCATCAACTATTTTTTTTCAAGAATAGTGATCTTGTTTTCTAATAACCTATTCATGCTTTTTAATCTTTTGTTTTCAGTTTCTAATTTTTTTTGCTACTGCATGTATTTCATAAAAAGCATCTTGTAATGAGCTATAATTCATAGAGTCAGAACTTACACTGGTTTTTGGTGAATCCGAGTTGACCATTAGGCATGTCTCTGTTGTTTCTTCATAGCCCATTTCAAGAATCTTCCACATTTGTGTAGCAGTCTGACAGTGTGCTATCTTGAAAAAATCGTTTCTGTTAAGTGCAAAAATGATAATATTTTTGGCAATACAATCATCCTGGATTAATTTCTTTTCATAGTCATTTAAGCTAGACCAATCTTTGTTAACGATATCAGTTCCTTGTTCAATTATATTCCAAACATTTATACTAACAAATTCAATAAAGATCTTCATCCTAATTTTCCAAAAAGGATAATCTATTCCACAAAACAGTGGAGGTCTATCAATACAAGCACCCTCAGAAAATTTGTTTCCAGCCATGGATCGAAGAACTTGAATAACTTTCAAGCACCTCGCTCTGATACCAATTGTTAGAAAAAGAGGCTGAGATCAAGAGGGGGGGTGAATTGATCTTTAAAAGTTTTTCGCAAATAACAGATTATCTAATTCAAAAATTAAGATTCCAGATCTGTTCTTGAATTACAAAGCAATCAATCAATATAAATGCAGCGACACAATTAAAATAGAGAAAGATATCACCGATGATTTATACTGGTTCACCCAATACCAGGGCTACGTCCGAGTCTCCGACCAAATTCCAGCTTGGGTTCCACTAGATCAAATGTTTTACTGATTTACAATCTTACACTTAATCTACCACAAGAACCAAATTCCAGTTCCTGCACTCAATCTCTCACCAAGAACCAAATTCCAGTTCTTGATAACCTCTACAACCAAATTCCAGTTGCGAGAGAAACCAAGTGCCCAAATTCCAGGCACCAAATAATACACAAAGAATGTAAAGAAATGAAAAAGAAGAAACTAGAATGCTCAAACCAGTTTATGCAATTCTGCTGTAAGTGTTTCTTCTTCAAAAGAAATCAAGTTGCCTCAAGAAAGATTTTCAAAGAACTTCTCAAAAACTGATGTGAATCTTTCTTGAAAAGAGTGCTAAAGTTTGCTTGATTGATTGCTCAAGGATGTGTAAAAGCTGATGTTCAATGTGTGTTAAAAAAGTTCAAGCAACTCTGTTTTTATAGATGATTTTCAAAACAATCGTATTAATTAATCTGTTAAAAGATTCTTTTAATCTGTTAAAAGTGCAGTTTTAATCTGTTAAAACTTCTTTTAATCCATTAATACGTTCTTGATTCTTTAACAGATTTGTTTTAAGCTGATACGACAACGTTTGTATCAATTAAAACACTTTACAAAAAATCTTCTAAGTTGATTTAATCGATTGTTCCGCGATTCAATCAATTGAAATACTGCAAAACTTTCTTGTAAAACTTTTCAAGTTATTTTAACTGATAAAAATAAGTTTTAATCGATTAAAACGCTGTGTAGAAATTTTCTAAGTTGTTTTAATCGATTGAAACGAGATTTAATCGATTAAAAGATTTCTGTTAGGTCATAACTAAATTCTGATCGATCATAACTGATTCTGATCAGTCATAATTAAATTCTGATCGATCATATCTGATTCTGATCGGTCATAATTATATTCTGATCGATCATCCTGAACTCCAAGTGGTTTTAACCGATTAAAATCAAGTTGTATCGATTGAAATACTGTAAAAACTCTTCTCTGAACATTCTAAGTAATTTTAATCGGTTCTATCAAAGCTGTATCAGTTAAAAACTTGTTTAAGAAAGCTTTTGTCAAAATACTTTGTTTTTAATTATTAAAAACATTTTTAGAGGCATTTTGCAAAATCTTTTAAGTGAAGAAACCTCATGCAGCAGAAAAGATAAAATGATTATACCTAAGCATAGCTGCGGACACACTAACTTTTCTACTCTTCTATCTTAGTGACTTTTGTCCACTGCAAAGTTGCTTTTGACTTCATCTTTGACTTCATCAAATCAATGAGATCTTTGCCAAGGTATTTCAATGAGATCTTCATCACTTTCACCATTGAAGGAAAACCTCTGATATTATATCTGTCAATACTCGAAGAATCCATGGAATGTGTGCTCGGTCAACAGGATGAAACAGGGAAAAGGGAGCAAGCCATATATTATCTCAGCAAAAAGTTCCTAGACTATGAGACCTGTTATACATCGTTCGAAAAAATATGTTGTGCATTGGTGTGGGCAACTCAACGTCTCCGACAATACATGGCTCGACACACGACATGGTTGGTCTCCAAAATGGACCCAATCAAGTACCTCTTCGAGAAGCCCATCTTGACCGGAAGAATAGCTAGGTGGTAAGTGCTCCCTCAGAATTCGATATCATTCATGTCACTCAGAAAACTATTAAAGGTAGCCCCCTGGCGGACTATCTAGCACATGGATCAACGAACGAGTATCAGTCCCTGCAAGACTATTTTCCCGACGAACATATCATGCACATTGAACACGAAGAGACCAAAGAAGATGCATGGAATATGTTCTTCGATGGAGCCTCAAACATGCTTGGACACGGGATAGGAGCCATTTTGATATCCACGGAAAAGAAGTATATCCTATTAATGACTAGGTTAAATTTTGACTGTACAAATAATATGGTCGAATACGAAGCTTGTGCACTAGGAATCCATGTAGCTCTAGATCATGGGGTAACCAAACTCAAAGTTTTCGGTGATTTGTCCCTTGTCATCTATCAACTCAAAGTGAATGGGAAACCCAAAATTCCAAATTAATCCCATATCTAGAGCATATCCGTGATTTAGTTTCGAGGCTGGAAAGTGTCAACTTCAAGTATATTCCTTGGGAAGACAATCAATTTGCAAACGCCATCGCTACTTTATCATCCATGTTCTCTTTAGACCAAGAACATGAGATGCCGACAATTCGAATCAAGCTGCATGACAAGCAAGCTTTTTGCATGATAGTAAATTGCGAGCGAGACAGAAACCCTTGGTATCATGACATTAAGCAATACCTCACGAAGGGTGAATATCCTGAAGGAATCAGTGATAATGACAAAAGGACCATCCGGAAGAGGGCTGTAGGGTTTGTACTGATTGGAGAAACCCTCTATAAAAATAACTTTGACTCCACTCTGTTAAGGTGTGTGGATCACAAAGAGGCTCAAACCCTAATAAAGGGGCTTTTGGGACCCACACACCTAGGCATGTCATGGTAAGGATAATCCTAAGGGCAGGGTATTTCTGGTCCACAATGGAGGCCGATTGTCACCAATATGTCAGAAGGTGTCACAAGTGCCATGTTTATGCTGATAATGTCCATGTTCCACCTACACCTCTCAACATCTTGGCTACACCATGGCCATTCTCCATGTGGGGCATGGACATCATCGGACCCATCGAGCCCAAAGCATCTAATAGTCACCGCTTTATCTTGGTGGCCATTGACTATTTCACCAAATGGGTAGAGGCGGCATCATATGCACACGTGACCAGAAAAGTGGTGACCACTTTCATTAAGAAAAATATTTTGTGTCAGTATGGTATCCCTCATCGGCTCATTACTGATAATGGGACCAATCTAAACAACAAGATGATGGAAGAGTTATGCCAAGATTTCAAGATTCAACATCACAATTCCTCTCCATACCGACCCAAAATGAACGGTGCAGTAGAGGTAGCCAACAAAAACATCAAAAGGATCATCTAGAATATGGTGATAACATACAAGAATTGGCACGAAATGCTACCGTTTGCCTTGCACGGATATCGAACTTGCGTAAGGACCTCCACTGGGGCAACCCTGTTCTCCCTCATATACGGCATGGGGGTTGTGCTGCCAGTAGAAGTTGAAATACCCTCCCTAAGAGTAGTCATGGAAGCAAAGCTAATAGAAACATAATGGGTCCAGAATCGATACGACCAACTTAACCTGATCGAAGAAAAACGGCTGGACGCCATATGTCGTGGGCAAGATTAAGAAAGCCTACGATAAGAAAATCAATCTCCGCACTTTCCAAGAAGGGGATTTAGTAATAAAGAAACTGCTTCCCACCCAAAAGGATAAAATTGGAAAATGGGCAGCAAACTATGAAGGACCCTTTGTGGTCAAGTGAGCCTTCTCAGGAGGAGCCCTTATCCTCCCTAACATTGACGGAGAAGAGCTTTGACATCTAGTTAACTCAGACGCGGTAAAGAAATATTACGCTTGAAGACATTGCTCATGACCCGTTAGGACGAAAACTCACAAAGAGAATCCTGGGCAAAAGATAGGGTCCATATTTCTCGCTAGGATTACCTTAGCCGAAAACCACAAGACGACTAAGGTAATACCTTTCTAGAAGCAAGCATATTTAACATGATTTTCACTCCGGACTCGAGCATCTCAACTGAAGCGACTAGGAGAAACAGAGAGACAGATGTTAGGGACATGATTGTTATAGTTTATACAGTGTATCCAACCTTGGTCAGCCATGCTTCTAAATCCCTTTTGTAAATCCTTCTATAAAAATAAATCATTTGTAGGGATGGCAATTAAACCCGTACCTGTGGGGATCGACCCGTCCCCACCCCGAGTTTGACGGAGAAAACTCGAGTTGACCAGGGGCGGGTTTGGGTTTTCCCCGCTTTAAAAAGTCGGGGGCGGGGGCAAGGATGGGTAATGCAATCCCGACCTCGACCCCGTCCCCGTCCCCGCCCCGATTTTATATTTAAATTTAAAATTTAAAATATTAATACTTTAAATGTATTTTCTTTTTTTTTCTATTACATATAAAGTTATTTTTTTAATATTTCACCAATTTTTATTTTTCTTCTACCCACTTTTAATTTTTTTTTATATTTTTTAATCTTTTATATCAATTAATTTATTACATTATTCTCTCTCTTACCTTTACGTTTTTTACATTTCCTTAATTTCTCCCATCAATTTTTTTTAATCTTTTCAATCAATTTGATGAACACAAAGTAAAAAAATTTTCTTTATCTTTTTCTAAATATTTTAATTAATCCTAGTAGTAACTAATATTATTTTATTTATAATTTATATTTATTAGGTTTTATTATGTCATATTTTTTTATCTTATTATTCTTATTTATCATATATCAAATTTTATCTTAATAAAATAATTATATTTTACATGATTAAAAGAAATTGATAATTTAAACTTTTATTACTTCAAACTAATTAAATAAGAATAAACTTATTAAATATTTTCTTATAAACTATATATTTCATATTTTTAAATGACAACTAAAAATGAATTAACTTATATATATATATATATATATATATATATATATATATATATATATATAAAATTAAATTTTTGAATACAGTATTATAATAATAGTGTTATAAGTATTCAAATATTTTAATAGTATAATAATAATAATAATAATAATAATAATAATAATAATAATAATAATAATAATAATGTTATAAATATTTTCTATATATATATATAAATAAAAAATAATTAAATATTTTTTACATACATATTTTAATATAAATATAATAAATTAAAATGTATATTTAATTAATAATAATTATAAATTATAAATTTATAAATATTTATTTATATATAAAAATACATAATAAAATTAATTTATTATAAATGTAATTATCTTTTTAAAAATAATATAGATCGGGGACGAGGCGGGGACGAGGCGGGGCGGGAACCGAAACCCGACGGGGACAGGGATGGAGACTTAATTTTTAACCTCGGCGGGGATCGGGGGCGGGTATGGGGATGATTAAAAAAGTCGGGGGCGGGGATCGGGGAGGCAAAACCCGCCCCCGCCCCGCCCCGTTGCCATGCCATTTGTTTATATCAATAAAATTGTCTGTTACTTCTTTTCTCTTGACCAATCTATGAAAATGCCTCTGTATTAATGAAACATGAGCATGCATAAAGAACCAATACAAGAAAGCATAAGAAAGGAAAAGAAAAAGATAAAAAGAACGGTGCCTGCTAGGACATTCTTAGGCAAAAATTAGGGCAGCCTGCTAGATTGAAAACCCACAAAGGGCGGTCTAGGAAAAAGATAGGGTTAAACAAAAAAGAAGATCCCATCAGAAGTAATCACGAAAGAAGAATACCAATCACTTTCTAGATGCATCAAATAAAAGTAGATTGCATTTAAGACATCCACACAAATAGTCACACAAAACGAATTTGTCAAAATCGAAAAAAAAGAGAGGAGAGAATCGCTTCAGATAAATAACAAAAAAAGCATGCATTCATATAAGGGGACTAGCTCCATGCTTGCGTTTGAAAACAGGAAGCACTCAAAAGCAAGCCTAGCTCCGCAAACCGGAGGCCTTCACTTCTGATGAAGCATCTTCCTACTTAAAGGCATCACCCTAAAGAATACTCGGCATGCCGGAAGACTTTACCGAAAAAAATCAAAAACATTCATCAAAACAAAAAGAGCATTTCTCACAAATACCGGCGCATGAGCTAGAGCAGTAAGTCACCACCACAACTTTGGGACAAGGAAAGCCCCGAAGACAAAAGACCTGCACACAGGAAAAGTACCTGCACATGAGCCAGAGCAATAAGTCGCAACCAGTCCTACGAGGACTCACACACCAGATGGGGGTGCGTACTCATCAGGCCTTACAAAAGGGGGCTTACCAAGCGGGGGTTCTTACTCATCAAATACCATATGGGGGTGTGTACTCATCATGCCTTACAAAAGGGGGCTTACTAGGCAGGGGTTCATACTCGTCAAATACCAGATGGGGGTGTATACTCATCGAGCCTTACAAAAGGGGGCTTACCAGACGAGGGTTCATACTCATCAAACCGGATGGGGGTTCGTACTCATCAACCGAAGGGGTTAGCTACTGCATCAAAGGAGCATCCCAGAGGGTCACACTTAGCGTCTAAAAGGTCACCTACCACAATAGCAACTGAAGGACAATCGGGCAAGAGGGTTAACTACTTCACCCTCCAGCCGATCTTTTTGGCATATTGAGCCAACAGTCGGCTAGTCCGGTGAAGGGGGGCAACTGTAGACCCCAAATCTTGCTCGACCTCAAAATAAAGAGCAGAAGACCTCCAATTTGAAGATGGGCAAGGCCTAAAAGGTCCCTAGGATAGATTAATAGGCCTCATATTAGAGTAGGAAAGTTTTTTTGTACAGAAAAAATAAGGAATTCCCCCTAGAAGGCCGAGACCGTCGTCTCGCCATCAGCAAAGGGCGAGACGGCCGTCTCGACACTTGCCAATGGCAAGACCGCCGTCTCGTTTGGTGAGACGACCTTCTTGCCACTCGCCAATGGCGAGACCGCCGTCTCGTTTGGTGAGATGGCCTTCTCGCCATTTGTCAAGGGCGAGACGACCATCTCGACCTGACAAGCACGAATCCCTATAAAAGAAGGGCACGTTCCCCTCCTTTTCACACCATTCTCCAACTTTTCCTTCTACAATTTCTTCTAATTCTTCTCCTAGGATCCCTCCGAAGCATTTTCAGAGTTTCTTAGCATTCTTAGAGAGTATTTTGTAGCGTTGCAAGGAAGAGCGACGAACGTTGTAGAGTGAGGGATTGCCAAAAAACACCCTACTTCAAGAATTTTAAATACGAAAGCTTGCTTTAAAGGTTTCCATAATTTCTCTCTTTCTTTTACCGCTTTTTCTTTATATTTACCCGTGCATTAGCTGTTAGGGCCATGTAGTCAATATCTTAAATTTCGCAAATAAATAAAGGGTAAAAGCGTCATTTTTAAGATTTATTTATAAAATAAACGGCCTATCATAGGGAACCCGAAAGGGGCGTCATAGGGAAGCTAACACCTTCCCTACACGTAACTAACTCCCTTACCCAACTTTGGTTATAATGGCCAAAGTTGTTCTTTTCAAGACCAACGCCTTCCTTTTTCCTTTTCCAATGTTTCTGATAAAACATTGATGGTGACTCCAAAACCTGTTGAACATTCAAGGACTTGATGTTGCAAATAATGATCATGAAGAATGTTGATTTTGATGATGATCCAAGAGCTTAAAGACTTAGAGTATTGAAGATTGAAGATTGATGATTTCTGTATTGTAATAACTCTGTTTTAGTTTGATTGAGTCTGTAATTATAGAGTCTAAGATAGCCGGTACATAGTCCGTAACTTAGAAGCTTCAAAATGCTCAAATTTATCATGCAGGCTCGACTTTAATCGATTATATAGGGAAATAATCGATTAAAACGAGTGAGAAAACCATTTTCAAGCATATACTCACTGTTTTAATCGATTAAAACATCAAAATAATCGATTAAAAGGTCAAATAATCGATTATTTCACCAAATAATCGATTAAACCGAAGAGGATTGGGTTCTGCGTATTTGGCTCTGTTTTAATCGATTAAAACTCCATTTAATCGATTATTTCGATCTGTTTTTGTTTTTAAATTTCAAATTAACCCTATTTTCGAAAACCCAATTACCAAGAACCCTAGTTTCGAAATCCCCAATTCCTTAACCCTAATTTCCCTACTTAAACTCTGCTTTGGCACTCGAGAAAAAGAAGAACAACTCTTTCCATACAAAAGTTAAGTGCTTGTGAGTGCCGGAGAACTGTTTGTTGCAAGGAAAGGGGGCTTTGGAACCTGGTGTGAGGCTAGAAGCGATAAGAATCACTAAGTGGAGTTCTTAGTGGATTGTGTGCTGTGCCGTCTCCGGGGAAAGCTGTTCTTCGGGGCTTTTGGAAACCTGGTGTGAGGCTAGAAGCGATAAGAATCACTAAGTGGAGTTCTTAGTGGATTGTGTGTTGTGCCGTCTCCGGGGAAAGTCTGTTCTTCATCTCTTGTGGATTTCAAGAGAGGTGTTGTATTTACTTTATCTCTTTGATTTGTAACCTGTTTATAACAATTTGTTCTTAGTGACAGCGTTAATCCTCTTTTGAGTGATTAGCAACTGGACGTAGGGTCTTTTGATCCGAACCAGTATAAACCTACTGTGTAATCTTCTCTACTCTTCTTTATTTACATTTACGCAGTTTTTAATCGGTAAAATTTGGGAAAAATTTTGAAAACCTAATTTTTATTAAGAAACCAATTCACCCCCCCTCTTGGTTTTTGTCCGACCACGCGAACATTCCGCTGCACGATTCTAACAAGTGGTATCAGAGCTTGCTTTGATAGTCATTCAAACTTTTCGAAAATGGCCGGACAAAATCAAACTTTTGCCGAAGGTGCGTCTATCAACGAGACCCCCACTTTTTGCGGGTCAAAATTATCCTTTTTGGAAAGTACGTATGCAAATATTTTTAGAGTCTGTTGATAGAGGCGTTTGGGACGCAATTTTAAATGGTCCATTTATTCCTAAAATTACCGAGAACGGTGTTGACGTTCTTAAACCTATTTCTAGATGGACTGCCGAAGAAAGTCGAAAAGCACAATTTGATGTTAGGGCTAGAAACATTATTTCATCTGCTCTAACCCTTGATGAGTTTTATAGAATTTCGGTTTGTAAAAGTGCACGGAAATGTGGGAAATGCTAAGGGTGACCCACGAAGGAACCGACGACGTCAAAAGAGCACGTAAAAATTCTTTAATCCAAGAATACGAGATGTTCCGGATGCAACCGGCGAAACGATTTTCGACGTTCAGAAACGTTTCACTCATATTGTGAATCATCTCACCGGATTAGGTAAAGTATTTGATATTGATGAATTAAATGTAAAAATTTTGAAATCTCTCGGATAGGAAATGGCAACCAAAGGTGACGGCCATCTCGGAGTCACAAAATCTTGCCACTATGTCTATGGCGGCGTTATTTGGAAAGCTTAGGGAGCATGAACTTGACCTTGGAAGACTAAATGAGGAAGAGGGTCAATATCAAAAGAAGAACCTAGCTTTCAAGACCGAGATTTCAAAAAGCAAAAATAAGAAAGAAGAAGAAGAAGACTCCGAAATTGATGAAGAAGAAATGAGTCTTTTTATAAAGAAGTTCACCAAGATGATGAAAGCAAAAGGAAGACATCCTTTCAAAGGTAAGGGAAAGGTAAAAGAAAATTCTTCCATTAATATAAAATGTTTTGGTTGTGGTGAAGCAGGGCATATAAAGACCGAATGCCCAAACAAGAAAAATGATGAACACAAGGGCAAAAAGCAATTCAAGAAGAAAGCATATATTGCTTGGGATGACAGTGATTCAAATTCAGAATCAAGCGACTCAGAAATTGAAGCAAACATTTGCTTGATGGCAAATAACAACAATTCTTCGGATTTTGAGGAAACTTCCAAATCAAAGAAGTCTATGTGGTATCTTGATAGTGGATGCTCAAAACATATGACTGGGGATAAAACAAAATTTGTAAGTTTCAAAGCCAAAGAACAAGGATATGTGACTTATGGGGATAACAACAAAGGGAAGATTCTCGGAATTGGAAATATAGGTGGTGCAAATACATTGGAGATTAAGGATGTGATACTTGTTGATATATTATTGGATCAAGCTGATAGTTTGTTATGTGTAGAATTTGCTAAGATTATGCGGGGAGAGTTTGAAATGTCTATGATGGGAGAATTAACATTCTTCCTTGGACTTCAAATCAAGCAACTTAAAGATGGCACTTTCATCTCTCAAACTAAATACTGCAAAGAGATTCTCAAAAAGTTTGGTATGGACACCTCAAAGGAAGCTAACACACCCATGGGAACATCATGCTATTTAGACAAGGATGAATCGGGTTTGGAAGTTAATCAAACTATGTATAGAGGTATGATAGGATCACTATTATACTTAATTGCTAGTAGACCCGATATTATGCATTACTGTACTGTGTGTGTGCTAGATTTCAAGCTTGTCCTAAAGAATCTCACCTAATTGCGAGTAAAACATATTTTAAAATACTTAAAAGGAACTACTTGGATTTGGCTTGTGGTATCCGTTCGATGCTTGTATTAGTTTATTAGGATATTCGATGTTGATTATGGTGGATGTAAAATTGATAGGAAAAGCACTAGTGGGACATGTCATTTGTTAGGTTCATCCTTAATATCATGGCATTCTAAGAAACAAGCATGTGTTGCTTTATCTACCACTGAAGTCTGAATATATTGCAGCTGGTAGTTGTTGTGCTCAAATTCTGTGGATGTAACAACAATTAGAGGATTATAGCATATATTTAAATGACATTCCATTAATGTGTGATAATACGAGTGCAATCAACTTAACTAAAAATCCGAGTAATGCATTCTAGGACTAAACATATTGAGATTAGACATCACTTTTTAAGAGATAATATCAAGCAAAGGAAGCTGTAAGATAGAGTATGTAGACACTAAACGTCAATTAGCAGATATATTTACTAAGCCTCTACCCAAGGATAGATTCTATGATCTTAGAAGAGACTTAGGGATATTAGAAATAGCTTAAAATCTGCTTAATTTGACTGTTTACGGATGATTGTTATGTTAAAATTCGTGGTGTAGCATGTTCATAGGTTATTATGCATATAAATCTCAAAAACTTGATATAGCCTCTCGGAATAATCGATTCTGGAAGTGATAATCGATTATTTTTTCTCAAAACATCCAAAACAGGGTATTCTTCTCGGAATAATCGATTATTTCGTGAAATAATCGATTAAATGTCTCGATAATCGATTATTTGCTTGAAATAATCGATTAAAGCTATCGAGATATTGAAATAATCGATTATCTTGAAATATAATCGATTAAATGCGACTCAGTTTTGCCTCCTAGCCGTTGCCAACGGATATTTTGCCATGGAATCTCTTCTATATGACCAGTTGGAAGTGTTTTCTCTATAAATAGAGACATCTAGGTCAATTATACTCACTTCTAACTCTTGTAATCAAGTTTTCGTGAAATCTATACTCTCTTTGCTTCATTATTTCCTCACTTGTCTCCAAATCTTCTTCATACTTCATCTATTCTTTCAAATGGCCTCATCCTCTCGCCCTAAGATTCCTACAAGAAGAAGATCTGCATCTTCCTCTCATTCCAGTCCTAATTCGTAGAAGGATGGATTTACGATGCGAGATAGCCAACAAGAGTTTCTAACCTACTTGGAAAGAAAAAGCTATTATTTCTCCCAAATTTCTTATAGGTGAGCAATTCATTCGTAGGGGTTTCAATTTTCCTAATCTTCTTGAAATTCAAGGAGTTCTCCCGTTTATCCAAATGCAAGGTACATACTATCCCGACTTAGTTAGGGTATTCTATTCTAGATTCAAGTTTAGGGATCAAATTGCTACATCCCGTGTAAAAGGGGTTTCCATAATTCTAGATGATGATATTTGGGAAAATGTTGCTCACTTCCCCATTAGAGAAGATGCTATTAACGTTTATGGTGAGCTAGATGACTTTGACGGGTTCTTAGCTTATCGATCTTTTCTGCGGAATCCCTCTCTGGAGGTTGGACGTATTCTTCATGCTTGGACCTTTAAACAAGGAAGAACGCATGCTTCTACATTTACTTGTATGGATCTTATGTCCCCGGGCTACGAATCATGCCCAATGCTCATCCATTGATCTTCGAATTATTCATGCCATAATGAATAATGAACCTTTAGATTGGGGTGTTCTTGTCAAAACGACCATGCTTAAAGCAAAACATCATCACACCTTCAAAATTCCATATGCACTTCTTGTATCCCGTATTCTTGAATACAAAGGAGTGAATGTTGAAGGTGAGCAAGCGATTAGAACAAACAACTTAAACCGCATGTTGGACAGCACATTGACTCAACTTCAAATGGTGCGTGTCAATGACATCTATGTTCACAAAGATGACGTTCAAAATCAAAGTGATGCAAATAAAGACTCGATGAAGATATGCCTCCAGTCGATAATTTTCCCTCTAACCAAATCCAAAGTGTTGGAACATCCTCTTCTCATCAAGAAACAAGACAATCCATGGAAGATATGCTTTCCGACATGAATCAAAGAATGCAATCATTCTTCAATCTTTCTAGAGTACGCCATGATGAATTTATTAGTCGCATATCCGATGTAGATGATAGAGTGGGTAGATTAGAAAATAGATTTGATACTCACTTTAATGATGAGGATAGTGAAGAATTTTAAAATCTGTTATGTATTTTCTTTTGTTATTGTCTTGCTATTGTAATGGATAAATGATTATGAAATAAAATTTGATGTTTCTTTTATGCTATGATTGAGGGGGAGCTTTCTCTAACTTATGCATATTTTGAGGGGGCGCTCTTATTATTGATGTTGCAGAGTTCTTTTTGATTATAATCAAAATAGGGGAGAAAAATTTAAAGCCTATGGTTCAATATTAAATTTTATCTCGGTATGTTTAATGTGTTTGTTAGTATGACGGATAAAACGAGGTTATTACAAGGGCTTTAAAAAGATAATTTTGATCATCATCAAAAAGGGGAGATTGTTGAACATTCAAGGACTTGATGTTGCAAATAATGATCATGAAGAATGTTGATTTTGATGATGATCCAAGAGCTTAAAGACTTAGAGTATTGAAGATTGAAGATTGATGATTTACGTATTGTAATAACTCTGTTTTAGTTTGATTGAGTCTGTAATTATAGAGTCTAAGATAGCCAGGTACATAGTCCGTAACTTAGAAGCTTCAAAATGCTCAAATTTATCATGCAGGCTCGGCTTTAATCGATTATATAGGGAAATAATCGATTAAAACAGTGAGAAAACCATTTTCAAGC
This sequence comes from Sphenostylis stenocarpa, assembly GCA_963425845.1. NCBI lineage: Eukaryota > Viridiplantae > Streptophyta > Magnoliopsida > Fabales > Fabaceae > Sphenostylis > Sphenostylis stenocarpa. Next base: position 69,342,932 of record OY731404.1, on the reverse strand, counting down.
ATATACTCACCTGTTTTAATCGATTAAAACATCAAAATAATCGATTAAAAGGTCAAATAATCGATTATTTCACCAAATAATCGATTAAACCGAGAGGATTGGGTTCTGCGTATTTGGCTCTGTTTTAATCGATTAAAACTCCATTTAATCGATAATTTCGATCTGTTTTTGTTTTTAAATTTCAAATTAACCCTATTTTCGAAAACCCAATTACCAAGAACCCTAGTTTCGAAATCCCCAATTCCTTAACCCTAATTTCCCTACTTAAACTCTGCTTTGGCACTCGAAAAAAGAAGAACAACTCTTTCCATACAAAAGTTAAGTGCTTGTGAGTGCCGGAGAACTGTTTGTTGCAAGGAAAGGGGCTTTCGGAACCTGGTGTGAGGCTAGAAGCGATAAGAATCACTAAGTGGAGTTCTTAGTGGATTGTGTGCTGTGCAGTCTCCGGGGAAAGGCTGTTCTTCGGGGCTTTTGGAAACCTAGTGTGAGGCTAGAAGCGATAAGAATCACTAAGTGGAGTTCTTAGTGGATTGTGTGCTGTGCCGTCTCCAGGGAAAGCTGTTCTTCATCTCTTGTGGATTTCAAGAGAGGTGTTGTATTTACTTTATCTCTTTGATTTGTAACCTGTTTATAACAATTTGTTCTTAGTGACAGCGTTAATCCTCTTTTGAGTGATTAGCAACTGGACGTAGGGTCTTTTGATCCGAACCAGTATAAACCTACTGTGTAATCTTCTCTACTCTTCTCTATTTACATTTACGCAGTTTTTAATCGGTAAAATTTGGGGAAAATTTTGAAAACCTAATTTTTATTAAGAAACCAATTCACCCCCCCTCTTGGTTTTTGTCCGACCACGCGAACATTCCGCTGCACGATTCTAACAAAACCCATTTTCGAAAACCTCGCCTTTAGGTCCAGCCCGGTTATCAAACAACCTAAAGGTGTTGTAACATCACTTTAAAACGAGAGCAGAAGTCGAAAACCATCGCGTCTTTTGACGGCGGCGACACTCCCACTGGGCTCTCTCCCTTTCAACTTGTCTATGGCAAGGCATGTCATCTTCCAATGGAAATGGAGCACAAAGCATATTGGGCTTTAAAATTCCTCAATTTTGATCCTAAAGCGTCATTAGAGAAAAGAAGAACCCAGATGCATGAATTAGAAGAGATGAGACTTAATGCATATGAATCCTCTAAGTTGTACAAGGAGAAAGTTAAGGCATATCATGACAAAAAAATCTTGAAGCGAGAATTTCATCCAGGTCAATATGTGTTGTTGTTCAACTCAAGGTTAAGGTTCTTCCCTGGAAAATTAAAATCTAACTGGTCAGGTCCATTTTTTATAAGAAGTGTTAAGCCTTACGGTGCTGTAGAATTGGAAGATCCAAAAACAGGAAGAACATGGACAGTTGTAGACCCCAAATCTTGCCCGGTCTCACAATAAAGATCAGAAGACCTCCTTTTCGAAGATGGACGAAGCCTAAGAAGCCACTAGGAGAGACTATTAGGCCCCATACTAGGATAGGAGGGATTTTTGGCACAAAAATAATGATTTTTGCCTTTTAGGGTCGAGACCGCTGTCTCAAAATCGAGTGGCGAGAGCGCCGTCTCGTTTGGCGAGACCGCCGTCTCGCCATTCCTGCAAGGCGAGACGGTCGTCTGGAATGTCGAGACGGCCGTCTCGACCTTGTCAGACGAAACGACCGTCTCGACCTGATAGGCGCGAATCCCTATAAATAGGGCCTCCCTTCCCCTCATTTCACACAGCTTTCTCACTCTCTCTCTAGTCACATCAATAGTTTCTCTCTCTAGAATCCCTCCGACGCATTTCCGGAGCTTCTGAGTGTCTTTAGAGTGTTTTTAGAGCGTTTTGAGAGGTTTCCGACGCCGTGTAGAGTGAAGGGCTGCCGCAAAGCACCCTATTTACAAAAAGTAAATAGAAAGCTTGCTTCGGAGGTCTCTACTCTCTTTCTCTACCTTTTACTGCTTTATTTAAAATATGCAAGAGACATTAGGGCCATGTAGTCGTAATATTTAAATTCCGCAAAATAAAAGGGCAAAAGCGTATTTTTTCGGTTTATTTATCAACAGAATAGCTGGCCTATCATAGGGAACTCGAAAGGGGCGTCGTAAAGGAACTAACACTTCCTTTACGCGTAACTAACTCCCTTACCCAACTCTGGTTCTAACGACCAAAGTTGGTTTTTCGAAAACCAACGCCTTTTAAACTCCTTTTCTGATGTTTCTGGTAAAAACATCGGTGGCGACTCCAGAGAACCCTCAAAAACTAGCTCTTGGATTAGCCCAGTTATCGGACAATCCAAGAGAACCCTTTCGAAAACCTAGCCCCTAGGTTCAGCCCGGTTATCGGACAACCTAAAGGCGTTGTAACCACCAATAAAAAAACGCGAAAATCAAGAGAGTCGGAAACCATCGCGTAGCTCCGACTGCCCTCATTTTGACGGCGGCGACAAATGGCGACTTCACTGGGGAAGCCTAGAGAGTTGATCCCATTTAGTGATGGGCCAGCTTAAAAATAAATAAACCAAGAAAATAACGCTTTTGCCCTACCTTGTATTATAACATGTGTTTACTGTTTGACTTTAATAACTGTTGTTTGTTTATACTTACGCAATTGTTTGAAATAAAAACTGTACACAAACCCTTGCACACAACAGTTCCCTCTATACCCGGGGGCAAGTGAGAAATCCATAGGGTGTGGGTGGCAGGTACGGTTCGCTATAGTGATGGCCTTGTGCCCACCGGTGTGATCGGAAACCACCACTCAAGGTGATAGAGCCTTTCCAGAGCCAGAGAAAGTCCTTCTATCCAGGTTTAAGCTATGGCTTCGATTAAGAAATGATCTTCCCGACTAGAAAGAAAGTCTTAGGCCCTCCCCTTACTCTAAGGTCAAAGTCTTTATCGGTACAGAGAAGAGATAAGAACTATTGTTCGCTCGTACGTATCAGTCTAATATTCTTTTTATCCCTAATCATGTTCCAAAAGGTCCCAGTACCTACTTTCTTTAGTCATCTATCCTTCTTCTTCCTTTCTTGCTATACACAATTTCTTTTTTAGTAAGCCACTAATGGTAGGAATTCATTCAAACAAAAACCGCCTCTAAGGATAAAGTCTTTCATCTGCAGGGTAGGCGCTGTGATATCAGGCCTTGAATTTAGGTACGGGAAAAAGTCCTTACTTTATTCCGGAGGATATAATGTGAAAGGCTTCACATATGATATAACTCTTTCTTAAAGGGAGAGCGTCATGACTTTTAAGAAAGATTTTGAGAGGTCAAGTCTCTTGGAGAGATGAAATTGAATTTCTTTACTCTTGTGAGTTGAGTAAGGGCATTGAGCTTATTACTCTCATTTTAGCAGAGTTATGAGACTGTCTCCTACCGAATTCTTTCGATGGAAAATCCTCTCTTATCTTAAGGATCAGTTTCAAGCATTGACGCCTTCTCCACCCATAGTTGGACTCAACAATCTCTTTTATCATAAGAAAGGGAACAGGGGACTTAGGGTTTCAGCGTGCCAAATCCAATCCCTTCTCCCGTAGAGTACCTGTATTCTGTCTTTCTGGCATATCTCTCTTTTTGTGCCTAGACATCTGATAATGGATGCCCATTCCCGGGATTGCTGCCATGATATGGAATAGAATAGTGGACTTTCTTTCTGAGGTGTGGTCTATCCGAATAGCTAGAAGCAGAGCGATAAGAAGAAGAGTGGTGGGTTTCCAAGAACCGGAGATGGTCTTATCTATATACGGAACAACACGAACAATCCTTGACCTTTCGATTGAGGGTCTTAAGTAGTGGGCTTTCCATAAGGTAGGAGGTGATTGAAAAAGGGGAATCCCAAAAACAAAAAGAGCTTATTAGCTTTCTATTAACAATCTCCTCTTTCCTCGTGCATACAAAAATCTCGCTTCTCTTACCCCCCTCCCATCACCCCGACATCGGATTCTCACACTCGGAGCGGCTCCCTGTGCCAACCTCGGTGAATGTCGTAGTTTCGCTTTAAAAAGAAAGAAAAAAGAACTTTAAGATTGGGAGCAACCTTCCTTCGTGGCTGTTGGACATCTTCCGATTCGTAAGACAAAACTTTCATATCATCTCTATAGTTCCGCTTCTTGCTCTAAAGAAAGAAAGGGTAGCGGAAAGGAATAAGTGGGATAAAGGGTAAACCAGATAGCACAATGATCCATTTCCATTTCCATTCTTCCCTTCACTGTCTTCCTTGTCTGATCGCAGTAGCTTTAGCAAGGACTATCGGATCTGACAGAAGAACCGCGAGTATGATAACAGGTCAAAATTTGGTCCTTGTAGGAAAACCTATTTTTTTATGTTTGAACCGTTTTTGTTATGATGGTTTAGAAAGACAGTGTCTTTCTTGTGTTTCTCTTCCTTCTATTTTGTTTTGCATCTCCTTCTTTTTTTATTTCCTGCGCATCTATCTACTTAATCGCTTGGGTATTCATTCTTTTTGGAGATCTTGTTTTCCCCTTTCTAATTGTGGGTGTATCGGGGACTTCCGGGGAATCAAGCTCATCAAAACCTTGCCCTCGGTGGGACATTGACTTAAATCGTCCTCCAGCGGCTGAGCCGGAGCCTGCCTCCTCCACATCGGACCACCCGAAGGAGGTAGTGGATCAAGCTCTCTCGGAAGCGGAGGATAGGATTATGTATCGATTACGCCCATTCCCTCAAGCAAATGCGGACAAGATGCTTATGGAGTGTCGCCGCCGTCTGAAAAAGAGGCGGTCGGAGCGACGCGATGGTTTTTCGACCCTTTTGATTTTGGCGTTTTTTATGGGTGGTTACAATGCCTTTAGGTTGTCTGATAACCGGGCTAACCTAGGGGCGAGGTTTTCGAAAGGTGTCCTTGGGTTGTCCGATAACCGGGCTAACCCAAGGACTTATTTATTTTGGGTTCTATGGAGTCACCACCGACGTTTTTACCAGAAACATCGGAAAAGGTTTTTGAAAGGCGTTGGTTTTCGAAAACCAACTTTGGTCATTAGAACCAGAGTTGGGTAAGGGAGTTAGTTACGTGGTAAAGGAAGTATCAGTTCCTTTACTATGCCCCTTTCGGGTTCCCTATGACAGGCCAGCTTTTATTGTTAATAAATAAATCGGAAAATATGCTTTTGCCCTTTTTATTATGCGGAATTTAAAGTGATGACTACATGACCCTAATCTATTGCATAATTAAAATTAAAGCGTTAAAAGTAGAGAGGGGGAAATTAAACCTCCGAAGCAAGCTTTGTTTTATATTTTTCTTTGAAAAGAGGGTGCTTTTTGGCAGCCCTTCACTCTATAAGACGTCGAAAACTCTTCTAGACGCCGAAAAAAGTTCTCAAAGACACTCAGAAACTCCGGAAATGCGTCGGAGGGATTCTAGAGAGAAGTTTTTAGAGAGAAGGCAGAGCTAATGCTTGAGGTGTGTGGAAATGAGGGGGGGAGGACCCCTATTTATAGGTTTTTGCGCTGTCAGGTAGCGAGACCGCCGGTCTCGTCTGACAGGGTCGAGACCGCCGTCTCGTCCAACGAGACCATCGTCTCGCCCTGTCAAACGCAGCGAGACCACCGTCTGGGTAAGCGAGACCGCCGTCTCGCCACTTGCATGAGGCGAGACGGCGGTCTCGTCCCAACAAGGCGAGCTAACTTATTTTTTGCGCAGAAAATCCTTCCTATCCTAGTATGGGGCCTAATAGTCTCTCCTAATGGCTTGTTAGGCTTCGTCCATCTTCAAATAGGAGGTCTTCTGGTCTTTATTTGGAGGTCGGGCAAGATTTGGGGTCTACAGCTGCCCCCCCCTTTACCTGACTAGTCAACTGTTGGTCTGTTGTGCCAGACAGATTGACAGGAAGGTAAAGGAGTTGACCCTCTTGCACGGTTGCCCTTCTGATGTTCCGTCTTGCGGCGGTTGATCTTCTGGGCAAAAATTCGGTGTTCGTGCACTTCCAGGATACTACTTCTGACGTAGCCGATCCCTTTGGTGGACACGTGGTAAAACCTCAGGATACTCCTTCTGACGGTAGCCGATCCTTCGGTTGATGGGTATGAACCCCCCATCAGGCTGGTAGTTGCAGTCCGTTGTGTGGGACTGGATGGGTATGAACCCCCCATCAGGCTGGTACAGTCCGTTGTGTGGGACTGGATGGGTATGAACCCCCCATCAGGCTGGTACAGTCTGTTGTGTGGGACTGGATGGGTATGAACCCCCCATCAGGGTGGTAGTGCGACTTACTGATCCGGCTCAAGCGTAGATCAGGCGCAACGCATGCGCAGGTTGATAGGTATAAACCCCCTATCAGGCTGGTACAGTCCACTGCGTAGGACTGGTGGTAGTGGCGGCTTACTGCTCGGGTAGCTCATGCACCGACTCTCTGGAGAGTGTTTTCAGTGTTTGGTTGATTGTTCTTGGACCTCTTGAATGGTCATCCAGGCGGTGCCGGGGATTTTGTGGTTGCTCATCCAGCTTGCTTGTTTGCTGGGGATTCTTTGTTTTTGACTTTTGGTAGTGATCATCTGATTCTTGCTGGCTGGTCGGATGATTCTTGTTTTGTTCGACTCTTGCTTGGTAGTCAAAATTTTGTTGATTGAGGTGATGGCTTAATCCTGCCTTTTTCTCGCGGTTTTATCTCTTTTTTCTCGCGATTTAGGATTTTTGGCTTTTTTATTGAGTGTACGTCTTTTTACTCTTAGTTTTTTTCGTGTTGCGCCGACTTTTGGAAAGGATGGCAAAAAGATGCATGAAATAAAATTTTATGGGGAAAATTTTATTACAACCCTATTTTTGCAAGTACTATCCTAAGGGCTATCCTCTGGACCCGATCCCTGTGGAGGGAAGTGCTGGTACATATGATACCGGAAGTCCGCATGTTCTTGGACTTCATCCCGGTATTCTTGCTGGAATGTCGTCCAATCGTGGCGCATGTCATGTTGGTGCTGGTACATTTCTCCCAGCCGGGTGTCAAAGGCATCTTGCCTTTGGGATAGTTGCTCTTGCCTCTGGGATATTTGCTCTTGCCTCACAGTCATATGGTCGAACTGCTGGCATAGATCGCTCATGTGGCGGTGCATGCCAGCGAAGTCGTCCGCATACCGTGGCGGTTGCTGCTGCTGATGCTGCTGGAAGTCGGGAGGTGTAGGCAGATCATGCATTGCATCCTGGAGTTCCAATGCAAAATCTAGTGTGGGATGGAGGGCCAGCTGGGTCCCTCTGCGAATCAGCATTCCCATGCTGACCAAGATCGACCCGCTGATGGATTCGGGTCGCAGGTTGTGGGCCAGCTCCTCCCGGCCAGGGCACCCCAAACTCTCTGCCAGGGGAGTGATGAGTGGAGCCATGAGGACGACCCCCGTGGATCTGTGCCCGAAGTCCTTGAGGGCTTTCAGGAAGAAGTACCCGGGGTTGCAGCGCCGCTTCTGGCTCATGCAATACAGTACGAAGAGGTCAGGGAGGGATATTTTGCCCTGACTCTCTTTCCTCCCATGTATGGTTCCTGCCAACAGCTTGTGGCAGATACGGAGTGCTGGGGGAAGCGCGGATCCCCTCATCAGCGTGGGCAGTGTGGTGGCTCCCGTGAGCTCATGCCACATCTTGGCGGCGGTAAGGTTGGTGGGCCGTGAGCAGATGGCCTCACGGTACTCCTAGGTTGTGGCGTCGTCGGGCCGGACGAACCCGATGGTTATGTTGAATTCTTTGAGGGTGGAGGTCTGGTATTGCCCACCCATAAAATAGGTCACCATCCTAGTGGGCGGTAGGCCCGGGACCGTGGAGGGGACCTCAGAGTAGGAGACGGAGGCTAGGAACTCCAGTACCGCTTGCGGGTACACATGTGTAGGTGGTGGCTGCAGTAGGAAGCCCCACCCGATGCTATCTAGATGGGCCCGGACGTCGTCCTCCCATCCAAATTCAGCTAGGATGTTGAAATCCAGCTTGAGCATTGGATGCCACTGGTAGGTCCAGATATTTTCAAGGCGGGCCTGGTGCTGTGGCGACAGTTGAGAAGGGTCCTGGGACGGCGGTACTGCAGAACTACTGGCGCCGGCGGTGCTCCTTCTCTTCTTGGAAGAGCTTCTACCAAACATTTTGGCCAGAGGGTACTAGGGAGTGCAGGAGTTGAGAGAAAGGAGGTTCTGGAGGCAAGAGGAGTTGTGAGGAAGTCCCCAAGCGCGCCCCCTATATATAGGGAATTTTTCAAAATCGAGACCGCCGTCTGGGTGGGCGAGACGACGGTCTCGTGTCTCCTCCAAGTCGAGACGGTGGTCTGGTCCATCGAGATGGCGGTCTCGACGTTGGGCTTAAGCGAGACGGTGGTCTCGTCGATCGAGACGGCGATCTCATTTTCGCCTGCGTCGAGACGGCGGTCTGGTTGGTCCAGACGGCGGTCTCGTCTTGTTGGGTAACCGAGACGGCGGTCTGGTTGGCCCAGACGGCGGTCTCGAATTACGGAAGAGATTTTTATTTTTTGTATTTTTTGTTGTTTTTTTTTTTTTGAAAGAGGTAATAAGACCTGGTCTAAAAACATTTTATGCATGCAATGTTTTTATGTTTTGATGTCCTATAATGCCTATTTTGATTAAGTTTGTTGAACATTCAAGGACTTGATGTTGCAAATAATGATCATGAAGAATGTTGATTTTGATGATGATCCAAGAGCTTAAAGACTTAGAGTATTGAAGATTGAAGATTGATGATTTCTGTATTGTAATAACTCTGTTTTAGTTTGATTGAGTCTGTAATTATAGAATCTAAGATAGCCGGTACATAGTCTGTAACTTAGAAGCTTCAAAAAGCTCAAATTTATCATTCAGGCTCGGCTTTAATCGATTAAATAGGTAAATAATCGATTAAAACAGTGAGAAAACCACTTTCTATACAAAGTCATTGTTTTAATCGATTAAACAACAAAATAATCGATTATTTTGTACCGTTCCGTACAGATAATCGATTATTTCACCAAATAATCGATTAATCCAGAGAGGTTTGGGTTCTGACGTATTTGGCTCTATTTTAATCGATTATCACTCCAAATAATCGATTATTTCAGTCTGTTTTTCATTTTAAATTTCAAATTAACCCTATTTTCGAAAACCCAATTACCAAGAACCCTAGTTTCGAAATCCCCAATTCCTAAACCCTAATTTCCCTACTTAAACTCTCCTTTGGCACTCAGAAAAGAAGAACAACTCTTTCCATACAAAAGTTAAGTGCTGTGAGTGCCAGAGAACTGTTTGTTGCAAGGAAAGGGGGCTTTTGGAACCTGGTGTGGGCTAGAAGCGATAAGAATCACTAAGTGGAGTTCTTAGTGGATTGTGTGTTGTGCCGTCTCTGGGGAAAGCTGTTCTTCATCTCTTGTGGATTTCAAGAGAGGTGTTGTCTTTACTTTATCTCTTTCATTTGTAATTTGTTTTGTAACAATTTGTTCTTAGTGACAGCGTTAATCCTCTTTTGAGTGATTAGCAACTGGACGTAGGGTCTTTTGATCCGAACCAGTATAAACCTACTGTGTAATCTTCTCTACTCTTCTCTATTTACATTTACACAGCTTTTAATCGGTAAAATTTGGGGAAAATTTTGAAAACCTAATTTTTATTAAGAAACCAATTCACCCCCCTCTTGGTTTTTGTCCGACCACGCGAACATTCGCATGCGCGATTCTAACAAGTGGTATCGAGCTTGCTTTGATAGTCATTCAAATTTTCAAAAATGGCCGGACAAAATCAAACTTTTGCCGAAGGTGCGTCTATCAACGAGACCCCCACTTTTTGCGGGTCAAAATTATCCTTTTTGGAAAGTACGTATGCAAATATTTTTAGAGTCTCGTTGATAGAGGCGTTTGGGACGCAATTTTAAACGGTCCATTTGTTCCTAAAACTACCGAGAACGGTGTTGACGTTCTTAAACCTATTTCTAGATGGACTGCAGAAGAAAGTCGAAAAGCACAATTTGATGTTAGGGCTAGAAACATTATTTCATCTCGCTCTAACCCTTGATGAGTTTTATAGAATTTCGGTTTGTAAAAGTGCACAGGAAATGTGGGAAATGCTTAGGGTGACCCACGAAGGAACTGACGACGTCAAAAGAGCACGTAAAAATTCTTTAATCCAAGAATACGAGATGTTCCGGATGCAACCCGGCGAAACAATTTTCGACGTTCAGAAACGTTTCACTCATATCGTGAACCATCTCACCGGACTAGGTAAAATTTTTGACGTTGATGAATTAAATGTTAAAATTTTGAAATCTCTGGATAGGAAATGACAACCAAAGGTGACGGCCATCTCGGAGTCACAAAATCTTGCCACTATGTATATGGCGGCATTATTTGGAAAGCTTAGGGAGCATGAACTTGACCTTGGAAGACTAAATGAGGAAGAGGGTCAATATCAAAAGAAGAACCTAGCTTTCAAGACCGAAATTTCAAAAAGCAAAAATAAGAAAGAAGAAGAAGAAGACTCGAAATTGATGAAGAAGAGATGAGTCTTTTTATAAAGAAGTTCACCAAGATGATGAAAGCAAAAGGAAGACATCCTTTCAAAGGTAAGGGAAAGGTAAAAGAAAATTCTTCCGTTAATATAAAATGCTTTGGTTGTGGTGAAGCAGGGCATATAAAGACCGAATGCCCAAACAAGAAAAATGATGAACACAAGGGCAAAAAGCAATTCAAGAAGAAAGCATATATTGCTTGGGATGACAGTGATTCAAATTCATAATCAAGCGACTCAGAAATAGAAGCAAACAATTGCTTAATGGCAAATGACAAAATTTCTTCGGATTTTGAGGTTAGTGATTCCGATTCATCCTCTAGTGAAGAAAATGACCATGATGAATTGCAAAATGCTTATAATGAGTTATTTACTGCATTTATGGATATGAAAAACGAATTTAAAGTTGTAAAGAAAAATCTAAGAAGATCCGAAAAGGAAAATGAGTCCTTAAAATTGAAAATTGCATGTTTAGAAGAAAAGGAGGTAGCTAATACGAAAATTGTATGCTTAGATGAGAATAAGGACTTAGCTTGTGCAAATTGTAAAGAGCATGAATATGACATAGATATTCTTAACCATTTGCTAGACAAAGCGGAAAAAGAAATTGATGATCTTAAGAAGCATGAAATGGTAATTGCTCAAAATAATGTAAATCAAAGAGTTCCTTTGAAAAAGAGTAAAACTAAAAAGAAAAGAGTATGGGTAGAAAAAGGAACTAGAGCATGTCATGTAAATAATGCATCTTATTCCATAGCTACATCAAAAGCATGTTTTTATTGCATGAAACAAGGTCACACTTCAAATAAGTGTAAAATCAAACATTTTGGTGTTCCTAAAGGTAAATATATTTGGGTTCCTATAGTTAAATGAACTATTTGTATCTTGTATTTATTCAAAGAAAATGGATCATTTAGTATGTTTTAAATAGAATGCTTAGGTAAAAACATTTTATCTTTTCTACTGCATAAAGGTTCTTCACTTATAGATTTTGCGAAATGCCTCTAAAATCGTTTTAAATAACTAAAAACAAAGTATTTTTACAAAAGCTTTCTTAAACATGTTTTTAACTGATATAGTTTTGAAAGAACCGATTAAAATCACTTAGAATGTTCAAAGAAATGTTTTTATAGTATTTTAATCGATACAACTTAATTTTAATCGATTAAAACCATTTAGAACTCATTGTGCTCGATCAGATTTTTATTATGAGCGGTCAGAATCTTTTAAATCGATTAAAAACATGTTTCAATCGATTAAAATCACTTAAAGGGTCAGGATGATCGATCAGAATCAAATTATAAGCGATCAGAATTTTTTTCAATCGATTAAAATACGTTTCAATCGATTAAAATCACTTAAAGGGTCAGGATGATCGATCAGAATGCAATTATGATCGATCAGAATCAGTTATGATTGATCAGAATGCAATTATGATCGATCAGAATCAGTAATGATCGATCAGAATTTAGTTATGACCGATCAGAACTCTTTTAATCGATTAAATCTCGTTTCAATCGATTAAAACAACTTAAAAAAATTTTTTCACTGCGTTTTAATCGATTAAAAGAAGTTTTAACAGATTAATAGAATCTTTTAACAGATTAATTAAACCAGCAGTTTTGAAAATCTTCTATAAAAACAGTTTGGCTTGAACTTTTTAAACACACATTGAATATAAGTTTTCACACATCCTTTAGCAATCAATCAAGCAACTGCGGTGCAAACACTTTGGAGATCAAGGATGTGCTACTTGTTGATGATATTATTGGATCAACTGATAGTTTGTTATGTGTAGAATTTGCTAAGATTATGCAGGGAGAGTTTGAAATGTCTATGATGGGAGAATTAACATTCTTCCTTGGACTTCAAATCAAGCAACTTAAAGGTGGCACTTTCATCTCTCAAACTAAATACTGCAAGGAGATTCTCAAAAAGTTTGGTATGGACACCTCAAAGGAAGCTAACACACCCATGGGAACTTCATGCTATCTAGACAAGGATGAATCAGGTTTGGAAGTTAATAAAACTATGTATAGAGGTATGATAGGATCACTATTATACTTAACTGCAAGTAGACCTGATATTATGCATTCTATCTGTGTGTGTGCTAGATTTCAGGCTTGTCCTAAAGAATCTCACCTAATTACAGTAAAACATATTTTAAAATACTTAAAAGGAACTACTGGATTTGGCTTGTGGTATCCGTTTGATGCTTGTATTAGTTTATTAGGATATTCTAATGCTGATTATGGTGGATGTAAAATTGATAGGAAAAGCACTAGTGGGACATGTCATTTGTTAGGTTCATCCTTAATATCATGGCATTCTAAGAAACAAGCATGTGTAGCTTTATCTACCACTGAAGCTGAATATATTGCAGCTGGTAGTTGTTGTGCTCAAATTCTATGGATGAAACAACAGTTAGAGGATTATAGTATATATTTAAATAACATACCCTTAATGTGTGATAATACGAGTGCAATTAATCTAACTAAGAATCCAGTAATGCACTCTAGGACTAAACATATTGAGATTAGACATCACTTTTTAAGAGATCATATCAGCAAAGGAAACTGCAAAATAGAGTATGTAGACACTAAACGTCAATTAGCAGATATATTTACTAAGCCTCTACCCAAGGATAGATTCTATGATCTTAGAAGAGACTTAGGGATATTAGAAATAGCTTAAAATCTGCTTAATTTGACTGTTTCTGGATAATTGTTATGTTAAAATTCGTGGTGTAGCATGTTCATAGGTTATTATGCATATAAATCTCAAAAACTTGATATAGCCTCTGGAATAATCGATTACTGGAAGTGATAATCGATTATTTTCCCTCAAAACGTCCAAAACAGGGTATTCTCCTCTGGAATAATCGATTATTTCGTGAAATAATCGATTAAATGCCTCAGATAATCGATTATTTGCTAGAAATAATCGATTAAAGCTGTCTGATATAGAGATAATCGATGTATTTTCTTTTGTTATTGTCTTGATGTTGTAATGGATGAATGATTATGAAATAAAATATGATGTTTCTTTCATGCTATGATTGAGGGGGAGCTTTCTCTAAATTATGCATATTTTGAGGGGGAGCTCTTATGATTGATGTTGCAGGGTTCTTTTTTATTATAATCAAAATAGGGGGAGAAAAATTTAAAGCCTATGATTCAATATTAAATTTTATCTGGTATGTTTAATGTGTTTGTTAGTATGACAGATAAAACAGGTTATTACAAGGGCTTTAAAAAGATAATTTTGATCATCATCAAAAAGGGGGAGATTGTTGAACATTCAAGGACTTGATGTTGCAAATAATGATCATGAAGAATGTTGATTTTGATGATGATCCAAGAGCTTAAAGACTTAGAGTATTGAAGATTGAAGATTGATGATTTCTGTATTGTAATAACTCTGTTTTAGTTTGATTGAGTCTGTAATTATAGAATCTAAGATAGCCGGTACATAGTCTGTAACTTAGAAGCTTCAAAAAGCTCAAATTTATCATTCGAGCTCTGGCTTTAATCGATTAAATAGGTAAATAATCGATTAAAACAGTGAGAAAACCACTTTCTATACAAAGTCACTGTTTTAATCGATTAAACAACAAAATAATCGATTATTTCGTACCGTTCCGTACAGATAATCGATTATTTCACCAAATAATCGATTAATCCAGAGAGGTTTGGGTTCTGACGTATTTGGCTCTGTTTTAATCGATTATCACTCCAAATAATCGATTATTTCAGTCTGTTTTTCATTTTAAATTTCAAATTAACCCTATTTTCGAAAACCCAATTACCAAGAACCCTAGTTTCAAAATCCCCAATTCCTAAACCCTAATTTCCCTACTTAAACTCTCCTTTGGCACTCAGGAAAGAAAGAACAACTCTTTCCATACAAAAGTTAAGTGCTGTGAGTGCCAGAGAACTGTTTGTTGCAAGGAAAGGGGGATTTTGGAACCTGGTGTGGGCTAGAAGCGATAAGAATCACTAAGTGGAGTTCTTAGTGGATTGTGTGTTGTGCCGTCTCTGGGGAAAGCTGTTCTTCATCTCTTGTGGATTTCAAGAGAGGTGTTGTCTTTACTTTATCTCTTTCATTTGTAATTTGTTTTGTAACAATTTGTTCTTAGTGACAGCGTTAATCCTCTTTTGAGTGATTAGCAACTGGACGTAGGGTCTTTTGATCCGAACCAGTATAAACCTACTGTGTAATCTTCTCTACTCTTCTCTATTTACATTTACACAGTTTTTAATCGGTAAAATTTGGGGAAAATTTTGAAAACCTAATTTTTATTAAGAAACCAATTCACCCCCCCTCTTGGTTTTTGTCCGACCACGCGAACATTCCGCTGCGCGATTCTAACAAAGTTTTCAGAAGGATTTAACCAACGTGTCTCGTTGCGCTGAAAGCCTTCTGATTCGCTGCGTTTACTCTTGGTTGTACCATGCCGGACTTCTTGTGACCGAAGGGTAATTTCTTTCTTTCTCTTCTTTCTTTTTTTTGTTTTCTTTTGTAGAGCACTTTTGTCATGTAGTACCCCTTTTTCCTTGCTTTAGGGATTTCAATCCTCTTGTTGACTATATGCCTCCATATTCCCAAATTAATTATTAGAATATTGTCGTTAGGGTCAAGAGAAAAGAAGTAAAGGGGTAAAAATCAATGTTTTGTGTTTTAGAGGGTTGATTTTTATTGATAAAAGGGTTTTGTAAGAATGGCTGGTTAAGGTTAAGCCTGGGTGTTTAGCTTTGTCTAAGCAAACATTTTTCCTTTCTTTTTGTATTTGCGCTCTTTGGTTTTATTTCCATTGCTTTTTAAATGGCTAGCTGATTTCCCTAGATCGCCCTTTGGGTTTTCGAACTAGGATACTGTGTGTTGGCCCTAACTTTTGTCTAGGTTCCTTCTTTTGTAAAATTTTTGGAGAAATCCTAGCGGACCTTATTTGTAACCCTAACTTTTGCCTAGGCTACCCTTTATTGTTGTTCGGGTATCCTACCGGGTCGACCCTATCTTTTGTGTAGCCCCCTTAGTGGGTTTCCTACCGGGTAATTTGCCCTTTTCTTTGGCCTTTGGCTTCTCTGGGCTTTTTCTTTTTTTGTGGATTTATTTTTTTTTCACAGTATTGGCGAAACATGACTTTCTTTATGGATGAAGTGAAGTCTTATTCTTAGGTGCTTCTAATCAACTAGCTTGATGGTAATAGCAATGGTAAATGTTGATTATTTGGAAGCGCTTTTTATTCTTCTTCTTTTTTATGTTTACTTAGACAGGGTTATTCACGTGGTCTAGTCAGAAGTAGAAAGAAGAGAAGCAGATAGAAAGAATCATTCTTTATTAATTAATAAGGGAATATGTGCCCTAAAATGCCCGGGGGTCGGGCTCGCCCCGGGGGATAGTCTCTAACAATCATGGGGTTTACATCCCTTAAACAAAGAAAAAGATTTCCTAATGACTAGAGTGGCTCTTGACGCTTGCACCCCTCCACTTCGGAAAATTTGCTTGAGTGTGCGGAGGGGAGACTTCCCTTTTCTCCTTTCTGCTCGGCCCTTAGTAGGGTTATATCCTAGGCCATACTTGCAAGAATTGTCTTTGAATTCTGGGGGTTCCCTCATGCCTTGGGAATCTGCCCCCAGTCCTTGGCCAGGATGGTAACCGTGCTTCAACATTATGCGGGCTACCTTTGTGTTTCTGGGAAGTCGCTCTATGCTGGCAATTTCGAGCGCTTGAAAAGGTGTTTCAAGAGCCTCTTCAGCCGCATCCACATAAGGTTGGGTGGACGGTCCACTGATAAGGATATCGTCTTCTGCTTGGACCGTGACCAGTTTGTCGCCCACTATGAATTTGACTTTCTGGTGGAGCGTCGAAGGTACTGCCTTAGCGTCATGAATCCAAGGCCTGCCGAGGAGACAGCTGTATGCTGGAGTAATGTCCATTACATGGAAATCGACGTTGAAAGTAGTGGGTCCAACTTGGATTGGCAAATTGACCTCTCCCACTACTTCTCGTTTTGATCCTCTCGACCTTTTCTTGGGATATTGTGTGAGGTACATGCGCCTCGCTCAAGACCTTCAGCAGGGCGTTTCTATGCGGTTCCAAGCTCATTATCAAAGATAGCAATGTGATCTTTGCAGGTGTACGGTTGAGCTGGTCTATAATGGAATACTCACTTTGTCTTATGAACTGGAGAAATTCCTCTGTCTCCTCCTTGGATTCTTTATTTTCTTTTCCTTCTTCGGTCTTTTTATTTTTTCCTTTATTCTGGAGGACATCTTCCTGTGTGTCCTTGGGGTAGTAGATTCTTCCACTTCTAGTTGTGCCCCCAATGCCGGCTATGTTCGTTATTTCCTCTTTTATCGGTGAAGATTCCCCATATCTCCACGGTACAGCTTTATTTGACTCGTAGGGGAAAGGACGTGGCATAAATAGTCGCACTAGCGTCCTTGCCCCCTCTTCTTTATTCTTGAGGACCAACGACCGAGGTTTATTTTCCTCTTGCGATGATTCGACCGTTGGGGTGAGCTTTATTAGGAGTGGCTTTCTCTCCATTCTTCTGAGTTGGAAGACGTGTTAGTTAATCCTTCCTTTTTATTATCTTATTTATTAAGCGTGAAGGAGGGGAAATTTAAATATGCAAATGAATGCTCATGCATGCAAGTAGACAGACATTGCACAAAAAGATGATTTTATTTATTCAACAGAAGGTGTACATTCCCCTATTCTTTTGGCAAAAGCGGAAAACTTTAAAGAAACCCACAGGAGGGTCTTGATTCCTCTGTAGTTCTCTCTCAGCTTCCCGGACATGACGAGCAAGTGCTTCGCTTTGTTTGCGGACTGCCTGGCTCATATCTTCACTGTATTGTTGAGCCTCTTTGATCTTTGCCTCTTGATGCACGACCAAGGCTTGTAGTTCATCGAGCTTTTCAATGGCTCGGTCTTTCTCTTGAAGTACTTGGCCGTACTGAGCTAGCCCATCTCTTTCTTTGTGGCGTAGCTCAGCGAGACTTCTTTGAGTCTCCGGTTGGCCTCTCGCTCTTGGCGGATGTCTAACCGAGTCTTGAGGAGCTCTTCCGACAACTCCTTGATCGTTTGAGCCTGCTTTGCTGCTTTGGCCTCAAGGTGTGCTGACCTGGCGGTTATCTGGTGCAGTTGGCTATCCGAACTGGTTCTGGCAGTTTTGGACGCTCGGATAGCTTGTTCATGGGAGTCAGCGCATTGGTCCTTGAGGCGCTCTATTTCATGATCCTTTTTCTTGCCTTGCCTTCGCAGACCATCAATCGTGAGGATAGATTCTTGCTCTTTTTCCTCAAGGGCCCTCATCTGGGCTCCCATGATCTCTATCCTCTGGGTCAAGGCGTCGATTTGAGCCTGCAGCCCTTCATTTCTGGCGCTCATGGTGGGTGTGGTGGATGATTGAGCCACTCCTCTTCTATTTCTCCATGCCTCATAGTCCATCGGTGACGACCACCCGAGCTTTTCCTAGCTCTCGTCTCCCATGTAGATCGGCCTCTCCCATGCTTTTCTCACGGCTAGTGAGTTGGCGATGGTGCATGGGTCTCCAAAGAAGCACGGTCCTCCGAGCTCCCCTCGGGAAATGGTAGTTTGGGTCCTCATGAGCTGCCTCATAGCTACTTTAGGTGAGTAGGCTATGCAGCCCCTGAGTCCGATCAAGGGTACACTCGGATAGTCCCCACATCTGATGAGAACTGGGTCGGGTCGGAACCAAGGACAGACCCAGGATATACTGTTGGCGTCCTTGCGCTCCCACTCATCCCTCCATTCTGAGGTCAGACGACGTTGGAGGGGAATCTTGGAGAAACTTCTCAAAGGGTCGTGGAATATCCCCATGTGACTGGAGGTGTATAGGTGAGTGGCGCTCCACACAAATAGCAATGAAGAGCAGCAGCGGAGTATTTTGCCCTGCTTCTGGTGACAGAATTCCACCGAGAGCAGGGTGTTGGCAAGAATAGCAGGCAGGGGACTTTTCGAATTCACGTCCCAGGCGAAGAAGGCGTCCATGACGGCCTGATCTATTATGTCGAAATGGAAGGGGAACAAGACTATTCCAAAAATTATGAGGGCCAGGGTTTTGTTAAAGGCAACCCATTATGTCTGTTCAACCTGGTAGGACAGGTGGTCTTCTAACATCGTTACTTTCCAACCCTAGGTGTTCCCCTTCTTTATCAGGATACTCTGGCGGAATGGCAACTGAATAAGGGCAGCGACTGGTGCTGCGGGAGTATATGCCTCGTGGCGAATGTGGACCCCGACCGATTTGGGCCACCTCAAAATGGTCTCATACTCCTCTAGGGTGGGCACCAGGTCGAACTGCGGAAACTCGAAACATCGCAGATTTGGATTCCAGTAGTGGATTAGTGCCCTTAGGAACACCTGATCGACACATATCTTTAGGAGGTCTAAAATCCGTTCGTAGGATTTTTCGAAGTCGGCGCGGACCTCCAATGGCATTACTGTGCTTAGCCGTTCCAACCTCTCAGTATGGAAACGGGGAATGTCCACCTTCTTTGTCTGCCTACTTGTCCCCTCCATTTCTAAAACCAAAATGCATTTTTGATGAAATGGATGCTTATTTGAATGTATGTGAGTGTTTATTTTCTATTTATCATGTTTTTCTACATGATGTTTGCGTATTTTTATTTTGGAAGAATAAACTATCTATATGAATTTTTATGAGTATAACATTTTTGGACCAGGTCTTATTTACAGACTTTGGAAAAATGGATTTTATTTTTATTTGTTTGTTTATTTTATAGCCTTTTATCTCTTCTGTCGGAACTGCGTGGCTACTTAGCTTACAAAGAACCTGAAACCAGGCTAGCTAAAAGGCAAACTGTCCGAGATAAAATATGGCTTTATGCGAAAGAATATTTAGCGTCCCTTATCTCTTCTGTCGGAACTGCGTGGCTACTTAGCTTACAAAGAACCTGAAACCAGGCTAGCTAAAAGGCAGATTGTTCGAGATAAGGGTGTTTATTTGTGAAAAATATTTTTGGTTTTTGTGTTTTTTTTTGTTTTTTTTGTTGTTTGTTTATGCTATGCAACATACAAATGCAACAATCATATGCACACACAATTTGATCATCCCCGAACCGGCGAGATTTCGTTTTTATCACGAGGTAGGGTTTTCCTGCAAAAAAGTGCATTGGCCAGGGTTGGTTCTAACTGTTCTCACCAGGCTAAGGCCCCCAAGGTGCCCCCATTATAGGGTCCCCACTCTCCAGCCGTCCGACCATGCTTAGCACTAAGGCCATAGTCAGTCTTATTGCCAAAAGAGGAAGGTTATCACCTTGAGTGGTGGTTTCCGATCACACTGGTGGGCTCAAGGCCCTCACTACAGTGAACCGTACCTGCCACCCACTCCCTATGGTTATCTCACTTGCCCCCGGGTATAGGGGGAACTGTTGTGTGCAAGGGATTGTGTGCAGTTTATATTTCAAGCAATTTGCGCAAGTATAAACAAACAACAATTTATTAAAGCCAAACATTAAAACATGTTATAAATACAAGTTAAGGGCAAAAGTGTTATTTTCTTATTATTTAAGCCGGCCCATCACTAAATGGGATCAACTCTCGAGGCTTCCCCAGCGGAGTCCCCATCTGTCGCCGCCGTCTGAAAAAGAGGCGGTCGGAGCGACGCGATGGTTTTTTTACCCTTTTGATTTTCGCGTTTTTTATGGGTGGTTACAATGCCTTTAGGTTGTCTGATAACCGGGCTAACCTAGGGGCAAGGTTTTCGAAAGGTGTCCTTGGGTTATCTGATAACCGGGCTAACCCAAGGACTTATTTATTTTGGGTTCTATGGAGTCGCCACCGACGTTTTTACCGGAAACATCGGAAAAGGTTTTTGAAAGGCGTTGGTTTTCGAAAACCAACTTTGGTCATTAGAACCAGAGTTGGGTAAGGGAGTTAGTTACGTGGTAAAGGAAGTATCAGTTCCTTTACTACGCCCCTTTCGGGTTCCCTATGACAGGTCAGCTTTTATTGTTAATAAATAAACCAGAAAATATGCTTTTGCCCTTTTTATTATGCGGAATTTAAAGTGATGACTACATGGCCCTAATCTATTGCATAATTAAAATTAAAGCGTTAAAAGTAGAGAGGGGGAAATTAAACCTCCGAAGCAAGCTTTGTTTTATATTTCTCTTTGAAAAGAGGGTGCGTTTTGGCAGCCCTTCACTCTACAAGACGTCGGAAACTCTTCTAGACGAAAAAAGCTCTCAAAGACACTCAGAAACTCCGGAAATGCGTCGGAGGGATTCTAGAGAGAAGTTTTTAGAGAGAAGGCAGAGCTAATGCTTGAGGTGTGTGGAAATGAGGGCGGGAGGACCCCTATTTATAGGTTTTCGCGCTGTCAGGTGGCGAGACTGCCGGTCTCGTCTGACAGGGTCGAGACCGCCGTCTCGTCCAATGAGACCGCCGTCTCGCCCTGTCAAACGCAGCGAGACCGCCGTCTGGGTAAGCGAGACCGCCGTCTCGCCCTTCGCAGGTGGCAAGACCGTCGTCTCGTCAAGCAAGACGGCGGTCTCGCCACTTGCATGAGGCGAGACGGCGGTCTGGGAAATCCAGACGGCGGTCTCGTCCCAACAAGGCGAGAAAACTTATTTTTTGCGCAGAAAATCCTTCCTATCCTAGTATGGGGCCTAATAGTCTCTCCTAATGGCTTGTTAGGCTTCGTCCATCTTCAAATAGGAGGTCTTCTGGTCTTTATTTGGAGGCGGGGCAAGATTTGGGGTCTACATGGAGGAAGCGCGAGCGATCGCTCAACTAAAAGAAAGGGCAGATTGTCGATCGAATGGCGCAATTGGATTCCGCCTTGGCCCTATGCCTTTTGGCGAGAAAAAAAATGCAATTCATTTCATTATTGGGGAGTCAATCCTTACGAATAGGCAAACTGAGTATCCTTCCCATAAACTGTCTCAGATGCTTGAGGAATTGTGTCGCGCGGATGCCCACACATCCTCTATCTACTTTTAAAAAAAGATTTCTACTATATATATAATATATAAAAAACAACTCTTTGAAATTGGGCACATTGAAATTGGAGTCCTTCAGCTTCCTATATTCCCACCAATGTGATCCCCATTACTGATGGACAAATCTGTCACTTTTTTCTTCTTCGTATTCCGACAGAAGAAGGTGTAGTCTCCCTCTCTTCTCATACAAGAAGAAAGGGAAGAGGCCTCTAAGGACCTAGCGCTGGGGGGGGAGGGGAATGATGGAGGACCAGTCCCAGTCAAAGTTTTTGATTTAGACAAACTTCTTTTTTTCGTAAAAGTCGAAATTAAATTAATTAGGGCAATTACATTCTATTTGGGATTTTGCTTTTGGTTTTGATTAGGGAATGATGAAAATTTCACTCGCTCAAGCTAAATGAGTTCTTTTGCGAAGGATTCAATTGCCTGCTTTATTGTACCGGTAAGCTCTGCCTATCAATGCAATAGCTTCCGAGCAAGTTATGTGGTTCTACACAAACAAAATGGCTACTAAAGTGAAGCAGCTACTAGAAAGAAACACTCGCTATGTGTGATTCGATGTTAAGGCCCCTACACCAAGTTCATTTTTCCTAACCAAAGAAGAGATATAGATTATGTTCATCTCATAAAGATGTTCCTTTTTTTTCACTCCTAAATGCGGCCTTTCTCTTATATACGATACCATTCGCCATGGATGATACGATTCAAAGAGACAAGAACCTATTCTTGTTCCAATCGTTTGAGGAAAGCCCGTTTTTTTGTCATCAATGAAATTGGATATATGACTTATAAAACCTCATCTCGTTCAGTCTGGGAGATAGTGGAATTTTATCTTTCAACCCGTACATACACCTTTTAAATGAAAGGTATTCTAATATAATAAAGGTATTAGTAGTAGTCACATCCTCTCTTCATTCTCTGCTTCCTTTCTTTCATCTCGTGAGAGATACTTGGATCTAATTCAGCATCTCGCTTTCAATGGTTTGATACCCTCCCGTCCCGAGCTAACTTGAGAGCTGGGATACTCCGGTTGAATTACTTCGCTCCGTCGGTGCTCTCAAGAAGTCGCTAGAATGACACTGACTCTTCTTGCATCGAAAAAGAGTGAAAAGATCTACCCTCAAGAACTTGTGCTACTCATGTTCTTTGCTGCTTTCTTACTTAGATTATTTAATAAAATGGAATCAAGCCCTGTATGATATGACTCATTGGGTCAGTATGCTTTTCTGCTCATCAAGTTAATCAGTAGCCTGCCTGACGAGGGCTAGGCTAATTTCCACTGTTAACCAAAGCGCTAATCTCTTCTAAGCCCTTACCCTGCTAACTCTTTGAAATAAAGTCAACCTCTTTCATACTTTCATATAGGGGAAAGATTCATTTTCTCATCCCAAGGGAAAATGAATGGGAAGGGGGCGTCTTAGCTACCCTTCAGGCTAATTATAAGAATAGGATGACTTACCTTTACTGTAAGGAAGGCTTTTGGAAGCGAGTAAACTCGCGATTCTTTCTTTAGGCGGACAATTCTCTATATCGACTATCTCGAGGAGGGAATTCCTTCATACTACCACGGCCTCAGCCGCTGCAGCAGTATCCTCATCAGATACAGATTCAGATACTACTCTTTGCGACATATGTTTAACTAGCCTTCGGGTGGAAAAAGATTAGCAGTTAAAGGAGCCGCATCCAAAGCAATGAAATTGTGTTGCGGAAATGAGTATACTCTTGTGGTAAATTTACTGGTATTCAATCAATTAGGCAACTCTTAGCAAGTGCTACGAGTGCTTCGTACTATATAGAAGTATGGGAATTTTTCCTCTTCTTTATATCACATCACAATTTTTTTTTTTTTTACGATTCTGCTAATCCTTATGCTCTAACTAGTCTTAATATTCTACAAATTACAGGAAGAAGAGAAACCTAAGAAAGAACTTCAAAAGAAAGAAAGGGAAATAATAGGGTTTTTTTTCTCCTTACACTATTTGATCAAGGAGAAGGCGGTGGACTAGTAACCTTCCTCTTTTGGCACAAAGACTGACTATGACCTTAGTGTTAAGCATGGTCGGAAGGCTGGAGAGTGGGGACCCTATAATGGGGGCACCTTGGGGGCCTTAGCCTTGGTGAGAACAGTTAGAACCTACCTTCGCCAAATCACTTTTCTGCAGGAAAACCCTACCTCGTGATAAAAACGAATTCTCGCCTGTTCGTGGATGATCGAATTGTGTGTGCATATGATTGTTGCATTTGTTTGTTGCATAGCATAACCAAACAACAGAAGAAAAATCACAAAAAATATTTTTACAATAAACACCCTTATCTCGGACAATCTGCCTTTTAGCTAGCCTGGTTTCAGGTTCTTTGTAAGCTAAGTAGCCACGCAGTTCCGATAGAAGAGATAAGGGACGCTAAATATTTTTTTTGCATAAAGCCACATTTTATCTCGGACAGTCTGCCTTTTAGCTAGCCTGGTTTCAGGTTCTTTGTAAGCTAAGTAGCCACGCAGTTCCGACAGAAGAGATAAAAGGCTATAAAATAAACAAATAAATAAAAATAAAATACTAAATAAAATCCGTTTTCAAAACCATAAATGGGGCCTGATTCATAAACATCCCAAATCATTCATATAGGTAGTTTATTTTTCGGAAAAAATACGTAAATACCATACAAAACATGATAAACAGAAAATAAACACTCACATTCATTCAAATAAGCATCATTTTCATAAAACATGCATTTTTGTTTTAGAAAATGGAGGGGACTAGTAGACAATTGAAGAAGGTGGATATTCCCCGATATCATACTGAGAAGTTGGAACGACTTTGCGCGGTAATGCCACCGGAGGTCCGCGCCGACTTTGAAAAATCCTATGGACGGATTCTCGACCTGCTAAAGATCTGTGTCGATCAAGTGTTCCTCAGGGTATTAATTCATTTTTGGAACTCTAGTCTGCGATGCTTTGAATTTCCGCAGTTCGATATGGTGCCAACCTTGGAGGAGTATGAGATTATGTTGAAATGGCCCAAATCAGCTGGGGTCCATATTCGCCACGGGGCATATACTCCTGCAGCACAAGTCGCTACCATCATTCAACTACCCTTCCGGCAGACTGCCCTGATAGGAAAAGGGAACATCCAGGGTTGGAAAGTCTCAATGTTAGAAGACCACCTGTCCGACTTGGCAGAAAGGACAGAGTGGGTTGCCTTCAACAAGACCCTGGCTTTAATCATTTTTGGAACTATCTTGTTTCCCTTCCACCTCGACACAGTGGATCAAGCCGTCATGGACGCCTTCTTCGCCTGGGACGTAAACTCGAAGAGTCCCTTGCCTACAATTCTTGCCGACACCTTGCTCTCGGTGGAATTTTGCCGCCAGAAGCAAGGAAAAACACTTCGCTGCTGCTCTTCATTGCTATTCGTGTGGAGCGCTACGCACCTATACGCCTCCAGTCACATGGGGATATTCCCCGATCCTTTAAGGAGCTTCTCCAAAATCCCTCTCCAACGATGCTTAACTTCAGAATGGAGGGACGAGTTGGAACAAAAGGACGCCAGCAGTATATCCTGGGTCTGCCCTTGGTTCCGACCTGGCCCAGTTCTCATCAAATGTGGAGACTATCCGAACGTACCCTTGATAGGACTCAGGGGTTGCATAGCCTACTCACCTAGAGTAGCTATGAGGCAGCTCATGAGGACCCAAACTACCATTTCTCGGGGGGAACTCGGAGGACTGTGTTTCTTTGGAGATCCATGCACAATCGCCAACTCACTAGCCGTGAGAAGAGCATGGGAGAGACCAGTCTATATGGGAGATAGAGAGCTAGGAAAAGCTCGAGTGACTGTCTTTAGTGACTACGAGGTGTGGAGACAAAGAAGAGGGATGTCTTAACCATCCACCACACTCATTACAAGCGCCAATAGTGAAGAGTTGCAGGCTCAAGTCGATGCCTTGACCCAGAGGATAGAAATCATGGGAGCCCAGATGAGGGCCCTTGAAGAAAGAGAGCAAGAATTTATCCTCACCATTGATGGTCTGCAAAGGCAATGCAAGAAAAATGATCATGAAATAGAGCGCCTCAAGGATCAGTGTGCTGACTCCAACGAGCAAGCTATCCGAGCATCCAAAATTGCCAGAACCAGCTCGGATAGTCAAATTCAGGAGATAACCGCCAAGTCTGCACACCTTGAGGCCGAATCAGCAAAACAGACTCAGACGATCAAGGAATTATTGCAAGAACTCACCAAGACTCGGTCAGACATACGCCAAGAGCGAGAGGCCAACCGAAGACTCAACAAAAGTCTCACTGAGCTACGCTGTAAGGAAAGAGACGGGCTAGCTCAATATGGCCAGGTACTACAAGAAAAAGACCGAGCCTTCACAAAACTCGACGAACTGCAAGCCTTGGTCGTCCATCAAGAGGCGAAGATCAAAGAGGCTCAAAAGTATAGTGAAGATATGAGCCAGGCGGTCCAAAAGCAAAGTGAAGCACTTACTCGTCACTCCGGGAAGCCGAAAGAGAATTACATAGAGATCAGGACCGACCTGTGGGTTTCTTTAGGCTTTTCCGTTTTTGCCAAAAGTTGCTTCGTAGTATGGAGTAGGGGAATGTACACCTTCTGAATGGATAAATGAAATTCCTCTTTATTCCACAATTGTCTACTTGCATACATGACATTCATTTGCATATTTAATTTCCCCTCCTTCACGCTTAATAAATAAGATAATAAAAAGGAAGGATTAACTGACACGTCTTCCAAATCAGAAGAATGGAGAGAAAGCCACTCCTAATAAAGCTTACCCCAACGGTCGACTCACCGCAAGAGGATAATAAGCCTCGACCGTTGGTACTCAAGAATAAGGAAGAGGGGGCAAGGACACCAGTGCGACTATTTATACCACGGCCTTTCCCCTACAAATCGAATAAAGTTGTACCGTGGAGATATGGAGAATCTTCACCAATAAAAGAAGAAATAACAAATATAGTCGGCATCGGGGGCATGACCAGAAGTGGAAGAGTCTACTCCCCCAAGGACACACAAGAAGAGGACCTCAAGAATAAAGGAAAAAATAAAAAGACCGAAGAAGAAAAAGAAGATAAAGAATCCAAGGAGGAGACAGAGGAATTACTCCAGTTCATAAGGCAAAGTGAGTATTCCATTATAGACCAGCTCAATCGCACACCCGCAAAGATTACATTGTTATCTTTGATAATGAGTTCGGAACCGCATAGAAACGCCCTGCTGAAGGTCTTGAGCGAGGCGCACGTGCCTCATACCATATCCCAAGAAAAGGTTGAGAGGATCGTCGGTCATATCACGACAAGCGATCACCTCACCTTCACGGAGGAAGAACTCCCCCTCGATGGGTCAAACCACAACAAGCCCTTGCATATCTCGGTTAAATGCAAGGAGTACCTCATCACCAAAGTTCTTGTGGATAACGGGTCATCCTTGAACGTGATGCCCAAGTGCACACTCGACAAGTTGACTATCCAAGGAACTCGTCTGCGCCCAAGCAGCACCATCGTTCGAGCCTTCGACGGATCAAAACGTGAAGTAGTGGGAGAAGTTAATTTGCCAATCCAAGTTGGACCCACTATCTTCAACGTCGATTTCCATGTAATGGATATTACTCCAGCATATAGCTGTCTCCTCGGCAGGCCTTGGATTCATGACGCTAAGGCAGTACCTTCAACGCTCCACCAGAAAGTCAAGTTCATAGTGGATGACAAATTGGTCACGGTCCAAGCAGAAGACGACATTTTGATCAGTGGACCGTCTACCCAACCTTATGTGGATGCGACTGAAGAGGCCCTTGAAACATTGAAATTGCCAGTATAGAGCGACTTCCCAAAAACACAAAGGTAGCCCGCATGATGTTGAAGCATGGTTACCATCCTGGCCAAGGACTGGGGGCAGATTCCCAAGGCATGAGGGAACCCCCAGAATTCAAAGACAATCCTTTCAAGTATGGCCTAGGATATAACCCTACCAAGGGTCGAGCGGAAAGAAGAAAAGGGAAGTCTCCCCTCCGCACACTCAAGCAAATTTTCCGAAGTGGAGGGGTGCAAGCGTCAAGAGCTACCTTAGTCATTAGGAGATCTTTTTCTTCATTTAAGGGATGTAAACCCCATGATTGTTAGAGATTATCCCCCGGGGCTAGCCCGACCCCCGGGCATTTTAGGGCACATATTCCCTTATTAATTAATAAAGAATACTTCTTACAATCTGCTTCTCTTCTCTCTATTTCTGACTAGACCACATAATAACCCTGTCTAAGTAAACGAAAAAAAGGGAGAATAAAAGCGCATCCAAATAATCAACATTTACCATTGATATTGCCATCAAGCTAGCTTATTAGAAGCACAAAAAATAAGACTTTACCTCACCCATAAAGAAAGTCATACTTCGCCAATATTGTGAATAAAAATAAAGACACACAAAAAATAAAAGCCCATAGAAGCCAAAGGCCAAAAAGAAGAAGGGCAGAATACCCGGTAGGAAACCCACAAAGGGGGCTACGCAAAAGATAGGGTCAACCCGGTAGGATACCCGAACAACAATAAAGGGTAGCCTAGGCAAAAGTTAGGGTTACAAAATAAGGTCCGCTAGGATTCCCTATAGATACCAAAAGAAGGAACCTAGACAAAAGTTAGGGCCAAAACACAGTATCCTAGTTCGAAAACCCGAAGGGCGATCTAGGGAAATCAGCTAGCCATTAAAAGCAATGGAAATAAAACTAAAAGGCGCAAATACAAAAAAAGGGGAAAAACGTTTGCTTAGACGAAGCCTAAACACCTAAGCCCAACCCTAAGCCAGCCATGCTTACAAAAACCACTTTCTAAATAAAAATCAACCTTCTAAAACACAAACCATTGATTTTTACCTCTTTACTTATTTTCTCTTGACCCTCACAACAATATTCTAATAATTAATTAGGGAATATAGAGGCATATAGTCAACAAGAGGATTGAAACCCCTAGAGTGGAGAAAAAGAGACACTACATGGCAAAGAGTCCTCTACACAAAAAAACATGAAGAAAAGAAAGAAAGAAATTATCCTTCGGTCACAAGAAGTCCGGCATGGTACAACCAAGAGTAAGCATGGGAAATCAGAGGGCATTCGTCGCAACAAGACACGTCGGTTAAATCCTTCTGAAAAATTAACTAAAGTAGGCATTATAGGACATCAAACATAAAAACATTGCATGCATAAAATGTTTTTGAACCAGGTCCTATTTTCTTATTAAAAAAAAAAAAAAACCGAAAATTTGAGACGGCCGTCTGGGATTTCCAGACCGCCGTCTCGGTCCCCCAGCAGATCGAGACCGCCGTCTTGACCTACGAGACCGCCGTCTCGACTTAGGCAAAATCGAGACCGCCGTCTCGCTTGGCGAGACGACCGTCTCATTTGAACCCAAAGTCGAGACCGCCATCTCGAGAACCTAGACGGTCGTCTCGACCTGCGCAAATTTGAGACCGCCGTCTCGACTTCCCAGACGGCGGTCTCGACCAGGATTTTTCCCCTATATATAGGGGTGCGAGGGGGGGGGTTTCCTCACAACTCTCCTGCACTCTGGAACCTCCAACTCTCATATCTACCACTTCCAAACACTTTCGGGTCAATATGTTCCGTGGAAACCCCTCCAGGAAGAGAAGAGGCACTGCCGGTGCCAGCAGCTCCTCGGCACCAGCCCCTCAAGACCCCACTCAGCTGTCGCTGCAGCACCAGGGCTGCCTTGAGCACATCCAGGATTATTCTTGGCACCCCATGTTCAGACTGGACTTCGGCATCCTCGCTGAGTTCGGGTGGGAGGATGATGTCCAGACCCACATAGACAGTATTGGGTGGGGATTCTTGCTGCAGCCCCCACCTACCCACGTGTACCGTCAAGCGGTACTGGAGTTCTTGGCCTCCATCTCCTACGCCGAGGCTCCCTCCATGGTCCCGGGCCTGCCACCCACCAAGATGGTGAATTACTTTATGGGTGGGGAATACCGGACTACCACCCTTGACGAATTCAATGTGAGCATTGGATTCGTCCGACCCGAGGACGTGCTCACTCGGGGATACCGGGAGGCCATCAACAGCCGCCCCGCCAGCCTCACCGCCGCCGAGATGTGGCAGGAGCTCACCAGGGCACCTACGCTACCCACGCTGATGAAGGGTTATGCGCTCCCTCCAGCCCTCCGCATTTGCCACAAGCTCTGGCTGGGACTGTCCATGGGAGGAAGGAGAGTCAGGGTAAGGTAACCCTCCCAGACCTCTTTGTACTTTATTGCATGAGCCAGAGGCGGCATTGCAACCCTGGCTATTTCTTCCTGAGGGCCCTTAAGGACTTCGGGAGCAGACTAGTGGGAGCCGTCCTCGTGGCTCCTCTTATCACTCCCCTGGCAGAAAAATGGGGATGCGCTGGCCGAGAAGAAATGGCTCCCAGCCTTCGATCCGAGTCCATCAACGGATCGATCCTGGTCAGCATGGGGATGCTGATGCACCGAGGGACTCAGTTGGTCCTTCATCCCTCCCTGGACTTCACGCTGGACCTCCAGGACATTGTGGCAATGCACGATCTTCCGACACCTCCCAATTTCCAACAGGCTCAGCAACACCCCCCGCAGTACACAGACGACTTTGCTGGCCTGAACCGCAACATCAACGATCTGCGCCAGCAAATTGATCAAATGTCTGTGCGGCAAGAACAGATGTCCCTAAGGCAGGAAGCCTTCGACACTCGGCTGGAGATGATATACCAGTATCAGCAAGGGATGCGGCAGGAATGGACAACATTCTAGCAAAGGTACAATGATGAAGCCCGGGAACAAGCAGAATTCCGGGAACATGTATACCAACAATTCCCCCACCCTGGATCGTCTCAAGATGATAGCCCTTAGGGACAGTACTTGTAAGAATAGGTGGTTGTAATAAAATTTTATTTCACGCATTCTTTGCCATTCTTTCCAAAAGTCAGCGTAACAAAAAAGAACTAAGAGTAAAAAGACGAACATTCAAGAAAAAAGCCAAAATCCTACATCGCGAGAAAAAAGAGATAAAACCGCGAGAAAAAGGCAGGATTAAACCATCACCTCAACCAACAAAATTTCGACTACCAAGCCAGAGTCGAACAAACAAAATTGCCTGACCAGCCAGCAAGAGTCGGATGATTACCACAAAAGAATCCCCAACAAACAAGCAAGCTGGATGAGCACCCACAAAATCCCCGGCGCAGACCGGATGACAATTCCCAGAAAAGACAAACACAAACAAAGAAAAGTACATCTCAACGCACGGCGCATGGGCCACCTGAACAGTGAGCTGCCACTACCACCAGTCCTACACAGTGGACTGTACCAGCCAGATAGGGGGTTCATACCTATCAACCTGCGCACGCGGTGCGCCTGATCTGCGCTCGAGCCGGATCAGTAAGTCGCAACTACCAGCTTGATGGGGGGTTCATACCCATCCAGTTCAACACACAGCGAACTGCAACTACTAGCTTGATGGGGGGTTTATACCCATCAACCGAAGGATCGGCTACCGTTAGAAGGAGTATCCTGAGGTTCTACCACGTGTTCACCGAAGGGATCGACTACCGTCAGAAGGAGTATCCCGGAAGTGCACAAACACAAGTTTTCCCCAGAAGATCAACCGCCGCAAGACGGAACATCTGAAGGACAACCGGGCAAGAGGGTCAACTCCTTTACCCTCCAGTCGATCTCCTTGGCACAAAAGGCTAGCAGTCGATTGCTCGGGTAAAGGGGGGGCAGCTGTAGACCCCAAATCTTGCCCCGTCTCACAATAAAGATCAGAAGACCTCCTTTTTGAAGATGGACGAAGCCTAAGAAGCCACTAGGAGAGACTATTAGGCCCCATACTAGGATAGGAGGGATTTTTGGCACAAAAATAAGGATTTTTGCCTTTTAGGGTCGAGACAGCCGTCTCAAAATCGAGACCGCCGTCTCGCCTAGCGCAAGTGGCGAGACCACCGTCTCGTTTGGCGAGACCGCCGTTTCGCCACCTGTGAAAGGCGAGACCACCGTCTTGTTTGGCGAGACCGCCGTCTCGCCATTCCTGCAAGGCGAGACGGCCGTCTGGAATGTCGAGATGGCCGTCTCGACCTTGTCAGACGAGACGGTCGTCTCGACCTGACAGGCGCGAATCTCTATAAATAGGGCGTCCCTTCCCCTCATTTCACACAACTTTCTCACTCTCTCTCTAGTCACATCAATAGTTTCTCTCTCTAGAATCCCTCCAACGCATTTCCGGAGCTTCTGAGTGTCTTTAGAGTGTTTTTAGAGCATTTTGAGAGGTTTCCGACGCCGTGTAGAGTGAAGGGCTGCCGCAAAGCACCCTATTTACAAAAATTAAATAGAAATCTTGCTTCGGAGGTCTCTACTCTCTTTCTCTACCTTTTATTAGCTTTATTTAAAATATGCAAGAGACATTAGGGCCATGTAGTCGTAATATTTAAATTTCGCAAAATAAAAGGGCAAAAGCGTATTTTTTCGGTTTATTTATCAACAGAATAGTTGGCCTATCATAGGGAACCCGAAAGGGGCGTCGTAAAGGAACTAACACTTCCTTTACGCGTAACTAACTCCCTTACCCAACTCTGGTTCTAACGACCAAAGTTGGTTTTTCGAAAACCAACGCCTTTTAAACTCCTTTTCTGATGTTTCCCGTAAAAACATCGGTGACGACTCCAGAGAACCCTAAAAAACTAGCTCTTGGATTAGCCCGATTATCGGACAATCCAAGAGCACCCTTTTGAAAACCTTGCCCCTAGGTTCAACCCGGTTATCGGACAACCTAAAGGCATTGTAACCACCAATAAAAAACGCGAAAATCAAGAGAGTCGGAAACCATCGCGTCGCTCCGACCGCCCTCATTTTGATGGCGGCGACAACAGTTAATGGGCAAAGAATCAAAGCTTATCTGGGAAGTGAAGTTGAAAAACTCACCCTGATCACTCATCTGATTGAGCCATAAAGCAAACAGACGTCAAGCTAATGACGTTAAACAATAGCTTCTGGGAGGCAACCCAGTATTTTAAATTTGTTTTTCTTGTTGCATTTTAAGTTGTTGAAAGTTTTGCATTTGAGCATAATGTTTGAGAGTCAAATTTCACTAATATTCGCTCAAGCGACAGACAACTCACTCAAGCGAATTTACGTTGTTCCTCTCTATTTTTCTTTGCTTAAATGAAGCACTTTTGCTCAAACATTTTCGCTCAAGCGACCAAGGTTTTGCTTGAGCAAAATTTAGTGTAACCTCTTTGTTTTTGTTTGCTCAAGTGAATCATTAGCCAACTAGAATTCGCTCAAGCAAATGTCCATTATTCACTCGAATATGAATTTTAGGCAATTTCGCTTAAGCGACACTTCCTCGCTTGAGCGAAAATACACAGAATTAGAATTTAACCAGAAACCCATTTCAGCTTCTCGCTCTTCCGAAAAACTTATTTCTTGCACCCACTTCTCTCTAGCCATTTTCTCTCTTATTCAAGCTTCCATTACATGAATTTCACCCTCTCTTAACCCATTCTAAGTATTCTGTAGTAATAATGCCTAGATTTCACCGATCAAAGATTCCAATTTCTCACTTTCTGCACTATTCAGCATTCTTGCATTGTGCTTTTGCATTTTCTGCAATTAAGGTAAGGTTTGAAACTCATCTTGATGTTTTTAAATATTCTTGAGTGTGGATTTGTGTTTGTGGCTAAATTTAATGGTTAGAATGCATATTCAAGGATTATAATTTCTATTGCACACCAACTGTTTGATGAAATGCTTCAATGTAAATGACTTACTTTTTAGGTGATATGATTGCATATTGTTTTCTTAACTTAGTCATTGGAAATGAGCACTTGAAAGAAAATTGAGTATAAGGATTCTATAATTAGATGCATATCAGGTGTTTGATGAAATGGTTCAATATGACCCATAGTATGTTTCACTGAAAAATAACCATGTGGCATAACCCATAACTATTTTTGAGTATCTTTATATTTACAGATGGGTCCAAGAAGAGATACATAGGGTGCTTCGTCATCCAAGGCTCATGGAAAGAGACCTAGGAATGAGTTTAAAAACATCCCTGTAGATAGAAGCAGATTCAGGGATGCCGAGAGGCAGGCAAGATATGAAAAAATCAGCAACTGCTCCTTCATTCCTGAAAGATGTGTGGAGTTGAATGAAGGAGAATTCCCTAAATTTAATGATGAGATCACTCATAGGAATTGGAGACAACTGATACTCCCCATTCCAAAGTATAAACCTGAAGTGGTCAAGGAGTTCTACGTCAATGCTTGGCTAGTGGCAGGAGAGCCATTCTGGTTTCGTTCAAAAGTGAGGGGATGTTGGATTCCTTATGATCGAGATGCGATCAACGATCTTCCAGGTAACCCCCTCTATTTGGAGGAATGTCACATTTGCACATACCAAACCATCTAAAGCAGTAAGCGGTTAAGCGCCTGTACATTTGGAGATGATGATACAACAAGGGCTCTGTGCATACCAAGAAGAACATTTGAAGCAAATCATGCCGGTAAATTACCGAGAATACTTAGAGCAAACATGACAACTTTGACACAGATCTGGACATCATTTTTGCTAGCCAACATTGTGCCTATCAAGCACAACTCTGATCTGAACATGTCAAGATGCCACATCATCAAGTGCATTCTTGATGAAACCATGATAGATGTCACCGCAATTATCTCTGAAAAGATTTATCTCTGACAAGCAGAGCAAGCCAAAGCCCTTGGATTTCTGGCCCTCAACACAACTTTATGTGCAGCTCATGGTGTGGATGTAAATCCTTCAGTAAATATCCGACCACCCATTAACAGAAGATTCATAGAGCGAAACTGTGTAAATCCTGCAGAAGGAACACCACCACCACTGGCACAGGCACAATGCCAACCACGACAAGCCAAGCAGCCAGCTCCACCACCTTCACATAAAGAGCATTTTCAAAGGATGACACAGTACATGGAGTATTTGACATTGCAACAAGCAGCTACCCACCGGGGTCAATTCCGTATGAATTGAGATTTTTATAGACTTTCTTTGCAGGTAGCTCCAGGTACACAATGGACTTCTCCAGAAGACTTTGCAGCCTATGTTCAATGGCCTGGGAACAGTCCAAATTTTCAAGGAGGGGGTGAGGCAGAAGCACAAGAGGAAAAAGAAGAAACATCAAGTGAAGATGAATAAGACGGAGATAATTTACTTCTTTTTAATTTCTTTTTATTTTGATGTGTTTAAAGTTCCTTGTTTTGTTAATTTGATGTTTTAAGTCTTTTGTTTTTTTTTTTAATTTGGTTTGTTTGTGATATTTTGATTTGATATTTAGAACTTCAATTTTTTTAATGTTCTTAATGTGATGTGATTAAATTCTTTTGTTGTCCCGCACATTGTTATTAGAACCATATATGAAATTATTGCTTATTGTCTAATTCAAATCTGGAACTTGAAAAATCATTTTGATTGTTTCCAATAACAAGTGATTTTGGGCTGA
This sequence comes from Sphenostylis stenocarpa, assembly GCA_963425845.1. NCBI lineage: Eukaryota > Viridiplantae > Streptophyta > Magnoliopsida > Fabales > Fabaceae > Sphenostylis > Sphenostylis stenocarpa. The sequence goes on along the minus strand of OY731404.1, from coordinate 69,307,923 downwards.
TGAGTATGATATGAAAGTAATGAAGATCTTATTTACTTTGGCAAAGATCTTGTTGATTTGATGAAGTCAAAAAATGAAGTCAAAGGCAACTGTGTGGCAGTCAAAGGTCACTTAAGATAAAAGAGAAGAGGATTAGTATGTGTGCAGCTCTGCTTAGGTATAACCATTTTATCTTTCTGTTGCATGTGGTTTCTTCACTTAAAAAGATTCTGCAATTGCCTCTAAAAAATGTCTTAACCGTTAAAAACAAAACATTTTGACAAAAGGATTTTTAATAAACTATTTTAACTGATAGTATATGTGGTTTATCAACTAAAATGTTCTTCACACTTCTATAACAAAGTTTTCAACTGATATAACTTCAAAATAACCGATTTTTTCATTAAAAGAAGTGTTGAAAACTTTCTGTCAGTATTTTAACTAATACAATTTTGAAATAACCGATTGAAATCACTTAAAAAGATCAGGGAAGTGTTTTTTCAGTATTTTAGTCGATATAACTTCAAAATAATCGATTAAAACCACTTTGTATATCAGATGACCGATCAGAATGGCTTTATGACCGATCAAAACCAGATATGATCGATCAGATTTGAGTTATGACCGATCAGAATTATTTTAATCGATTAAAACCGCGTTTCAATCGATTAAAACAACTTGGAAAATTTGTACTAAACATTTCAATCGATTAAAACGTATTTTTATTAGTTAAAATCACTTGAAAAAGTTTATAAAAATGTTTTGCAGTATTTTAATCGATTGAAAGTCGAAATAATCGATTTAAACAGATTAGAAGATTTTTTGAAAAGAGTTTTAATTGATATAAACGTTGTCGTATCAGTTAAAACAAATCTGGAAAATAATCAAGAATGCTTTAATGGATTAAAAGTAGATTTAAGAGATTTAAACAAGACTTTTAACAGATTCAAAGATTATTTTAATAGATTAATTAAACCAGCAGTTTTGAAAAATCTTCTATATAAACAGATTGCTTGAACTTTTTTAAACATATCTTTTACACAACTTTTAGCAATCAATCAAGCAATCAAAAGTGCTACTTTCAAGAGAGAATCACGCTTGTTTTTGTGAAGTTCATCAAAGTTCTTTCTTGAGGCAAAATTGCATTTCTTTGGAGAAGAAACACATATTGCAGAATTGCATAAAACTGGTTTGAGCGTTCTTAGTTTCTTCTGTTTGTTTCTTTACTTTCTTTTACTATGTTGTGGGTGCCTGGAATTGTGGGCACTGGTTTCTGTAACTGGAATTTGGCTGCAGGGTAGTTCAAGAACTGGAATTTGGTTCTTGGTGAAAGGTTAGGTGCAGGAACTGGAATTGTGGTTCTTGTGTTAGATTGAGTGTAAGGTTAAGGTTGTAATCTGTAAAACATTCAATCTAGTGGAACCTAGCTGGAATTTGGCTGGAGGCTGGCGTAGCCCTGGGATTGGGTGAACCAGTATAAAACTTGGTGATATCTTTCTGAACCTTTCTCTTCTTTAATTTTGTGATTGCACTTATTTTTTATTGCTTGCTATGTGTGATTCAAGAATTGATCAGATTTCTTAATCTTTGAAATTGATAATCTGTTAATTGCGAAAATCTTTCAAAGATCAATTCACCCCCCCTCTTGATCTCAGCCTACATTTCTAACAATTGGCATCAGAGCGAGGTTCTTGAGAGTTATTCAAGTTCTTCGATCCATGGCTGGAAACAAATTTTCTGAGGGTGCTTGTATTGATAGACCTCCACTGTTTTGTGGAACAGATTATCCATTTTGGAAGATTAGGATGAAGATCTTTATTGAATCTATTGGTATAAATGTTTGGAATATCATTAAACAAGAAACTGATGTTTTTAACAAAGATTGATCTAGCTTAAATGATTGTGAAAAGAAATTAATCCAAGATGATTGTATTGCCAAAAATATCATCATATCTGCACTTAACAGAAATTTTTTTTTCAGAATAGCACATTGTCAAACTGCTACACAAATGTGGAAGATCCTTGAAATGACCTATGAAGAAACAACAGAGATATGCTTAATGGTCAACTCGGATTCACCAATAACCAGTGTAAGTTCTGACTCAACAACTACTATGAATTATAGTTCATTACAAGATGCTTTTTATGAAATGCATACAGTAGCTAAAAGATTAGAAACTGAAAACAAAAGATTAAAAAGCATGAATAGTTTATTAGAAAACAAGATCACTATTCTTGAAAAGAAAATAGTTGATGAAGAAACCAAGAATGGAAATTTGGAAATAGGTAATAACTTTGAATGCATGTGTAATGTTAAAGATTGCAAAAACTATCCTAAGTTACAAGAGAAAGTAACATACTTAATAAAAACTGCATCTAAACTTGCACAAGGAAAAACTAGTCTTGATATGATACTTGATTCTCAAAAATTAGTTATTGATCGTGGTGGAATAGGTTTTACACCTTCTATTGGAAAGAAAACTAGAGCATTTAAAAACTATTTTGCATATAATAAATCTATGTCATCTCCATTTATTAGATGTTTTTACTGCATGAAAAAAGGGCATTCTGTGAAGTATTGTAGAATTAAGAAATATTCTATTCCTAAAGGTAGAATGAAGTGGATACCCAAAAATTCATTTCAAATAACATGATTGGACCCAGTAATTAAAAAGGGGTACCAGAAATATGCCAAATCTGTTTTGCAAGAACAAAATCTGGAAGTCCCTGGGTATCAAATCAGCAAATTCTGTTTCTGGATTCTTGGACTGAGTATTTTAATTGATATAAAACTATTTTAATCGATTTAAATCACTTACAGAGAATACCAGAAAAGTTGTCCGTACAGTTTTAATCGATTGAAATACGAGTTAATCGATTAAAATGTTCTCTGGAATCTACTTTAGTTGTTTTAATCGATTAAAATGGATTTATATTAGCTAAAATCATTAAAAGGATAAATTTAACCGATTATTCCTCGTTTAAATCGATTATTACTCTGATATATTTTTTTCCAGAACTTGATTAATCAATTGAATATCAAATTAATCGATTAAAATGTTACTTCCAGTGCAGAATTAACTATGTATTTCAACTCTGTATCATTCTGTACTGCAACTATACTAATTTCTCTTTCAGGCAAAACAAACTGAAGATCTCTGGTACCTTGACAGTGGCTGTTCTAAACACATGACAGGTGATATTACAAAATTTTACAACTTAAAACTAAAGAATGGTGGGACTGTTGTCTATGGGGATAATAACAAAGGAAGAATCCTTGGAATTGGTGACATCAAATGCACAGAATCAGGTATTATTAACAATGTATTATATGTTGAAGGTTTAAAACATAATATGATTAGTATTAGCCAGCTTTGTGATAAAGGATACAAAGTTGTCTTTGGTCAAAATCAATGTCAAATTATCAAATCAGATTCTGAGCAGTGATCGATTCATCGGTAAGAGAATCAACAATATTTACATGTTAGATACTAATTCTGCTAAAGATTGTTGCTTAATCTCTAAAGAAAATGATTCTTGGTTGTGGCATAGGAGGTTAGCTCATATTCATATGAATCATCTGAATAAACTGATTTCTAAAGATCTTGCAGTTGGCTTGCCTAAACTTAAGTTTGTGAAAGACAAAGTATGTGATGCATGTCAAAAGGGGAAACAAGTAAGGAATTCTTTTTCACAGAAAAATATTGTTTCAACTTCTAGACCTCTTGAACTTTTGCACATGGATCTCTTTGGTCCTTCTAGAACTATGAGTTTAGGAGGAAATCTATATGCATTGGTTATAGTAGATGATTACTCAAGATTTACCTGGACATTATTTTTAAAACTTAAATCTGATACTTTTCATTTGTTTAAGAAATTTGCGAAACAAATTCAAAATGAAAAAGGCTATTTCATCTCTTGTATTCAAAGTGATCATGGGGGAGAATTTTCAAACGAAAATTTCAATAAATTTTGTGATAAACATGGTATTAAGCATAATTTTTCTACTCCTAGAACTCCTCAACAGAATGGTGTAGTTGAAAGGAAAAATCGTTCTCTTGAAGAGTTAGCTAGGACAATGCTTAGTGAGAAAGCATTACCAAAATATTTTTGGGTTGATGCCGTGAGTACTGCTTGCCATGTATTAAACCGTGTTTTAATTAGACCTTTTCTTAAGAAAACCCCCTATGAATTATTCAAAGGTAAAAAGCCTAACATAAACTATTTTAGAGTATTTGGAAGTAAGGTTTTTGTTTTAAACAATGGAAAGGAAAGTCTTGGAAAGTTTGATTCCAAATCAGATGAAGGTATCTTCTTGGGATATTCATTGAATAGCCATGCTTATAGAATCTTTAACAAAAGGCTAAAAACTGTAGAAGAATTTGTCCATGTTGTATTTGATGAGACTAACCAAAGTGTGCAGAATAGTTCTGAGTATAGTACAGAAGATGATGTTTTAACTGATAAAATGTATCAGTTAAAACTGCCAGAATCAACAGTTTCTCAAGAGCAGGCCGAAGATATTGAAGAATCTGAAGAGCAGCTACCTAAAGAATGGAAAACTCCAAGAAATCTTTCAATAGACAACATCATTGGTGAAATAAATCAGGGAGTTTCTACTAGAAGATCTTTAAATAAATTTTGCAATCACATGGCATTTGTATCACAAATTGAACCAAAAACCATATCTGATGCATTAAAGGATAATAACTGGATTAATGATATGCATGATGAATTAAATCAATTCACAAGAAATGAAGTATGGGAATTAATTCCAAAACCAGATAATGCAAATATTGTAGGAACAAAATGGGTTTTTAGGAATAAAATGGATGAAAATGGTATAATTACTAGAAACAAGGCCAGATTAGTTGCTAAGGGGTATAATCAGCAAGAAGGAATTGACTTTGATGAAACATATGCTCCTGTTGCTAGATTAGAGGCAGTTAGACTTTTACTTGCTTATGCTTCAATGAAAAGTTTCAGGTTATTTCAAATGGATGTCAAAAGTGCTTTCTTGAATGGATATTTGAATGAAGAAGTTTTTGTTACTCAACCACCTGGTTTTGAAGATCATATTCATCCAGAATATGTTTATAGATTAAAGAAAGCTTTGTATGGTCTCAAACAAGCCCCAAGACAATGGTATGAAAGGTTAAGTAATTTTCTCATTTCAAAGGGCTATCAAAGAGGTTTGGTTGATAAAACTTTATTCTTGAAAAAATTGAATAATGATGTAATTCTAGTTCAAGTATATGTTGATGACATCATATTTGGAGCCACTAATGAGTCTTTATGTAAAAAATTTATCAAAGATATGCAAGGAGAATTTGAGATGTCTATGATGGGGGAACTCAACTACTTTCTTGGATTACAAGTTAAACAACTTCAAGAGAGAAGTTTTCTTCATCAATCTAAATACTTCACAGAACTTTTAAAGAAATTTGAAATGGAACATTGCAAAGAAGCATCAACACCAATGTCCACAAATTGCTATCTTTATTATGATGAAAAAGGAAAATCTGTTGATGAAACCAAATATAGAGGGCTTATTGGTTATTTACTATATCTAACAGCAAGTAGACCTGACATTATGTTTAGTGTTTGTATGTGTGCCATGTTTCAATTTGCACCAAAAGAATCACATCTTACTGCTGCAAAAAAAATCCTCAAATATCTCAAAGGAACTTTAAATGTTGGGTTATGGTATCCGGGTGAGTCCAAACTAAATTTAATTGGATACTCTGACTCAGATTTTGCAGGTTGTAAGCTTGACAGGAAAAGTACCAGTGGCACCTGTCATCTCCTTGGAAGCAGTCTAATTTCATGGCACAATAAAAAACAATCATGTGTTGCCCTTTCTACAGCTGAAGCAGAGTACATTGCCGCTGGAAGTTGTTGTGCTCAATCTCTTTGGATCAAACAACAGCTTGAGGATTATGGTTTAATTCTCAGAAAGATTCCTCTCTTATGTGATAATACTAGTGCCATTATGTTAACTAAAAACCCAATTCAACATTCTAGAACAAAACATATAGAAATTAGACATCATTTTATTAGAGATCATGTTTTAAAAGGTGATTCTGAAATTTTCTTCATAGAAACTGAAAAATAACTAGCAGATATTTTTACAAAACCTCTTGCTCGTGATAGATTTTACAAAATTCGCACTGAATTAGGTATGATAGATGCATCAAACATTGCTTAATTTTTCAAAACTGGTTGTTTTAATCAATACAAACAAACTTTAAATCGATTAAAAGCATTTATACAACATTTTTCAACACTGTTTTAATCGATTAATTGTCAATTTAATCGATTATATCAACTTATGTTTTAAATTTTCAAAATTCATCACTGTTTTAATCGATTAAAACATAATTTCAATCGATTAAAACCATTAAACAAGAACCTTTTAATCGATTTTGTCCTGTTTTTAATCGATTTTTACTCTGGGAAGAAAAATTAAAGGCTTTAGTTAATGGTTGTTCTTGTAACATGCTACTAAAGCGTGATTCCCTTATCTTTACACGTGTTAATTGTATTCATTACAAACGTGTTAATGAAGATAAATTTGAATCAACTTTGATTAATCTTTACATGAGTAAAGTATCGTATCCAATTTTTTTCTATTTTTCAAACTCTAAAACTTAATACATATCATACATTTTTTTTGTCTCTCTGTTCCCTATTTTTGATGAAGTCAAAGGGGGAGCAATAATTGCCTTAATTTTGATCAATTTAGAGGGAGAAATAATAATTCTGTAGTTGAGGGAAGCAGAAATTTAGGGGGAGAAATAGGAAAATTATTAAATGTTGATTACTCACTAATCTATTTTATCAAGTGACTTCTTTTGCAGAGTTATTATTCAAAGTGGTGTTTGTCTTCATCAAATAGGGGGAGACTGAAAGTAATGAAGATCTTATTTACTTTGGCAAAGATCTTGTTGATTTGATGAAGTCAAAAAATGATGTCAAAGGCAACTCTGTGGTAGTCAAAGGTCACTTAAGATAAAAGAGAAGAGGATTAGTATGTGTGCAGCTCTGCTTAGGTATAACCATTTTATCTTTCTGCTGCATGTGGTTTCTTCACTTAAAAACATTATGCAATTGCCTCTAAAACATGTTTTAACCGTTAAAAACAAAACATTTTGAGAAAAGGATTTTTAATCAACTATTTTAACTGATAGTATATGTGGTTTATCAACTAAAATGTTCTTCACACTTCTATAACAAGTTTTCAACTGATATAACTTCAAAATAACTGATTTTTTCATTAAAAGAAGTGTTGAAAACTTTCTGTCAGTATTTTAACTAATACAATTTCGAAATAACCGATTGAAATCACTTAAAAAGATCAAGGAAGTGTTTTTTCAGTATTTTAGTCGATATAACTTCAAAATAATCAATTAAAACCACTTTGTATATCAGATGACCGATCAGAATGGCTTTATGACCGATCAGAACCAGATATGATCGATCAGATTTGAGTTATGACCGATCAGAATTATTTTAATCGATTAAAACCGCGTTTCAATCGATTAAAACAACTTGGAAAATTTGTACTAAACGTTTCAATCGATTAAAACATATTTTTATTAGTTAAAATCACTTGAAAAAGTTTATAAAAATGTTTTGCAGTATTTTAATCGATTGAAAGTCGAAACAATCGATTTAAACAGATTAGAAGATTTTTTGAAAAGAGTTTTAATTGATATAAACGTTGTCGTATCAGTTAAAACAAATCTGGAAAATAATCAAGAATGCTTTAATGGATTAAAAGTAGATTTAACAGATTAAAACAAGACTTTTAACAGATTAAAAGATTATTTTAACAGATTAATTAAACCATCAGTTTTGAAAAATCTTCTATATAAACAGATTGCTTGAACTTTTTTAAACATATCTTTTACACAAATTTTAGCAATCAATCAACCAATCAAAAGTGCTACTTTCAAGAGAGAATCACGCTTGTTTTTGTGAAGTTCATCAAAGTTCTTTCTTGAGGAAAAATTGCATTTCTTTGGAGAAGAAACACATATTGCAGAACTGCATAAAACTGGTTTGAGCGTTCTTAGTTTCTTCTGTTTGTTTCTTTACTTTCTTTTACTATATTGTGGGTGCCTGGAATTGTGGGCACTGGTTTCTGTAGCTGGAATTTGGCCGCAGGGTAGTTCAAGAACTGGAATTTGGTTCTTGGTGAAAGGTTAGGTGCAGGAACTAGAATTGTGGTTCTTGTGTTAGAGTGAGTGTAAGGTTAAGGTTGTAATCTGTAAAACATTCAATCTAGTGGAACCCAGCTGGAATTTGGCTGGAGGCTGGCGTAGCCCTGGGATTGGGTGAACCAGTATAAAACTTGGTGATATCTTTCTGAACCTTTCTCTTCTTTAATTTTGTGATTGCATTTATTTTTGATTGCTTGCTGTGTGTGATTCAAGAATTGATCAGATTTCTTAATCTTTGAAATTGATAATCTGTTAATTGCGAAAATATTTCAAAGATCAATTCACCCCCCCTCTTGATCTCAGCCTACATTTCTAACATGATAGTGAAAAAGGAATTGATGGGGAGAACTAGGAATTAACTGAATCAGAGAAGCTAGCCAAAACCCAAGAGAGGAGTGAACCAAAAACAGATAAATTGAGTGACAACACTTAATGATGATAACTGATATTGATTGATTCTTTAATGTGATTGTAGGTTAGTGAGACTTGAAATGATAAAGACATTTTTTTCTTATGTAGCAAAAGTATATATAACCCAGAGCCAAATAGTCAACCCTGCATTAATTAAAAATTAGGAAATCCATTTGAACCCCATTTGAGCCAAAAACAATATTGTTTCTTGAAACAGAACCCCTAAGCTTAAACAAGATTTATCCACCTTCTTATATTTGAGAAATGAAATGATTATGAATGTTATTGTTTTTCCTATGGGTATTCTTCTTAAAGAGAGAGAGAGAGAGAGAGAGAGAGAGAGAGAGAGATTCAAAGTATGAGGAAAGGGAAAGGATAAATATTGTGACTAAGTCGAAATGATAAATGCAAAGCATGAGAAAAGGGAAAGGAAATTCAAAGTAGTGTGAATGATAATTGGTGAAATTGTTAACTCACTATCATTATGTTGAAGCAAAAACATGAATCATTCATATAATTCCAATTTCTCAGATACTTTTGTTTATCCCAGAAAAACCAATGAATTCCTTCTTAGCCCTGCCCCATTACAAGTCTCAAAAGACCTTTTGATTTAAGTCTTGCTTAACAAATGTTGATTGCTTGAAGATGATTATCAATATTGGAATATCTAAATGAAGTGATTGAATGAGATAAACACTTACCTGTGAGAGTTAGAGATGATTATATATCATTCTATTTGAGAGATCAGGCTTCTCTGAGGATAGTTGATGACTAATTATCCTTTGTTAGTTTTTGTAACTTTAATGCTTATATATCCTATTTTCATTTGGAGTTGTGAGCATCGCATTTGGAAGAAAAATATTTTTATGTTGTGGTTCTGGAAGAGAAAGTGATAATAGGTGATGATTTTGTTTTGGAAAAATTACTTTGCTTGGGGACAAGCAAGATTCTAGGTTGGGGGGAGTTGTTAAGTGGTAAAAATTAATGTAATTATGTTCTTAATTGTTATGTAACCACTTAAATATTATTGATTTTAATCTATTTTTCTCTCAATGTAGGATGAATTGGTAGAATACCTTGATACAAGAGCAAAGATCATAATTGTAAAGATAATTGAAGAATAGTTACGAGAATAGGCAAACCTAATAGGCAACGGATTAATCAGAACGTTACGCGTCAACCAACATATGATTTGGCGGTGTTACGAGAATAGTTTACGCAATAAGCACACCTTTTATCTTACTCATACAACTAAAGGGGATGTGCTACCGGACATAGATCCTCAATTGGGGACGAACGACCATCGACCCAAGCCTGTCGGTGAACTATAAGATGTAACCCTGGTGGACAATAAAAAAGTAAAGATCGGCGAAAACCTAGACCCCGAATTAGAATGAGAGCTTGTTAGAATGGTCCGAGCGAATGCTCATGTGTTTTCATGGTCGCACGCGACATTCTGGGCATCAATCCGAACTTTTTCTATCACATGTTGGCCATTGTAGACCCCATATCTCGTCTGGCTTCATAAATAAAGTCAAAAGACCTTCGTTCGAAGATGGACAAGACCTCTTTAGGTCCCTAGGCATATGTACTAGACTCCATAGTAGAGTAGGAGGGCCTCTTGTACCAAAAAATAAGAGATTTCTCGCTAAAAAGCCGAGATGGTCTTCCCGTTTAGCCAGATGGCCGTTTCGTCCTATAAGGCGAGACGACCATCTCGTCTCCTAAGGCGAGACAGTAGTCTCACCCTTGATAGGCGTGAATCCCTATAAATAGGCCCCTCCCCCTCCTCATTTGGAACATTCCTACACAGATTTCGAGTTCCTACACTCCTCTTAAACCTCTCTGACGCATTTCCAGAGTTCAAGTGCTCTTTTTGGACACTCTGTAGTTAGAATTCTTGTATCGATAAAGGCGTGAGCAGCATTGTAAAGTGGGGGGATAGCCAAAAAGCTTCCTCAAATCTTCGAATATTTAATACAAAGCTTGCCTCAGAGGTTTTCTTTATATACTCTCTTTTATTGCTTTCCTTATAGCTTTCTTTGTATGCATATCAGATATTAGAGCCATGTAGACGTTTAATTTCTGCAAGTAGATGAAATAATAAGGGTAAAAGCGTAATTTGTTTAGTCTTTATTTTATAAGCTAGTCCATCATAGGGAACCTGAAAGGGACATTGTGGGGTGCTAACACCTTCCCCACACGTAACTAACTCCCTTACCCGACTCTGGTTGTAATGGCCAAAGTTGGTTTTTTCTGAAAACCATTGCCTTTTTACCTTTTTCAGTGTTTAGGGTTAAAACATTGGTGGTGGCTCCATCGAACCTTTTCGAAAACCTCGCCTTTAGGTTCAGTCCGGTTATCGGACAACTTAAAGGCATTGAACCACTTCTTTAAAAAACGTGAGTCATATAAAAAATCATCGTGTCGCTCTGAATGCCTCTTTTGACGACGATGACAAATGGCGACTCCACTGGGAAAGCTAGAGAGTTGATCCCATTTAGTGATGGACTAAGATTAGAAAATAAAAACTTGAAATTGCGCCTTTACCCTTTCTTGCTTTTATAACATGCTTTACTGTTTGACTTTAATAATTGTTGTATGTTTACTTTATGCAATTGTTTGAAATAACAACTATACACAAACCCTTGCACACAGCATTTCTCCCTATACCCGGGGGCAAGTGGGATAACCTTAGGGAGTGGGTGGCAAGTACAATTTGTCGTAATGAGGGCCATGAGCCCACCGGTATGGTCAAAAACCACCACTCAAGGTGATAACCTTCCTCTTTTGGCCTAAAGACTGATAAGGCCCTACTGCCATGCATGGTCTGAAGGCTGGGAGAGTGGGGACCCTATAATGGGGGCACCTTGGGGGCCTGGCCTTGGTGAGGATAATTAGAACCACCTTGAATACGCACTTTTCTGCAGGATACCCCTACCTTGTGATAAAATTTCGTCACACTATCCATAGATGAGTGAATTCTTTGTGCATTGTTTGTTGCATTTTTTTGTTGCGCAACATAATCATACAATAGCAAAATAAAAACAAAAATCTCAAAAACCTTTTCATAATAAACATCCTCATCTTGGACAGTCTACATTTTAGCTAGCCTGGTTTCAGGTTATTTGTAAGCTAAGTAACCACGTGGACCGACAGAAGAGATAAGGGATTATAAAACCATTATTTCATAATAAACCACTTTTATCTCGGACAGTTTGCATTTTAGCTAGCCTGGTTTCAGGTTCTTTGTAAGCTAAGTAGTCACGCAGTCCGACAGAAGAGATAAATGGTTACAAAAATCAAATAATCATAATAAGAGAAAATGGGACCCTATTCATGGTGTTAAGCATCGAACTCATGAGCATCCATATAGGTAGTTTCCTTTCTTTTGAAAAAATAAAAATCCAAACACTATCATGCATCACGTAGAAAATAAAACATGATAATGTTTAGGAAAACAAAACACTTACATTCGTGCTCGCATCAACATCATACTCATAGCATGCATCTTTGTTTCTAAAAAAATGGAGGGGTCCAGTAGGCAGTTAAAGAAAGTGGACATTCCCCGGTACCGTGTGGAGAAGATAGAATGGTTGTGCATGTTGATGCCACCCGAGGTCCGCTCCGATTTTGAAAAATCTTATGGACGGATTCTCGATCTTTTGAAGATCTGTGTCAATCCCATCTTCATTAGGGTTTTGATCCACTTCTGGAATTCCAGTCTATACTGCTTCAAATTTCCGCAATTTGATCTAGTACCTACTTTGGAGGAATATGAGATAATGTTGAGATGACCCAAATCAGTCAGGGTCTATATCCGTCACAAAGCATATATTCCTGTAGCCAAAGTCGCCGTCATCATCCAATTGCCACTTTATCAGGTTGCCCTGATGGTAAAAGGGAATATCCAGGGATGGAAAGTTGCAATGCTAGAAGACCATCTGTCCTCTTTGGCTGATAAGGCAGATTGGTTTGCCTTTAGTAAAACCTTGGCTCTGATTGTGTTTGGGACCATACTTTTTCCCTTTCACCTCGACACGGTAGATCAGGCCGTTATGGATGTCTTTTTCGCCTGGGACGTACACTCGAAGAGTCCCTTGTCTGCATTTCTTGCCGACACCTTGCTCTCGATTGAGTTTTGTCACCAAAAGCAAGGAAGAATGCTCAGATGTTTCTCTTTGTTGTTATTCATGTGGGGTATCACGCACTTCTATGTCTCTAGCCACATGGGGATTTTTCCCAATCCTTTGAGAAGCTTCTCAAAAATCCCTCTCCGCCGATGTCTAACCATGGAGTGGAAGGTCGAGTTAGAACGATGGAATATCAATCACCTATCCTAGGCTTGTCCTTGGTTATGAATCGGCCCTATTCTCATCAGATGCAGAGAATACCTAAGCATACCACTATTGGGCCCAGGGGTTGCATAGCTTACTCTCTAAAAGTAGCTATGAGACAACTCATGAGGACTCAAACCGTGCCGTCATAGGAAGAGCTCAGAGGAGTGTGTTTCTTCCGAGACCCATGCAATGTTGCAAACTCCCTTGCCATACGGAAAGCATGGGAGAAACCAATCTACATGGGAGATAGAGAGCTAAGCAAAGCTCGAGTGGCTGTCTCCAGTGACTACGAGGAATGGAAAAGAAGTAGAGGGATGTCACATCCATCTGCCCCACCCATGGCACCATCAGCAAACGAAGAACTTCAAACTCAAGTCGATACCTTGACCCAAAGGATAGAGATTATGGGAGCCCAGATTAAGGGCCCTTGAGGAGAAAGAGCAAGAATCTATCCTTACCATTAACGGTCTTCAGAGGTAATGTAAGAATGTGCTGATTTCAACGAGGAGGTTATCCGAGCATCCAAAATTCCAAAACTCAACTCGGATAACCAACTCCAAGAGATTACTGTCAAATTAGTACACCTTGAGGCTGAATACGCAAAGCAGGCGCTGACGATCAAGGGGATGCTACAAGATCTCGCAAAGGCTCAGTCTGAAATACATCAAGGGAGGGAGACCACCCAGAGACTCAACAGAAGCCTTACTGAGCTATGTTGCAAAGAGAGAGATGTGTTAGCTCAGTATGGCCAAGTACTGCAAGAGAGAGACCGAGCCATCGAGAAGCTCGACAATTTACAAGCCTTAGTAGTCCATCAAGAGCCAAAAATAAAAGAGCTCAAAAGTACAATGAAGATATGAGTCAGGCGGTCCACCGGCAATCCGAAGCACTCGCTCGTCACGTACGGGAAGCCGAAGAGGAAATACGTAGAAATCAAAACCCGCCTGTGGGTTTCTTTAGGCTTTTCCATTTCTGTCAGAATGTGCTTCGTAGCATGGTATAGGGGAATGTACACTTTTTTTGGATAAATAAAAATACCTTTTGTTTATCTTTACGACTGTCTACTGCATTCATAAGTTGCATATATTCATACATCCCTCCTTCACTTTTAATTAATAAGATAATAAAAAGGAAAGGTTAGTTGGTGTGTTTCTGTAAATCAGAATAATGGAGAGGAAACCACTCGTCATCCGTCTCTCCCCGACAGTTGAGCCACCTAAAGAAGACAATAAGCCTCAACTGTTGGTGATCACAGTCAATAAGGAATAGGGGGAAAGGACGACATTGCGCCTATTTATGCCTCGTCCTTTCCCCTACGTATCAAATAAAGTCGTACCTGTCGCTGCCGTCCGTTCCGACGTTCTGGGACATCTCGAACGTTAATGCGAGCGGTCGCGAAAAGATGGTTGAGACTCGCGTTTTTTGTTAAAAATATGTTCATTGCTTCCGAGGCGCTCAACGCTGAACTATCCTCTAATAGAAGCAAGGTTTTCAAAAAGGGTTCTTTTGGAGTCGCCACCAATGTTTTGACCATAAACATTGGAAAAGGATAAAAAGGCATTGATTTTAATAAAAACCAAACTTGGCCATTATAACCAGAGTCGGGTAAGGGAGTTAGTTACGTGTGGGGAAGGTATTAGCACCCCACAACGCCCCTTTCGGGTTCCCTATGACGGATTAATTCATTTAAGTAAAGATTACAAGAAATTACGTTATTACCCTATTTTATTCGTACAGTATTTAAATATGGCTATCTACATGATTTTATCTACATTGCATACGAAAGCGGTAAATAAAGCAATAAAAGGGAAGAGAATTGAGAAGAACCTCCGAAGCAAGCTTTATATTATAAGTCTTTTATACGAGAGGACGCTTTGCGGCAATCCTTCACTCTACAACGACTCTCCTCTCGAATAAACTCGACTCGACTAAAATTTTCTATAAGAATCGAATGCTGGAATACAAATTCCTTAACTGATTGTTACCTATTAAAGGCAATCAGAGAGATCATTCGAAGGAGGGAGAGAAGAAGACAAGTCTTAGAGTTGTCTGGGGTCTGGAGAATGACAAATGAGGCTCCTATTTATAGATTTCGCAGCCTGGACATCTGGGACGGCCGTCTGGGTTGGGACGGCCGTCCCAACTGCACATTTTACACTGAGCCAAGCTGGGACGGCCTGTTGGGTTTGGGACGGCCGTCCCAACTGCGTTTTGGGGTTTGGGACGTGCGTCCCAAAGGTGAGACATGCGTCTCACTTGGTTTTTGGTGTTTGGGATGGCTGTCCCAGTTTGGGACGGCTGTCCCAACCTGTCTTCGCGTTTTGGGACCCCCGGGAAGCTTTCCTTTCCTTTTTCGGACGTCGTTTGATGCCGATGTGTGTCCGTTGAAGCTTTATCTTCATATAGGAAGTCTTCTTGGCCTTCATTAAGATGTCAGGCGAGCTTTATCTTCGTGTAGGAAGTCTCTTTAGTCTTTATTGTGTGGATGGGTGAACTCCATCTTGTTGCGGGAGGTCTTTCTCGGTTTTTCTTTGATATGAAGCCGGGTGAACTGTATGAAGTTTTCCTAGCTTTTATTTTGAGAGGCCGGGCAAAATTAGGGGTCTACAGTACCATGAAAATACGCAATAAACGAAGATATTTCCAATATAGCCGACATTGGGAGCATGACCAAAAGCGGACGAATTTACTCCCCCAAGGAGCCACAAGAAGATGCCCCCAGAATAAAGGGAAAAGTAAAGTGACCGAAGAGGAAGATAATAAGGAATCCAAGGAGGAGACCGATGAGTTAATCTAGTTTATAAGGCAGTGTGAGTACTCCATCATAGACTAACTCAATTGCACGCCTACGAAGATAACTCTGTTATCATTAATAATGAGTTCAAAACCACATTGGAATGTGCTGCTAAAGGTCTTGAACAAAGCCTACGTGTCGCATACCATATCCCAAGACAAGTTTGAAGGGATCGTTGGTAGCATCACTGCAAATGATCATCTAACCTTCACAAATGAAGAACTCCCTCCTGAAGGGTCAAGTCACAACAAACCCCTGCACATCTCTGTAAAGTGCAAGGAGTATCTCATTTCCAAAGTTCTTGTGGATAACGGGTCATCCTTGAATGTACTGCCCAAGTGCACTCTTGACAAACTAACCATCGTTCGAGCCTTTGACGGATCAAGACGTGAAGTAGTGGGAGAGATCAACCTGCCAATTCAAATTGGTCCCACTATCTTCAATGTGGACTTCCACGTGATGGATATTACTCCAGCATACAGTTGTCTCCTCGGCAGACCTTGGATTCACAACGCTAAGGCATTACCTTCAACACTCCACCAAAAAGTCAAGTTCGTGGTAGGTGACAAACTGATCACAATTCAAGCTGAAGACAACATCTTGATCAGCAAGTCATCTACTATACCTTATGTGGATGCAATTGCAGAGCCCTTGAAACATCCTTTCAAGCGCTTGAAATTGCCCACATTGAAAGACTTCCCAGCAACATGAAGGTGGCCCGTATAATGTCAAAGTACGGATATCGCCCAAGCCAAGGGCTCGGTACAAATTCCCAAGGAATAAGGAGCCACCGGATTTTAAAGGCAATCCTTTGAAGCACGGCCTAGGGTACGACCCTACAAGAGGAAAGGGAAAGTCTCCCCTCCAAACACTAAATCAGATCTTTCGAAGCATAGGGGTATAAGCGTCAAGAACAACTTTAATCATTAGGTGTTCTTCTTCCGATTTTAAGGAATGTAAACCCAATGACTATTAGAGATTACTCCCCGGGGTAAGCCCGACCCCCGGGCATTTTTTAGGGCAGACATTTCCCTTTTAATCATAAAGAATACGATTCTTACTATCTGCTTCTTTTCTTGCTACTCATGTCTATACCTCATCAATAACTATGTTTAAGCAAACATTTTTAAAATATGTCCAAATAATCAAGAGTGTGCTATCATCAAAGAACAAAATTAGCCATCACTTGTTGATTAGAAACATAAGAAAGGTTTACCACGTCATAATAAAATTGTATGTCACTAATGTTTTGCAAAAAGAAAACAGAAAATAAAAAAGAAGCCCATAAAAAGCCAAAGGCCAAAAAAAAGAGAAAAGGGCAAATTACCCGGTTGGAAACCCACAAAGGGGGCTATCGGCGCCGTCCGTTCCGACGTTTAGAGACATCTCGAACGTTTATGCGAGCGGTCGCGAAAAGATGGTTTAGACTCGCGTTTTATGTTAAAATATGTTCATTGCTTCCGAGGTGCTCAACAACTGAACTATCCTCTAATAAAAGCAAGGTTTTCTGTTGCTGTCGTCCGTTCCGACGTCTAGGGACATCTCGAACGTTTATGCGAGCAGTCGCGAAAAGATGGTTTAGACTCGCGTTTTTTGTTTAAAGTATGTTCATTGCTTCCGAGGTGCTCAACAACTGAACTATCCTCTAATAAAAGCAAGGTTTTCGAAAAAGGGTTCTTTTGGAGTCGCCACCAATGTTTTGACCGTAAACATTGGAAAAGGATAAAAAGGTGTTGATTTTAATAAAAACCAAACTTGGCCATCATAACCAGAGTTAGGTAAGGGAGTTAGTTACGTGTGGGGAAGGTGTTAGCACCCCCACAACGCCCCTTTCGGGTTCCCTATGACGGATTAATTCATTTAAGTGAAGTTTACAAGAAATTATGCGATTACCCTATTTTATTGCATAATGTTAAAAATGGTTATCTACATGACTTCATTTATTATTGCATACAGAAAGCAATAAATAAAAGTAGTAAAAGAGAAGAGAATTGAACAGAACCTCCGTAGCAAGCTTTATATTGCAAATCTTTGATCGCAAGGATGCGTTTTGGCAATCCTTCACTCTACAAAGACTCTCCTCTTCAAATACAAGATCGACTCGACTCGATTTTACAGAAGAATCGAATGCTGGAATATGATTCCTTAACTGATTGTTACCTTATTAAGGCAATCAGAGAGTTCATTCGAAGAGGGAAGAGGATAGACAAGTACTAGGAGTTGTCTGGTGTTCGAAACAGTGGCAAATGAGCTTCCAAATTATAGTTTTCGCTGCCTGCACACTTGGGACACGCGTCTGGGTTGGGACGGTCGTCAGGGTTGGGACGACCGTCCCAACTGCATGTTTTACAAAGGATGGGACGCCCTGCGGAGCTGGGACTGGCAGTCCCACTTGGGACGGCCGTCCCACTTGGCCAGGGAAGGTTGGGACGGCCGTCTCGACCTGTTTTGGCCAACTTTTGTGTTCTGGGACCCCTGGGAAGCTTTCCTTTATGTATTCAGACGTCGTTTGATGCCGATAAACGCCCATTAAAGCTTTGTCTTCATATAGGAAGTCTTCTTGGCCTTTATTGATATGTCAGGCGAGCTTTGTCTTTGTAGGAAGTCTCTTTAGCTTTTATTATTAAGAGGCCGAGCGAGCTTTGTCTTGTCATATGAGATCTTCTCAGCCTTTATTGAGAGACCGGGAAAAATTAGGGGTCTACAGCTGCCCCCCCTTCACCTGCCTGGCTAATTATGTTGGCTTAATATGCCGACAAAATTAGTTGGTAGGGGAAGGAGTTAACCCTTTTGCCCGGTTATCCTTCGGATGTTTCTTTGGTGATCCTCCGGATGATAAATATTTCCGATAGGTACCAACCCCTATCTGGTTTGAACCTTACTTTGTAGGGCTCTGGTGAGTACTTACCCTCACCCGGTATGAGTCTACATTTTGCTAGACTCTTGTGGGTACCTACCCCCACTAGGTATAAACCTTGTTTTGCAAGGCTTTGGTGAGTACCTACCCTCACCCGGTATGAGTTCGCATTTTGCTAAAACTCTTGTGGGTACTTACTTCCGAGGTGCTCAACACTGAACTATCCTCTAATAGAAGTAAGGTCTTTGCAACCCGTTTTTGTAATGCTTAGGCGAGTATTTTACTCCACCTAATGCATTCTGCTTAAGTTTTGATGAGTACATACCCTCATCCGGTACAAACCTTATTTTATAAGGCTCTGGTGGGTACCTACCCCCACCTGGTATGAATCTGCGTTTTGCTAGATTCTGATGAGTACCTACCCTCTTCCAGTATAAACCTTATTTTATAAGGCTTTGGTGGGTACCTACCCCCACCTGGTACGAATCTGCATTTTCGCTAGATGCTGATGAGTACTTACCCTCATCTGGTATAAACCTTATTTTATAAGGCTTTGGTGGATACCTACCCCCACCTGGTACGAATCTACATTTTTGCTAGATTCTGATGAGTACTTACCCTCATCCGGTATAAACCTTATTTTATAAGGCTTTGGTGGGTTCCTACCCCCACCTGGTACGAATCTGCATTTTTGCTAGATTCTGATGAGTACTTACCCTCATCCGGTATAAACCTTATTTTATAAGGCTTTGGTGGGTACCTACCCCCACCCGGTACGAATCCCGTTCTGCAAGGCTCTGATGGGTACCTACCCCCACCTGGTACGAATCTGCATCTTGACAGTCTCTAGTGGTTTTTACACCCCCACTTGGTGCAAATCTGCATCTTGACAGACTTTTGTGGGTATCTACCCCCACCTGGTACGAATCTGCATCTTGACAGACTCTAGTGGTTTTTACACCCCCACTGGGTGCGAACCTGCATCTTGACTAGGCTCTAGTGGATTTTACACCCCCACTGGGTGCGAACCTGCATCTTGACAGACTCTAGTAGATTTTACACCCCCACTGGGTGCGAACCTGCATCTTGACTAGGCTCTAGTGGATTTTACACCCCCACTGGGTGCGAACCTGCATCTTGACTAGGCTCTAGTGGATTTTACACCCCCACTGGGTGCGAACCTGCATCTTGACTAGGCTCTAGTGGATTTTACACCCCCACTGTGTGCGAACCTGCATCTTGACTAGGCTATAGTGGATTTTACACCCTCACTGGGTGTGAACCCTATTCTATAGGGTTTTTTGAAATATTCTAAAAAAATCCTTATCGGTTTTTTTTTAGAGAAGTGTTGGCGGCTGACTGTCTTTGATCATGCGCCTATTCCGTAGGGAATGATGGATTTTTCTTTTTGACTTTTTTGTTTTAGTCATCCGGTTTTACCGGGGATTTCATTGTTTTGGCTTTTTCTTTTAGCCATCCGGTTTTACCGGGGATTCTTTGTTTTTGGCTTTTCTTGTTTAGCCATCTGGTCTTGGCCGAGGACTCTTGTTGATTGGCTTTTCTTGTCTAGCCATCCGGCTTGGCCGGAGACTCTTGTTGATTGGCTTTTCTTGTCTAGCCATCCGGCTTGGCCGGGGATTCCTTGTTTTTGGCTTTTTTGTTTAGCCATCCGGCTTTGCTGGGGATTTCATTGTTTTGGCTTTTTCTTTTAGCCATCCGGTTTTACCGGGGATTCTTTGTTTTTGGCTTTTCTTGTTTAGCCATCCAGTCTTGGACGGGGACTCTTGTTGATTGGCTTTTCTTGTCTAGCCATCTGGCTTGGCCAGGGATTCCTTGTGTTTTGGCTTTTTTGTTTAGCCATCCGGCTTTGTCGGGGATTTCATTGTTTTGGCTTTTTCTTTTAGCCATCCAGTTTTACCGGGGATTCATTGTTTTTTTGGCTTTTTAGCCATCCAGTCTTGGCCGGGGATTCTTTGTTTTTGGCTTTTTAGCCATCCGGTCTTGGTCGGGGATTCCTTGTTTTTGGCTTTTTAGCCATGTCGCCGCCTCCCAAAAAGGGGCGCGGTCGGAGCGACGCGATGGTTATTTCGACTCTTTTGTTTTCACGTTTTTTATGGGTGGTTACAACGCCTTTAGGTTGTCCGATAACCGGGCTAACCTAGGGGCGAGGTTTTCGAAAAGTGTCCTTGGGTTGTCCGATAACCGGGCTAACCCAAGGACTTATTTATTTTGGGTTCTATGGAGTCGCCACCGATATTTTTACCGGAAACATCGGAAAAGGGGTTTTAAAAGGCATTGGTTTTCGAAAACCAACTTTGGTCATTAGAACCAGAGTTGGGTAAGGGAGTTGGTTACGTGCAAAGGGAGTATTAGTCCCTTTACGATGCCCCTTTCGGGTTCCCTATGACAGGCCGGCTTATTTTATTGATAAACTAGAAAAATACACTTTTGCCCTTTTTATTCTGTGGAATTTAAAAGTATGACTACATGGCCCTACTATCTATTGCATAATTTAAGATAAAAACGGTAAAGGTGGAAGGAGAGAATTTGAACCTCCGAAGCATGCTTTTTATATTAATTCTCCAAAAAATAGGGTGCTTTATGGCAGCCCTTCACTCTACACGACGTCGGAAAACCTCTCAAACGCCGAAAATCACTCTTGAAAGCACTCAGAAGCTCCGGAAATGCGTCGGAGGGATTCTAGAGAGAAGTTTTTAGAGAGAAGGGAGAGCTATGTAGCTGTGGTGTGTGGAAATGAGGAGGGGAGAGCCCCTATTTATAGGTTTTCGCGCTATCAGGTGGCGAGACCGCCGGTCTCGTCTGACAGGGTCGAGACCGCCGTCTCGTCCAACGAGACCGCCGTCTCGATCTGTCAAAATGGCGAGACCACCGTCTGGGTGAACGAGACCGCCGTGTCATCCTTCATAGGTGGCAAGACCGCCGTCTCGTTAAGCGAGACGGTGGTCTCGCCTCCTACGTGAGGCGAGACGGCGGTCTGGGTTATCCAGAAGGCGGTCTCGTCCCTTCGAGGCGAGAAAACTTATTTTTTGGTACAGAAACTCCCTCCTATCCTAGTATGGGGCCTAATAGTCTCTCCTAATGGCTTGTTAGGCTTGTCCATCTTCAAATAGGAGGTATTCTGGTCTTTATTTGGAGGCCGGGCAAGATTTGGGGTCGACAAGCCATCCGGTCTTGGCCGGGGATTCTTTGTTCTTGGCTTCTTAGCCATCCGGTCTTGGCCGGGGATTCTTGTTGATTGCCTCTTTTTAGGCAGGAATCCACTGGGGATTTGTTGATTTTTTATTGTGCCTCTTGATTAGGCAGATGCTTCGATAGTGGTGAAGGCTTTTTACTTGTTGTTTTTTCGCCTCTGAATAGGCTGATGTTCTACTTGAGGATATTTGCTCTTGATAATACCTCTGTGCAGGTGGATGCTTTTTGAAAGCTTTGTGCTTGTATTACCTCTTATAGGTTGATTTCCCATTTCTTGGGGATATCAGCTTTTTGCTTGCCTTAGGCAGAGGCTCTTCTTGGGAGTGAAGGCTTTGCACTTCGCTGGGGATATCCATATTGGGTGTTATAGGTGATTAAATCCCTGAGGATATGAATTTGTAGTTTGCCTTTGCTGGTAGGCTCGCTGGGGATTTTTCTTTTTGGTGATCCACCAGGGATTTGATCGTCTTCTGGGGATCTATTTTGAATTGCCTCCTAGGGAAGAATGGAGTTTTTGACTCCTTATTGGACACTGTTGTATGAGCTGGCTTTGCCTATGCTCTTATTCCTATTGGGGAATGGGTTTTTATCTTTTTCTCGCGATTTGTATCTCTTTTTCGCGATTTGGTTTTTACATATGTGCGCCTTTTTATGCACATTGGCTTTTTCTTTGGATGAAAAGATATCTTTTTTCTCTTTTCTTTTTGGTGATCCTTGGGGAATTTTTCTTTACTTCTTGGGGATCCAATCCTTGATTTGATTTTTTATGATGGAGTCTTGGCTCCGACTTTTGTGAAGCTCTTTATTGAGCAGAATGAAGAGATTTTCTTCTTTTTTAATTTTTTTGGGATTCACCGAGGAGTCTGTCGGTTTCCTGGGGATCCAAATTTGATGATGGAGTCTTGGCTCCTGGCTTTGTGAAGCTCTTATTTGAGCTGGAAGATGGAAAAAAATTTTTGTTTTCTTCTTTTTGTAGACGTTTCTTGATATGCTCTACTTAGGGATTTTTTATTTGGCCTTTTTCGTTGTGGCCTCTATTGGGGAATGAAAGTTTTTTTTTTCTTTCTTTTTCTTGCCCCCTGGTGATATGGAGGATTTGACTCCATATTTTCTTTGATGGACTCTTGTGTAGTCCTTATTCTCTTTTGGGGAATGAAGCGGAGACTCTTGCATGAGTGTGCTTGATGACTCATGTGGTGATGTCGATGAGTCGTGAGGTGATCTTTTTTTGTTTTGCCTATGGAGTAGGCAAGGATCCTCTTGGGGATGATCAAGCCTTTCCTTTGGCTTTTCTACGTTGATAACTTCCTTTTCTTTATATGGGAGGATGTTGATTGAAGCTTCGACTAACTCTTTTTGACGACTCATGTGGTGGTGCTGAGTCACGAGAAAAAAAAAATTATTTTTGCCTTTGGAGTAGGCAAAGATCCTCTTGGGGATGATCAAGCCTTTCCATTGGCTTTTTCTTATGTTGATGACTTCCTTTTCCTTGGATGGAAGTGTCGCCGCCGTCCGTTCCGACGTCCAGGGGACATCTCGAACGTTTAATGCGAGCGGTCGCGAAAAGATGGTTAAGACTCGCGTTTTTTGTTTAAAATATGTTCATTGCTTCCGAGGTGCTCAACAACTGAACTATCCTCTAATAGAAGCAAGGTTTTCGAAAAAGGGGTTCTTTTGGAGTCGCCACCAATGTTTTGACCTTAAACATTGGAAAAGGAAAAATGTTGATTTTAAGAAAAACCGCACTTGGCCATTATAACCAGAGTTGGGTAAGGGAGTTAGTTACGTGTGGGGAAGGTATTAGCACCCCACAACGCCCCTTTCGAGTTCCCTATGACGGATTAATTCATTTAAGTAGAGATTACAAGAAATTATGCTATTACCCTATTTTATTCGTACAACATTTAAATATGGCTATCTACATGATTTTATTTACATTTCATATATAAAGCAATAAATAAAGCAGTAAAAGAGAAGAGATTTGAAAAGAACCTCCGTAGCAAGCTTTATATAGCAACTCTTTTACAATAAGGACGCGTTTCGGCAGTCCCTCGCTCTACAACGACTCTCCTCACGAATACAGACTCTACTCGACTAAAATTTTATAGAAGAATCGAATGCTGGAATATAATTCCTTAACTGATTCTTACCTATATAAGGCAATCAGAAAGATCATTCGAAGGAGGGAGAGAAGTAGACAAGTGCTCTGAGTTGTCTGGGGTCTGGAAAATTGCCAAATGAGCCTCCTATTTATAGTTTTCGCTGCCTGGCACATCTGGGACGACTGTCTGGGCCGGGACGGCCGTCTGGGGTGGGACGGCCGTCCCACTTGCAATTTTAACACAGAGCCAACCCCCCTGGAACTTGGGACGGCCGTCCCACATGTGGGACGCGCGTCTCACTTGTCCTAGGTTAGTTGGGACGGCCATCCCAACTCTGGGACGGGGGTCTCGACCTGTTTTGTCCAGTTTTTGCATTCTGGGACCCCGGGAAGCTTTCCTTGCTTTTTTCGGACATTGGTTGATGCCGATATGTGTTCGTTGAAGCTTTATCTTCATATAGGAAGTCTTCTTGGCCTTCATTAAGATGTCGGGCGAGCTTTATCTTCATGTAGGGAGTCTCCTTAGCTTTCGTCGGGTGACTGGGTGATCTCTATGTTGTTATGAGAGGTCTCCTTTTCTTTTATTAAGAAGCCGGGCAAAATTAGGGGTCTACAGCTGCCCCCCCTTCACCTGCCTAGCTAATTTGTTGGCTTGATATGCCGACAAAATTAGTTGGTAGGGGAAGGAGTTAACCCTTTTGCCCGGTCATCCTTCGGATGCTACTCCTTGTTGATCCTCCGGATGATAAATATTTTGATAGGTACCAACCCCTATCTGGTTTGAGCCTTCTTTTATAAGGCTCTGGTGAGTATTTACCCTTCACCAGGTATAAGTTTGTATTTTACTAGACTTTAGTGAGTACCTACCCCCACTAGGTATGAACCTTGTTCTGCAAGGTTTTGGTGAGTACTTACCCTCACCTGGTATGAGTGTGCATTTTGCTAAACTCTCGTGGGTACTTACTTCCGAGGTGCTCAACACTGAACTATCCTCTAATAGAAGTAAGGTCTTTGCAACCCATTTTTATAATGCTTAGGTGAGTATTTTACTCCACCTAATGCATTCTGCTAAGTTTTGATGAGTACCTACCCTCATCCGGTACAAACCTTATTTTATAAGGTTTTGGTGGGTACCTACCCCCACCAGGTACGAATCTGCATTCTTGCTAGATTCTGAACGAGTCTCGTTCTGCAAGACTCTGGTGGGTACCTACCCCCACCCGGTCCGAATCGTTATTTTGACTGATTATGATGGGTACCTACCCCCACCTAGTCGAATCGTGATTCGACAGATTCCGATGGGTACCTACCCCCACCTGGTCCGAATCTATTATTTTGACAGATTATGATGGGTACCTACCCCCACCGGTCCGAATCACGTATTCGACAGATTCCGATGGGTACCTACCCCCACCTGGTCCGAATCCGTTATTTTGACAGATTATGATGGGTACCTACCCCCACCTGGTCCGAACCCCGTTTTTCAAGGCTCTAATGGGTACCTACCCCCACCCGGTCCGAACCCCGTTCCGCAAGGCTCGATGAGTACCTACCCCCACCCGGTCCGAACCCCGTTCTGCAAGGCTCGATGGGTACCAACCCCCACCTGGTCCGAACCCCGTTCCGCAAGGCTCGATGGGTACCTACCCCCACCGATCCGAACCCCGTTCCGCAAGGCTCGATGGGTACCTACCCCCACCTGGTCCGAACCCCGTTCGCAAGGCTCGATGGGTACCTACCCCCACCCGGTCCGAACCCCGTTTTGCAAGGCTCGATGGGTACCTACCCCCACCTGGTCCAAACCTCATTTTGCAAGGCTCTGATGGGTACCTACCCCCACCTGGTCCGAACCCCGTTCTGCAAGGTTCTGAATAAGCCCCGTTCTGCAAGGCTTTTAGGATGACTTTTTGATAGTCAATCCTGTGGTCATCTGGTTTTTGGAGATGTGTTGGCGACTTATTGTTTCTGTTCACGCGCCTATTCCGTGGGGAATATTTGATTTGACTTTTTGACTTTTCTGTTAGTCATCCGGTTTTACCGGGGATTCTTTGTTTTTGGCTTTTTCGTTTAGCCATCCGGCTTTTGCCGGGGATTTCTTTGTTTTGGCTTTTTTCTCTAGCCATCCGGTCTTGACCGGGGATCTTTTGCTTTGGCTTTTTCTTTTAGCCATCCGGCTTTTGCCAGGGATTCTTTGGGTTTTGGCTTTTCCTTTTAGCCATCCGGTCTTTGCCGGGGATTCTTTGTTTTCGGCTTTTCTTGTTTAGCCATCTGGCTTTTGCCGGGGATTCTTGTTTTTGGCTTTTCTTGTTTAGCCATCCGGCTTTTGCCGGGGATTCTTTGCTGGTTGCCTCTTATTTAGGCGGGAATCCACTAGGGATTTGTTGATTTTTTATTGTGCCTCTTGATTAGGCGGGTGCTTCAATAGTGGTGAAGGCTTTTTACTTGTTGTTCGCCTCCGAATAGGCTGATGTTCTATTTGAGGATATTTGTTCTTGATAATACCTCTGAGTAGGTGGATGCTTTTTGAAAGTTTTGTGCTTGTATTGCCTCTTGTATAGGTTGATTTCCAGTTTCTTGGGGATATCGGCTCTTTGCTTGCCTCTGAGTAGGCATAGGCATTCTTGGGAGTGAAGGTTTTGCCTTTTACTGGGGATATTCATGTTGGGTGTTATAGGCGATTAACTCCCTGAGGATATGAATTTTGTATTTTGCCTTTTGTTGGTAGGCTCGCTGGGGATTTTTCTTTTTGGTGATCCACCAGGGATTTGATCGTTTTCTGGGGATCTTTTTGAATTGCCCCCTAAGGAGGAATGGAGTTTTTGACTCCTTATTTGACGCTGTTGTTTGAGCTGGCTTTGCCTATGCTCTTATTCCTGCTGGGGAATGGATTTGTATGTGCGCCTTTTATGCACATTGGCTTTTTCTTTGAATGAAAAGATATATATTCTTTTTCTTTTCTTTTTAGTGATCCCTAGGGAATTTTTCTCTTGGGGATCTAATCTTTGATTTGATTTTTTTATGATGGAGTCTTGGCTCCTGACTTTTGTGAAGCTCTTTATTGAGCGTAATGAAGAGATTTTCTTCTTTTCTCTTTTTGGGATTCACCGAGGAGTCTGTCGGTTTCCTAGGGATCCAAATTTGATGGAGTCCTGGCTCCTGGCTTTGTGAAGCTTTTTATTTGAGCTGGAAGATGGAAAAAATTTTGTTTTCCTCTTTTTGTCTTTTCTTGATATACTTCTATTTGGAGATTTTTTATTTGGCCTTTTTTCTTGTGGCCTCTATTGGGGAATGAAAGTTTTTCTTTTTCTTTCTTTTTCGTTGCCCCCTGGTGGATATGGAGGATTTGACTCCGTATTTTCTTTGATGGACTCTTGTGTAGTCCTTATTCTCCTTTGGGGAATGAAGCGGAGATTCTGGATGAGTTTGCTTGATGACTCATGTGGCGACGAAGCTGAGTCGTGAGGTAATCTTTTTTTGTTTTGCCTCTGGAGTAGGCAAGGATTCACTTGGGGATGATCAAGCCTTTCGGTTGGCTTTTTAATTTTGATGGCTTCCTTTTTTCTCGGATGGAAGGATGTTGATTGAGGTTTCAAATGATTATGGTTGATGACTCATGTGATGATGATGAGTCATGAAGTAATTTTTGTTTTGCCTCTGGAGTAGGCAAGGATCCGCTTGGGGATGGTCGAGCCTTTCCGTTGGCCTTTTTTCTTCGATGTACCTTCTTTTATTGTTGTAGAAGGTTAGAGCTAGTTTCCTTGAAGCTATTTATTCTGCTAAAATGGTTTTGATTTCGCCTTTTTCTCTCGCGATCTTGATTTTTATATGGAGATTGGATTCTGAAGCCTCCTGTTTTCAATCACAAGTATGGAGACTAGTCTCCTTATATGCATGTTTATTTATTTGAAGAGAGTTATTTTTCTTGATTCTGACAAAGTCGTATTATGCAACTACTTTGTGTGTGGATGTCCTAGATGCAATCTATTTGTTTATTTTTGATGCACATAGAAAGTAACTGGTCTTCTCCCATTGGCTCTTATGAATATGCCGACGGGCTCCCTTTTTTATGACCATGATGATGGGCTCCTCTTTTTATCCATCTCTTGGTTTTAGCCTTATCTTTTGCCTAGACCGCCCTTTACGGGTTTTCGATCTAGCGGGCTGCCTTAATTTTTGCCTAGAATATCTTAGGGTGCTTTTGCCTTATCTTTTGCCTAGATCGTCTTTTTTTGGGGTTTGCGATCTAGCAGGCTACCCTAGTTTTTACCTAAGGATATACTAATAGGAATTTATTCTTTTATTATTTTTATGCTTCCTCTTTTTAGATGCATGCTTGATCTTTGATTAAAGGTCTTTTGCGCATATTTATGATTTATCAATAAAGAGGCATTTCCATAATATTTGGTCAAGAGAAAGGAAATGAAAAGGAATTTTATTGATAAATGAACAAAAGCTTATTTCTTTTATAGAAGGATTTCAAAAGGTATTTAGAAGAATGGGTGGTCAGGGTTGGCTATACTGTATAGGCTTAAACAGTCATGTCCATGATATCTGCCCCCTGGTTCTCCTAATTGTTTCAGTTGAGATGCCTGAGCTCAGAGTGAAGACTATGCAGACTGTTTGCTTCTGGAAGAATGTTACTTTAGCCGCCTTTTCGGTATTCGACTAAAGTAACCATTGCTCTTAGTTTATTTTTTTTTTATTTACTTTTATTTTCTACCTCTTCTTTTTGCCTACGACGTATCCTAGCGAGGAATATGGACCCTATCTTTTGCCCAGGAATGTCCTTTGCGGCTTTTCATTCCTGATGGGTCTTGAGCAATGTCTTCAAGCATAATACTTCTTCACCGCATCAGAATTGATCGGATGTCGAAGTTCCTCTCCATCCATATTAGTGAGGATAAGAGCCCCTTCCGAGTAAGCTCATTTGACCACAAAGGGGTCCTTCATATTTTGTTGCCCATTTTCCAATTTTATTCTTCTGGGCCGGAAGCAACTTATTTACCATTAAATCCTTCTTATGGTAAATATGAGAGTTGACCTTTTTTTGTAAGCCTTTTTTTATTTTCCTTTGATAGGCTTGCTCACGACATATAACCTTAAGCCGTTTTTCTTCCATAAGGTTTAACTGGTTATATCGACTTTGAGCCCGTTCAGCCTCTGTTAATTTTGCTTCCATCATCATGTGTTTTTATCAACATGATTAGTTATACCGATTTGCCGTCTTGGATCTTTGCTATAACCGAAGAGTAATCATTTTGAATATAGAGCAATTGTCATATCAATGCCCCTCTTCCTTTCCTTAGGGATTTCAATCCTCCTATTGATCACCATATTTCCACATTCCCCTTTATTACTTGAATGCTTTATTGTGAATGGTCAAGAGAAGAGAAAGAAAGGGATTTATTGCAAAGGCTTGTGTTTTAGAGGAAATGTTTTTTTTTTGTAATAGAAGTTTCTATAAGAATGGCTAGCCAAGGTTGGTTGGTGTTTAGGCTAGTTTAAACAAACGTTTTGTTTTAATGAGGTGGTGTCTTCAGCTGATTACTTTATGGCGCCTATTTGTGACTGATTAACTTTCCTAGTCTGCCCTTTTGGGTTTTCAGCCTAGGATGTTGTGATGTGTCCTAACTTTTGTCTAGGTTCCCCTTTTTCATTTTTTGGGATACCTAGCAGACTTTATTTTGTCTATGACGCTTTGATTATTTTGACACATTTTGGAACAAAACGTTTGTCTAAACATGGTTATTTAATGGGGTATAAACATGTTTAGCAGGAAGAGAAGCAGATAGTAAGAATAGCATTCTTTTGTAATTTCAGGGAAAATGTGTGCCCTAGAGATGCCCGGGGGCCGGGCACACCCCGAGAAGTGATCTCTAATAGTCATTGGGTTTACGTCCCTTAAAATCAGAAGAAGGACATCTAATGACTAATGCTACCCTTGATGCTAATATCCCTCCTTTTCGGAAGATCGTCTTTAAGGTGTTGAGGGGAGACTTCTCTTTTTTCTTTGTACGACTTGATCTTTTGTAGGGTCATACTTTAAAGGATTATCCTTAAAATCTGGTGGCTCTCTTATTCCTTGAGCATCCTTTCCAAGCCCTTGTATGGGCTGTATCCATATCTCTTCATTATATGGGCCACTTTTAAACTGCTAGGAAGTCTTTCCATATTTTCAAATGTCTTCTTCAGCCGCATCCATTTAAGGTATGGTGGACGATTCGAATGTAGTCTTTTGCTTGAACCATGATCAACTTGTCGCCTACCACGAATTTGATTTTTCGGTGGAGCGTTGAAGAAACTGCCCTAGCACTGTTAATCCAAGGTCTACTTAATCTTCCCCTTGGATTCTTTTTTCCTTTGCCTCTTTGGTTTCTTTATTTTTCCTTCGTTTTTAGGAGCATTATCTTGTAGCTCCTTGGGGAATAAATTCTTTCGTTTCTCGTCGTGCCCCCAATGCTGGCTATATTGGAGATATCTTTATGGACGATTCTTCTATGTATCTCCACGATACAGCTTTATCCAATGTATAAGGGAAAGGATGAGGCATGACTAAGTGCAAAGGTGTGATTTCCCCTTCCCTGACATTATCAATTTGGGTATCGACATTTATTTCTTTCTTATTGTCTCCTTGTCCCAAATTGAAGGCCTTAGTTTTTTTCTGATGGGGCTGTATCAATTGAGCTTCTTTTTTTTTCAACAGTCTTTGCATGTCCGGGGAAATGGTCCCCTTCTCACTGTCTGACTCAATCCATCCGCCTTTGGCTTTCAGATCCCACAGGGAGTTTTCAATCACATACATGACTGTTTATATGGTCTTTATTTATGTCTAGATTTTATTCAATTATTTTGGAATGAGAGAGAAAAGAATGAGAAGCATATGAATATTATGAAAAATGCCTCATTGTATTGATGAAAAGAGAAATATATACAGAGTCCCTTGAATCAAAAGATCTCGCGGCCACGGGCATAGACAGCGAGAGATGCATCAGAAGCTTTTTATTATTATTTTTATTTCTTTTAACCAAAAGATGCACAAAATAGGGAGCCCTAGTTAGCTGGCCTTCTCTACCCAAGCTCGCTATTCTGGTTGTGATAGAGGCTTGATGTTTACGTTTGGGTCGGGAGCATCGAAAGTAATCCACCCGGCATTCAATAATTCTTCAACCCTATATTTCAGGTTGACGCAATTCTCCACGGAATGCCCAGGAGCACCTGAGTGGTAATCACATTTTTCGTTGAGTTTGTACCAACCGGGGTAAGGTGGATCTTTCTTCTTTGGGGAGATACGTGTTAAGAGCTTGGGCTCTAAAAGTCTTGGCAGCAGACTCCCATAAGAGATTGGGATGGGAGTGAATTTCTTCTCTTGTCTGCGTGACTGTCCAGCTGATGGCGAAAAGGAAGAAAGAGTAGTAAAGTTCATGGCATTTACACTTCCCTCCTTTTTCTTGCCAAAGGGCTTCTTGAATGATGCGTGGGATTTCTTGAACTTGGGAGGGAATCGAGTATTTTCGACATCGGTTACCTCCTTTAAATCAAATTTGTATCTCTCTAATGCCCTTAATTTCTCTTCTAGGGCAGAAATTTGTTGTTTAGAAACCTCATTATAAAGGCATTGTTGGTGTATTAGTTCCATTAAATACGCTATCTTCTCTTTTACGAAGTTAAGCTCAGTGGTGAGGCTGTGGTTTCATTTCTCTAACCACTCCTTTAATTGCGGCACCTGCTCCTTTATGGCATTAAGTTCAGCGGTGAGCATACGGTTCTGCTCCTCTAATTGCTCCATCTTCTTGGCTTTTTGAGCGCGAGTGAGAACAGGTAGAAGACCAACCACTTTCTAAATGATTTAAAGATTTTTATTATTGTTTTTTATTTTAAATGATTAATGTGAGATAGATATGTCTTAGACAATAGCTTTGGTATCTTCTCAAAAGCCTATGTTTTAAGGAAGGGTACCATACCCACCTTAGTGTGTTGACTTCCTTTTTTTTTTAAAAAAGGTTGCCAACATACCTTAGCGCACTTATCTCTTCTAGGAAGGTGATAAACGCACTTGCGTCTCTTTCGCTATTGTCTAAGGATATCTAATACATCCTAGAATGAATGTGTTTATGTATGAGAGATTTTATTATGATGATGTTTATGCATATTTTTCTTGATGCATTTGTTTTCTCTCTTAATTTTACCACTTATTGGATGATGTGGTATGAATGATACGACTTTGCCAAGAATCTTTTTATTATAAAAGATATTTTATGTTTTTAATTTGTTTTTATGTTTTTTATGACCCTTTATCTCTTCTGTCGGTCAACGTGGCTACTTAGCTTGCAAAGAACCTGAAACCAAGCTAGCTTAACTTAAGACTGTCCGAGATAAAGGTGGTTATCTTATCACTTTTTGATTTTTAGGGTTTTTTCATTTTTTGTTTGTTATATGATTACCCTATGCTAATGCATCAATACAATTGCAGCAAACGAATGCACACACAATTCATTCACCCACGAGCAGAGCCACGCTTATTTAATCACGAGGTAGGGTTTTCCTGCAGAAACGTACTTGGTTTGGGTGGTTCTAAACTGTTCTTACCAAGGCCAAAGGTCCCCAAGGTGCCCCCATTATAGGGACCTCTCAATCTCTCAGTCCTCAGGTCATGCACGAAACTCCGTGGCGACATCCTTAGACCAAAAGAAGAGAGTTATCACCTTGAGTTGGTGGTTTCCGACAACGGTTGTAGCCCCGTGTGCCAACAAGCCGGTCGTATCTGCCACCCACTCCCTATAGGTATTCACTCTTGCCCTGGGGTATAGAGGGACTATTGTGTGCAAGGGTTTTTTGTGTGCAATTTATATTTCAGACAATTTGCAGAAATAATCATACAGCAGTTTATTAAAGCCATACAATAAAAATACAGAAGAGGGTAAAGGCGTAATTTCAAATCTTTACTTAGTTTGAATTTTATCCGTCACTAAATGGGATCAACTCTCTAGCTTCCCTAGTGGAGTCGCCATCTGTCGCCGCCGTCCGTTCAAACGTCCAGGGGACATCTCGAACGTTTAATGCAAGCGGTCGCAAAAAGATGGTTAAGACTCGCGTTTTTTGTTTAAAATATGTTCATTGCTTCCGAGGTGCTCAACAACTGAACTACGACAACGGTTGTAGCCCCGTGTGCCAACAAGCCGGTCGTATCTGCCACCCACTCCCTATAGGTATTCACTCTTGCCCTGGGGTATAGAGGGACTGTTGTGTGCAAGGGTTTTTTGTGTGCAATTTATATTTCAGACAATTTGCAGAAATAATCATACAGCAGTTTATTAAAGCCATACAATAAAAATACAGAAGAGGGTAAAGGCGTAATTTCAAATCTTTACTTAGTTTGAATTTTATCCGTCACTAAATGGGATCAACTCTCTAGCTTCCCTAGTGGAGTCGCCATCTGTCGCCGCCGTCCGTTCAAACGTCCAGGGGACATCTCGAACGTTTAATGCAAGCGGTCGCAAAAAGATGGTTAAGACTCGCGTTTTTTGTTTAAAATATGTTCATTGCTTCCGAGGTGCTCAACAACTGAACTATCCTCTAATAGAAGCAAGGTTTTCGAAAAAGGGGTTCTTTTGAAGTCGCCACCAATGTTTTGACCTTAAACATTGGAAAAGGAAAAATGTTGATTTTAAGAAAAAACGCACTTGGCCATTATAACCAGAGTTGGGTAAGGGAGTTAGTTACGTGTGGGGAAGGTATTAGCACCCCACAACGCCCCTTTCGGGTTCCCTATGACGGATTAATTCATTTAAGTAGAGATTACAAGAAATTACGCTATTACCCTATTTTATTCGTACAATATTTAAATATGGCTATCTACATGATTTTATTTACATTTCATATATAAAGCAATAAATAAAGCAGTAAAAGAGAAGAGATTTGAAAAGAACCTCCGTAGCAAGCTTTATATAGCAACTCTTTTACAATAAGGACGCGTTTCGGCAGTCCCTCGCTCTACAACGACTCTCCTCACGAATACAGACTCGACTCGACTAAAATTTTATAGAAGAATCGAATGTTGGAATATAATTCATTAACTGATTGTTACCTATATAAGGCAATCAGAAAGATCATTCGAAGGAGGGAGAGAAGTAGACAAGTGCTCTGAGTTGTCTGGAGTGTCTGGGGTCTGGAAAAGTGCCAAATGAGCCTCCTATTTATAGTTTTCGCTGCCTGGCACATCTGGGACGGCCGTCTAGGCCGGGACGGCCGTCTGGGGTGGGACGGCCGTCCCACTTGCAATTTTAACACAGAGCCAACCCCCCTGGAACTTGGGACGGTCGTCCCACATGTGGGACGCGCGTCTCACCACTAGTGGAAAAATAGCATTCTATGACGAGTTTTTATCACGGTCGTAGTCCACCTATCATAGTATGTAGCGCGGTGGAAATTTTGTAATAAAATCATAAACTTTCTATGTCGGGTAAATTTTAACCGACATAGTAAGTGGAAAGTTCACTTTCTATGTCGGTTAAAATTTACCCGACATAGAAAGTGTCTTTGATGACGGGTGTTAGGGCAACCGACATAGTATCTTCTGTGTTACCACTTCACCCATAGCAGAGCTCTCCGTTCGCCTGTGTACGTTTCTCCGCACCCACATTTGCTCGTCACGCCACCTGCCAACGCTGTACGTTGTGCCGCCTGCTGCTACTATCGTTGGTGCCCGTCGCCTGTGATACGTTTCTCCCCACCCGGCTCTGCACGTCACGCCACCTGCCACCTCTGTAGGTCTTCAATAGGTAAGTTTTCGTGCTTGCTTTAGCCATTGTAGGTTTACAGTATTGAATCTGGTAAGTAATAATGTTGTCAAGAGAGGGAAACATCACGGGTGCCTTTAGCTAATTTAGAGATGTATTGTAAGTAGTTTAGTCATTTGAATGTGTTTCTGTAGGCATTCTTTCGTGATTTTGATTTTGAAAATTAGATTTGTATTATAATGTAGTTATTTTGAGAGTGGAGTTGGATTTCGTGTAGGCATTATAATGTAGTTATTTCGTGTTTCTGTAGCTAATTTGATTTTGAAAATTAGATTTGTAACAATGGATCGGAGTTGGATCAATTATAGACGAACAACAAATGAATATGAGAGTGGAGTAGAACAATTCCTTGAATTTGCTAAGATGAATGTTTCGGATAATGATGGAAGATTCTATTGCCCTTGTGTTAACTGCTTGAATGAGTGAAGATTGCCGACTGAAGTTATTCGGGAACATGTTCTTTGTGATGGTTTCCTAAAGAGTTACATAAAGTGGACATGGCATGGTGAATTATTAAACATGCCAAGTGTAGAAGACAAAGAAGAAGTTGATCTAGAGATGGATGATCAGCTGGAGGAAATGATTCGTGAGCTTGGACAAGATGCCTTCCAACATACACATGTGTACGAGAAGTTGTCCAATGATGCAAAAGAGCCTTTGTATACAAATTGTACTAAGTTCACACGATTGTCGGCGGTACTAAAATTGTTCAATGTGAAGGCAAAGAATGGGTGGACTGATAAAAGTTTCACAGAATTGCTTGAGTTGTTGAGTGACATGCTCCCTGAAGGTAACACATTGCCAACCCGCAATTATGATGCTAAGAAGATATTGTGTCCAATGGGTATGGAGTATCACAAAATTCATGCATGTCCGAATGATTGTGTGTTGTACAGGAAAGAATTTGAGAACTGTCACGAATGTCCACAATGCGGGGAATCACGATACAAGAAGAAGGATGGTGATTCTGACAATGATGTAATGAAGGGTACCCCGACAAAAGTGTTATGGTATCTTCCCATTGTTCCAAGGTTGAAACGATTATTCACTAATGGAAATGATGCAAAGCTCACTAGATGGCATGCAGATATTAAAGATGGTCAGTTGAGGCATCCGGCAGATGGATTACAATGGAAAAAAATTGATTCCATCTTCCAGAATTTTGGTAATGATCCAAGAAACATTAGGTTTGGACTTGCTACAGATGGAATGAATCCATATGGAAATTTAAGCAGTAAACATAGTTCATGGCCTGTGGTGTTAGTTATTTACAACTTACCTCCGTGGTTGTGTATGAAACGTAAGTACTTGATGCTATCTTTGATGATCTCGGGTCCCAGACAACCTGGAAATGACATTGATGTTTTTTTAAGCCCATTGGTTGAAGAGTTGAAGATGTTGTGGGAGGAAGGTGTTGATGTGTTTGATGGGTACACAAGTGACTTATTCAAGTTGCGTGCAATGTTATTTTGTACAATTAATGACTTTCCAGCATATGGTAATTTGAGTGGCTACAGCACAAAGGGACATAAAGCTTGCCCGATATGTGAAGAAGACACATGTCACTATCAACTACAACATGGAAGGAAAACAGTGTACCTTGGACACCAAAGATTTCTTCCTTCAAACCATTCATATCGTAAATTAAAAAAATCATTTAACGGGTGTCAAGAAAATGATGCAGCCCCAACACCTTTAAGTGGGGAACAAGTATATCAATGAGTAAGTGCGATTTCGTGTGAGTTTGGAAAGACGCAAAAGAAAGCCACAGGTATATGGAAGAAAATGTCAATCCTTTTTGTTCTTCCATATTGGAGGGTTCTTGATGTGAGGCATTGTATAGATGTCATGCATGTAGAGAAAAATGTGTGTGACAGTATCATCGGAACGCTCCTTAACATTCAAGGAAAAACAAAAGATGGTGTCAATGCTCATTTGGACATGGTTGAAATGGGTATAAGAGAACAATTAGCTCCTCAACCTCATGGTAACCGAACATACTTGCCTCCAGCATGTCACACACTGTCTAAAAAAGAGAAAAGAAGTTTTTGTGAGTTTTTACGAGGTGTGAAGGTTCCATTTGGTTACTCTTCCAATGTGAAGAGACTTGTATCTATGAAAGATCTAAAATTGCTTGGGTTAAAATCTCATGATTGTCATGTATTGATGCAACAACTTCTACCTATGGCTATTCGAGGTATCTTACCGAGAGAATGTTAGATATTCCTTAACTTCGATTATGCTTTTTTTTAATGCCATATGTAGTAAAGTTATGGACCAGGATGTTTTGGATCAGTTAGAGAATGAGGCTGCATTCATATTGTGTCAATTTGAGATGTACTTTCCTCCATCATTTTTTGATATTATGGTTCACTTGATTGTTCATCTAGCCAGGGAAGTTAGAATCTGTGGTCCAGTTTTCTTACGATGGATGTACCCTATTGAGCGATACATGAAGATATTAAAAGGGTATGTGAAGAACCAATATCGTCCTGAAGCATCAATTGTTCAAAGATATATTGCAGAGGAAGCTATTGAGTTTTGCACAAAATACTTATCAGAAGTTGAAGCTATAGGGTTACCTAAGACTCGTTACCATGGAATAGGTCTTGGTAGAGGAACTCGAGGTGCAAAAGTTGTGACAATGTGTCGAGATGAAGTACTTCAAGCGCATTTGTACATATTGAATAACAGTGAAGAAGTCATCCCCTACTTAAGTGCTCATAAAGACATTGTGAAGCGAAATAATCCATGTATGCCTAAAAAGTGGGTGATCACTGAACACAACAAGAGCTTTTTGAAGTGGTTTAAACAACAAGTTGAAGGTGACAATACAGCTTCTGATACACTAAAGTGGCTAGCATGTGAGCCAAACTTTGATGTGATATGTTGGGGTGGGTATGATATAAATAATTATTCATTTTATACAAAGGGAGAAGATGAAATAAGCACAATGCAAAATAATGGAGTCATGGTGGTGGCTGAATCAATGCATTTCTCGAGTTCAAAGGATAAATATCCGATAAGGGCGTCAATGGGCTACTTTGGTGTAATTGAAGAGATTTGGGTAATAGATTACACGATATTCAGAGTACCTATTTTTAAATGTAAGTGGGTTGATTTTAATATTGGCATCTTCACCGACGATCTTGGATTTACCTTGGTTAACCTTGAAAATACTCGTTGTATCAGAAGAACCATTTATCATGGCATCTCGGGAAAAACAAGTGTTTTATGTCATTGATCCCGCTAACAAAGTATGGTCGGTGGTTCTACAAGGAAAACCCATGTATACTTCGATGAGAATGATGAATTAGTACTTGATATACCGGAGACACCATGTTTCTCTTCAAATATGCCAAACTTGAGTGTTAATGTAGAAATAGATGATGTGCATGCCATACGTTATGACCATATGGAAGGATTTTGGGAGAATGTTCCAACTTGATAATGTATGCACTTTTTTTAATGTATTATTTTTTAATGTATGCACTTTTTTGTCTAAAATAATAACTATTATTTTTTTCTTTGAACACGAGATATGGCGATTCATCCGGTACCCCTCCTCCTACACAGTCCCCCCTCCTACACAAGGTGGTGATCAGAGTCAGCCGTCTACCGGGAAAAAGGGTAGGCGTGCTACACGATTGAGGGAGTTGAATATCAGTCGTAGCTCCGATCAGAAATTGCCTATCCAGTTTGACATGCAAACAGGTAGAGCCACAGGAGAGCACAGTGCTAGATTCACTAGCTATGTGGCCTTGCTTGGGAGAAGCAAGGTTAGTATTCTTATTGAGGATTGGGACCATGTTCCAGAGACACTGAAGAACCAGATTTGGCAGAGTATCCTGGTACCTACTCTTATTGAGCATTTAACATGTATATATATTTAACTTTTTGGGAACTTCATGTTATTTTTATTGTGTAGGTCACATATGATGTCCCTAACACCACTTTGTTGAGGACAAAGTGGATCTCATATGCTGGGGAACACTGGAGAGGTTTTAAGAGTGATCTGACTAGTCGATACATATATGGGGCATTGAGCAACAAGAACCCATGTGACCAGTATCAGTTTTTGGAGCAACAAGAACCCATGTGACCAGTACCAGTATATGGTTAGATTTAATTGATTTAAGTTAGCAAATTTACATTCGTTTAAGTAAATGAACTGTCTGGAACTGAGGTACATATATTGATTTCAATATGTTTCATATGTACATATCTGTCTGTAACTGGATCTGTCTGTACTGGATATATATCTGTAGCAAATTTATATATGAACTGTGCATATCTGTCTGTACTGGATCTGTGAATATTTCTCTGGAACTGTGATGAATAGGCAGGTCTACTCGAAGAAAGGTAGCATCTGTAAAGAAAATGCAGGTATTTAAAAAAAAATAACACTTTCTACGTCGATTATGTCATTACCCGACGTAGAAAGTACTTTCTACGTCGGTTAATGACATAACCGACGTAGAAAAAGTAACATTTTATGTCGGTTATAGGCATAACCGACATTGATAACACATACAATCACGGTTACTGTTAACCGATATAGATACTGGGGTTATAGAAAGTTAGAAAGTAAGACTTTCTATGTCGGTTATCCGACATAGAAAGTAAGACTTTCTATGTCGGTTATCAGTGTTAACCGACATAGAAAGTATTATGACAGGTCAGAATCAGTTATGATCGATCAGAATAGCTCTATGACCGATCAGAACCAGTTATGACTGATCAGAATAGCTCATAGAAAAAAAGACTTTCTACGTCGGTTCCCTGACTAACTGACGTAGAAAGTCTTTCTATGACCGATTAGAACCAGTTATGATCAATCAGAATAGCTCTATGACCGATCAGAACCAGTTTTGACCGATTATAATAGCTCATAGAAAGTAGGGCTTTCTACGTCGGTTATTAGGAACCGACGTAGAAAGCCTTACTTTCTATGACCCCCGTATCTATGTCGTCGCTTTAACCGACGTAGAAAGCCCATTTTAACCGATGTAAAAAGCCTTTTTTGCAGTAGTGCGCTTGTCCTAGGTTAGTTGGGACGGCCGTCCCAACTCTGGGACGGGGGTCTCGACCTGTTTTGTCCAGTTTTTGCGTTCTGGGACCCCGGGAAGCTTTCCTTGCTTTTTTCGGACATTGGTTGATGCCGATATGTGTCCGTTGAAGCTTTATCTTCATATAGGAAGTCTTCTTGGCCTTCATTAAGATGTCGGGCGAGCTTTATCTTCATGTAGGGAGTCTCCTTAGCTTTCGTCGGGTGACTGGGTGATCTCTATGTTGTTACGAGAGGTCTCCTTTTCTTTTATTAAGAAGCCGGGCAAAATTAGGGGTCTACAGCTGCCCCCCCTTCACCTGCCTAGCTAATTTGTTGGCTTGATATGCCGACAAAATTAGTTGGTAGGGGAAGGAGTTAACCCTTTTGCCTGGTCATCCTTCGGATGCTGCTCCTTGTTGATCCTCCGGATGATAAATATTTTGATAGGTACCAACCCCTATTTGGTTTGAGCCTTCTTTTATAAGGCTCTGGTGAGTATTTACCCTTCACCAGGTATAAGTCTGTATTTTACTAGACTTTAGTGAGTACCTACCCCCACTAGGTATGAACCTTGTTCTGCAAGGTTTTGGTGAGTACTTACCCTCACCTGGTATGAGTTCGCATTTTGCTAAACTCTCGTGGGTACTTACTTCCGAGGTGCTCAACACTGAACTATCCTCTAATAGAAGTAAGGTCTTTGCAACCCATTTTTATAATGCTTAGGTGAGTATTTTACTCCACCTAATGCATTCTGCTAAGTTTTGATGAGTACCTACCCTCATCCGGTACAAACCTTATTTTATAAGGTTTTGGTGGGTACCTACCCCCACCCGGTA
The DNA here is from genome assembly GCA_963425845.1 of Sphenostylis stenocarpa. Classification (NCBI taxonomy): domain Eukaryota; kingdom Viridiplantae; phylum Streptophyta; class Magnoliopsida; order Fabales; family Fabaceae; genus Sphenostylis; species Sphenostylis stenocarpa. Next base: position 69,267,321 of record OY731404.1, on the reverse strand, counting down.
CGAATCTGCATTCTTGCTAGATTCTGAACGAGTCTCGTTCTGCAAGACTCTGGTGGGTACCTACCCCTACCCGGTCCGAATCTGTTATTTTGACAGATTATGATGGGTACCTACCCCCACCTAGTCAGAATCTGTATTCTGACAGATTCTGATGGGTACCTACCCCCACCTGGTCCGAATCTATTATTTTGACAGATTATGATGGGTACCTACCCCCACCTGGTCTGAATCTGTATTCTGACAGATTCTGATGGGTACCTACCCCCACCTGGTCCGAATCTGTTATTTTGACAGATTATGATGGGTACCTACCCCCACCTGGTCCGAACCCCGTTTTGCAAGGCTCTGATGGGTACCTACCCCCACCTGGTCCGAACCCCGTTCTGCAAGGCTCTGATGGGTACCTACCCCCACCTGGTCCGACCCCGTTTTGCAAGGCTCGATGGGTACCAACCCCACCTGGTCCGAACCCCGTTCTGCAAGGCTCCGATGGGTACCTACCCCACACTGGTCCGAACCCCGTTACGCAAGGCTCGATGGGTACCTACCCCCACCTGGTCCGAACCCCGGTTCTGCAAGGCTCTAATGGGTACCTACCCCCACCAGTCCGAACCCCGTTCTGCAAGGCTCGATGGGTACCTACCCCCACCTGGTCCGAACCCCGTTCGCAAGGCTCCGATGGGTACCTACCCCCACCTGGTCCAAACCTCGTTTTGCAAGGCTCTGATGGGTACCTACCCCCACCTGGTCCGAACCCCGTTCTGCAAGGTTCTGAATAAGCCCCATTCTGCAAGGCTTTTAGGATGACTTTTTGATAGTCAATCCTGTGGTCATCTAGTTTTTGGAGATGTGTTGGCGACTTATTGTTTCTGTTCACGCGCCTATTCCGTGGGGAATATTTGATTTGACTTTTTGACTTTTCTGTTAGTCATCTGGTTTTACCGGGGATTCTTTGTTTTTGGCTTTTTCGTTTAGCCATCCGGCTTTTGCCGGGGATTTCTTTGTTTTGGCTTTTTTCTCTAGCCATCCAACTCATGCCTCAACACCAAGCCAGGCTCTATAACATCAGACAGTATGCCTGACATCCGATGTTGCAACTGGATTTTGGCATCCTGGCCACTTTCGGTTGGGATGAGGATGTGAGGGATTACATCCGTGGGATAGGATGGGACTTCCTCCTGACACCTATTAGAATCGCGCAGCGGAATGTTTGTATTTGTGGACAAAAACCAAGAGGGGGGCTGAATTGGTTTCTTAAACAAAAATTAGGGTTTTAAATTTTTTCCCAAATTTCACCGATTAAAATGTTCTATAATGTAAATAGAGAAAGGATAGAAGATTACACAGTCGATTTATACTGGTTCGGATCAAAAGACCCTACGTTCAGTTGCTAATCACTCAAATAGAGGATTAACGCTGTCACTATAATCATAGTTTTACAAACAGATTACAAATGAAAAGATAAGGTAAAGAAAACACATCTCTTGAGTCACACAAGAGATGAACACCTCCTTTGAATCCACAAAGGATGAAGAACATCTTTTCCTAGAGACGACACATCACACAATCCACCAAGAAACCCACTCAGTGATTCTTATCGCTTCTAGCCCACACTAGGTTTTCAAAAGCCCCTTTTTCTTCACTACAAAAGTTCTCTTGCAGTCACAACTCTTAACTTTTGTATGAAAAAGGTTTGTTGATTTTGCAGAGAGCCTTAGAGAACCTTAAGTAGAGAGAATAGGGTTTGGGAATTGGGGATTTTCAAAATTGGATGAATTGGGAATACGGTTTTCGAAACTTGGTCCAATTTTGAATTTCAAAACACATAACAGACGCAAATAATCAATTATCTTAAGTGTTAATCGATTATTCCAGAGTCATTCTCGCAGAGGAGCAAAAACAGCACCAGTAATCGATTAACAGGCCATTTAATCGATTAATAGCCCAGTTAATCGATTAACAGGCCATTTAATTGATTATTTCAGTGAGCAAATACTGAAAATGGTTTTCTTTCTGTAATAATCGATTATCCTGCCAGTTAATCGATTATTCCAGTGTATTTTTGATAAAAATGAGTTTTTAGAGCTTTTAAAGAGTGGTCTATGTGATGGCTATCTTGGACTCTAATATTACAGACTCAAAAACATAAAAACAGAGTTATTACATAACATTACAAGTCGTCAAATCTTTAAGTCCTTTATTCTTGAATCATCATCAAAATCTACAAGTTTCATATCCTTGTATGTTCAACATTCATATCCTTGTATTTTCAACAATCTCCCCCTTTTTTATGATGATCAAAATTTCCTTTAAAGCCCTTTGTAATAACCTGTTTTGTCTGTCACAGCTAACAAAAACATTAAAAATACCAGACAACATTTAAATTTAATAAACATAAGAGGCTTTAAATAATTTCTCCCCCTGTTTTGATTATGATCAAAAAATGAAAGCTCCCCCTCAATAAGTGCATAATATATAAAAAGCTCCCCTCAAGCAAAGTAAAAATACCCTTTTTATTCCATAAACCAAATTAATTACAAGCAAGAAGATATATTGAAGAGATTAAAACTCTTCATTTTCATCATTGTTAAATTGGGCATCAAATCTATCTTCTAAGTTACAAACCCTATCATCTACATCCGAAATACGGCGAATGATTTCCTGATGCTGTTCTTGAGAAATAGTGAAGAATTCTTGCATTCTTTGATTCATATCAAAGAGCATATCTTCCATAGATGGACGGGATATAGGATGAGTAGATGATGTCCCAGCGGTATGAATGTTTTCTGCAGGAATCTCAGCAGCAGACATCTCTTCATCAGAATCTTGAGCATCTTCAGCCATGTTGGGGGCGTCATCTTTGTGAACGTAAATTCCATTTACACGCACCATTTGTAACTGAGTGAGCGTGCTGTCAAGCATTTGATTTGAATTTATCGTCCTTACCCTTTGCTCTCCTTCAACATTTACTCCTTTGTATTCTAAGATACAAGAAATAAGAAGAGCATATGGGATTTTAAAGGTTGGATGACGCTTAGCTTTAAGCATGGTCATAGTGACAAGACTACCCCAATCAATTGACTCATTATTCATGATGACATGAATAATGTGAAGATCAATAGATGAACATTGTTCATAATTTGTTGCTCGAGGACACATAATCCATACAATGAGATGCAACAACATGCGTTCTTCCTTCTTTAATGGTCCGGCCAATAGAAGTCGGCCAATTTCCATGGAGGGGTTGCGGAGAAATGAGCGGTAAGCCATAATTCTATCAAAATCTTCTAACTCTGCAAGAACATTGATAGCATCCTCCCTTATAGGAAAGTGGGCAACATTTTCCCAGATATCATCATCAAGGATGATGGTCACACCCTTGAATCTAGAAGTGGCTACATGATCTCTATATTTAAAACAAGAATAGAATACCCTAACTAAATCAGGGTAGTAAGTACCTTGCATTTGAATGAATGGAAGGACACCTTGCAGCTCAAGAAGATTTGGAAAGTTCAAGCCCCTATTGATGAATTGATCACCAATAATATATTTTGGAGTGATAATACCCCTTTCTTTTCAGAAGGTCAGAAATTCCTGTCTTCCTTCATTGTCAGAGATCCATCCTTCAACTGAATTTGGACGGGGATGAAAAGCAGGAGCGGATCTTCTCCTTGTGGGAATCTTAGCACGAGATGATGAAGCCATTAATATTAGGAGGAAAGGAATACAAGGAATTTTGAAAGCAAGTGAGGCTTTGAGGAAACAAGAGAGCTTGAATGATGCAAGAATGCTTTGATTTAAGGTTTGAAGTGTGTAGATGTGAAATGAAGTCTTCCTATATATAGAGAACAAGCATAACGGTCATAAATGGCTAGATTTGGGAGAATGGGTGCCAAAATAGCCGTTAGAAACGGCTAGTTTATAAAAAAGGATTCATGATAATCGATTAATACTTCAGTTAATCGATTAAACCTTCAACTGAACAGAATAATCGATTAACTAGTGCTGTTAATCGATTAAATTGCCAGATAATCGATTATTGCTTCAATTAATCGATTATTCCAGAGAGAAACTTCTGATTTGGGTCATTTTGGTGCAAATAATCGATTATTTCCCAAAATAATCGATTATTCCAGAGAGATCATCAAATTTTTAAGGTTTAGACACATGATAATCGATTAAAACCCTATATAATCGATTATTACAGTACAATCATGCAAAAATTGATCAGTTAAGCATAATTTAGGCTATTTCTAATATTCCTAAGTCTCTTCTAAGATCATAGAATCTATCTTTGGGAAGAGGTTTAGTAAAAATATCTGCTAATTGATGTTTTGTATCAACATATTCAATTTTACAATTTTCTTTACTAATATGATCACTTAAGAAGTGATGTCTAATCTCTATATGCTTAGTTCTAGAGTGAATTACTGGATTCTTAGTAAGATTGATTGCACTTGTATTATCACACATCAAAGGAATATCATTTAGAAAAATATTATAATCTTCTAGTTGTTGCTTCATCCATAGGATTTGTGCACAACAATTTCCAGCTGCAATATATTCAACTTCAGTTGTGGACAATGCAACACATGCTTGTTTCTTAGAATGCCAAGATACTAAAGATGATCCTAATATATGACATGTTTCACTAGTACTCTTTCTATCAATTTTACATCCACCATAATCAGCATCAGAATATCCTATTAAACTAGGAGAAGCTTCAGATGGATACCATAAATTAGTTCCTGTAGTTCCTTTTAAATATTTTAAAATTATTTTTACTGCAGTTACATGAGATTCTTTTGGACATGCTTGAAATCTAGCACACACACAAATAAAATGCATAATATCAGGTCTACTTGCAATTAAGTATAATAGTGAACCTATCATACCTCTATACATAAATTATTAATTTCCAAACCTGATTCATCCTTGTCTAAATAGCATGATGTTCCCATGGGTGTGTTAGCTTCCTTTGAAGTGTCCATTCCAAATTTCTTGATAATCTCTTTGCATTATTTGGTTTAAGACACAAAAATGCCATCTTTAAGTTGTTTAATTTGAAGTCCAAGGAAGAATGTTAATTCTCCCATCATTGACATTTTAAATTCACCCTGCATTATCTTAGCAAATCCTTCACATAGAGAATTATCAGTTGATCCAAAAATAATATCATCAACATATATTTGAAATAACAGAATATGTTCCTTAACCTTCTTAATAAAAAGGGTGGAATCAATTTTTCCTCTAGAAAATTCATTTGAAATTAGAAAACTACTTAATCTTTCATACCAAGACCTAGGAGCTTGTTTCAAACCATATAAAGCTTTCTTCAATTTAAAAATATGATTGGGATATTTAAAATCTTCAAATCCAGGAGGTTGTTCCACATATACTTCCTCTTTGATAAACCCATTTAAAAATTCACTTTTAACATCCATTTGATATAATTTAAATTTCATCAATGAGGCATAAGAAAGAAGTAGGCGTATAACCTCTAACCTGGCAACATGAGCATAATTTTCATCATAATCAATACCTTCCTCTTGACAGTAACCTTTGGCAACAAGTCTGGCTTTGTTCTTTGTTATATTTCCATCTTCATCAAGTTTGTTTCTAAATACCCATTTTGTTCCAATCACTTGATGAGATTCTTCTCTTGGAATTAATTTCCAGACTTGATTTCTTTCAAATTGATTAAGTTCTTCTTGCATTGTTATGCACCATTGATCATCTTTAAGAGCTTCTTCAACACTTTTGGGTTCTATCTGTGAAACAAAAGCTACAGACATGCAGAAATTTGTCATATTTCTAGTTCTTACCCCTTTTGAGATATCACCAATTATATTGTCCATTGAAAGTCCTCTTGATGATTGCCACTCTTTTGCTAATTCAGTTGGTTGAGATGACTCATTCTCATTTAAGTACATTTCTTCTAGAGCCTCTCTTATGTACTCATCATAACCTGCAAATTCTTTATTTGACTCAAGAGGATTTCCCTCAAGGTCTACAATTTCATCAAAGGTGACATGTACAGATTCTTCAACATTTAAAGTTCTTCTATTGAACACTCTATATGTTTTTCTAGTTAGTGAATAACCTAAGAAAATGCCCTCATCTTTGAGTCAAATTTTCCTAAGTTATTTTTTCCATTATTTAAAACAAAGCATTCACATCCAAATATTTTTAAATGAGCAACATTAGGCTTTCTACCATTTAACAGTTCATAAGGAGTTGATTTTATAATTGGCCTAATAAGCATCCTATTCAATACATAACATGCAGTACTTACAGCATCAGCCCAAAAATATTTAGGAACATTTGATTCATTTAGCATTGTTTTAGAAAGTTTCTCTAGTGACCTATTTTTCCTTTCTACTACACCATTTTGTTGGGGAGTCCTAGGTGCAGAAAAATTATGTAAAATACCATTTTCCTCACAATAATTTTCAAAACATTCATTTTGAAACTCTCCACCATGGTCACTTCTTAACACCTTAATTCTTAAGTCTTTCTCATTTTGGATTTGCTTGGCAAACTTCCTAAAGACCTTAAAAGCTTCAATTTTTAATGTTAAGAAAAATATCCAAGTATATCTAGAAAAATCATCAACAATTACAAGAGCATAATAATTTCCACCAAAACTTTTTATCCTAGATGGACCAAATAAATCTAAGTGTAATAGTTCTAAAGGTTTTGATGTGGAAATAACATTCTTAGATTTAAAGGATGATTTCACTTGTTTACCTTTTTGACATGCATCACATAATCTATCTTTTTCAAATTTTAACTTAGGCAAACCAACAACTAAGTCATTTGATATTAGTTTGTTTAATTGATGCATGTTTATATGAGCCACTCTCTTATGCCATAACCATGGATTTTCTTCCTTAGCAACTAAGCATGTTATACTATTATTAGGTACACAATCCAAATCAATCAAATAGATATTATTATGCCTAATGCCTTTCAATGCTATATTTTCGGAATCCTTTAAATGTATGGTACAAAATTTACTTTCAAAGATTACCTTGAATCCTTTGTCACAAAGTTGACTTATACTTAGGAGATTATGCTTTAGTTCATCAACAAGAAGCACATCCTTTATCTCCAAGGTATTTGCACCACCAATGTTTCCGATTCCAAGTATTTTTTCTTTGTTGTTGTCCCCATAGGTTACATATCCTTGTTCTTTAGCTTTGAAACTCACAAATTTCGTTTTGTCTCCGATCATATGTTTTGAACATCCACTGTCAAGATACCACATAGACTTTTTGGATTTTGAAGTTTCCTACAAAACAAGAACAAGATAATCTTAGGTCCCCATAACTTTTGGGTCCTTGGGGTTAGAGACAATCAATTCATTTAACTATAGGAACCCAAACATATTTTCCTTTAGGAACACCAAAATGCTTAATTCTACATCCATTTGAAGTATGACCATGTTTCATACAATAAAAGCATGTATTATGTTAGAAATGTAGGCTGAGATCAAGAGGGGGGGTGAATTGATCTTTGAAAGATTTTTGAGATTTACATATTATCTATTTCAAAGATTAAGTATTCTGACCAGTTCTTGAATCAAACACAGCAAACAATCAAAGTAAATGCAGTGACAGAATTAAAGAGAGAAAGGTTTAGAAAGATACAACCAAGATTTATACTGGTTCACCCAATCCCAGGACTATGTCCAGTTTCCAGCCAAATTCCAGCTGGGTTCCACTAGATTGAATGTTTTACAGATTACAACTTCAATCCCACACTCAATCTACCACAAGAACCAAAATTCCAGTCCTTGCACCTAAACCTTCACCAAGAACCAATTTCCAGTTCTTGACCAACCCTGCAGCCAAATTCCAGCCACAGAAAATAGTGCCCACACTTCCAGGCACTCACAATACAGAAAAGAAAAGTAAAGAAACAAAGAGAAGAAACTAGAACACCCAAACCAGGTTTTGTTAGAATCGCGCAGCGGAATGTTCGCGTGGTCGGACAAAAACCAAGAGGGGGGGTGAATTGGTTTCTTAATAAAAATTAGGTTTTCAAAATTTTCCCCAAATTTTACCGATTAAAAACTGCATAAATGTAAATAGAGAAGAGTAGAGAAGATTACACAGTAGGTTTATACTGGTTCGGATCAAAAGACCCTACGTCCAGTTGCTAATCACTCAAAAGAGGATTAACGCTGTCACTAAGAACAAATTGTTATAAACAGATTACAAATCAAAGAGATAAAGTAAAGACAACACCTCTCTTGAAATCCACAAGAGATGAAGAACAGCTTTCCCTAGAGACGGCACTGACACACAATCCACTAAGAACTCCACTTAGTGATTCTTATCGCTTCTAGCCTCACACCAGGTTTCCAAAAGCCCCTTTCCTTGCAACAAACAGTTCTCGGCACTCACAGCACTTAACTTTTGTATGGAAAGAGTTGTTCTTATTTTTTACGAGTGCCAAAGCAGAGTTTAAGTAGGGAAATTAGGGTTAAGGAATTGGGGATTTCGAAACTAGGGTTCTTGGTAATTGGGTTTTCGAAAATAGGGTTAATTTGAAATTTAAAAACAAAAACAGCTGAAATAATCGATTAAATGGAGTTTTAATCGATTAAAACGAAGCCAAATACGCAGAACCCAATCCTCTCGGTTTAATCGATTATTTGGTGAAATAATCGATTATTTGACCTTTTAATCGATTATTTTGATGTTTTAATCGATTAAAACAGGTGAGTATATCTTGAAAATGGTTTTCTCACTGTTTTAATCGATTATTTCCTATATAATCGATTAAAGCCGAGCCTGCATGATAAATTTGAGCATTTTGAAGCTTCTAAGTTACAGACTATGTACCGGCTATCTTAGACTCTATAATTACGAGACTCAATCAAACTAAAGCAGAGTTATTACAATACGGAAATCATCAATCTTCAATCTTCAATACTCTAAGTCTTTAAGCTCTTGGATCATCATCAAAATCAACATTCTTCATGATCATTATTTGCAACATCAAGTCCTTGAATGTTCAACAATCTCCCCATTTTTGATGATGATCAAAATTATCTTTTTAAAGCCCTTGTAATAACCTGTTTTATCTGTCATACTAACAAACACATTAAACATACCAGATAAAATTTAATATTGAACCATAGGCTTTAAATTTTTCTCCCCTATTTTGATTATAATCAAAAAGAACTCTGCAACATCAATAATAAGAGCTCCCCCTCAAAATATGCATAAGTTAGAGAAAGCTCCCCCTCAATCATAGCATAAAAGAAACATCAAATTTTATTTCATAATCATTTATCCATTACAATAGCAAGACAATAACAAAAGAAAATACATAACAGATTTTAAAATTCTTCACTATCCTCATCATTAAAGTGAGTATCAAATCTATTTTCTAATCTACCCACTCTATCATCTACATCGGATATGCGACTAATAATTTCATCATGGCGTACTCCGAAAAGATTGAAGAATGATTGCATTCTTTGATTCATGTCGGAAAGCATATCTTCCATGGATTGTCTTGTTTCTTGATGAGAAGAGGATGTTCCAACACTTTGGATTTGGTTAGAGGGAAAATTATCAGCTGGAGGCATATCTTCATCGGAGTCTTTATTTGCATCACTTTGATTTTGAACGTCATCTTTGTGAACATAGATGTCATTGACACGCACCATTTGAAGTTGAGTCAATGTGCTTGTCCAACATGCGGTTTAAGTTGTTTGTTCTAACTTGCTTGCTCACCTTCAACATTCACTCCTTTATATTCAAGAATACGGGATACAAGAAGTGCATATGGAATTTTGAAGGTGTGATGACGTTTTGCTTTAAGCATGGTCATTTTGACAAGAACACCCCAATCTAAAGGTTCATTATTCATTATGGCATGAATAATTCGAAGATCAATGGATGAGCATTGGGCATGATTCGTAGCTCGGGGACATAAGATCCATACAAGTAAATGTAGAAGCATGCGTTCTTCCTTCTTTAAAGGTCCGAGCATGAAGAATACGTCCAACCTCCAGAGAGGGATTCCGCAGAAAAGATCGATAAGCTAAGAACCTGTCAAAGTCATCTAGCTCACCATAAACGTTAATAGCATCTTCTCTAATGGGGAAGTGAGCAACATTTTCCCAAATATCATCATCTAGAATTATGGAAACCCCTTTTACACGGGATGTAGCAATTTGATCCCTAAACTTGAATCTAGAATAGAATACCCTAACTAAGTCGGGATAGTATGTACCTTGCATTTGGATAAACGGGAGAACTCCTTGAATTTCAAGAAGATTAGGAAAATTGAAACCCCTACGAATGAATTGCTCACCTATAAGAAATTTGGGAGAAATAATAGCTTTTTCTTTCCAGTAGGTTAGAAACTCTTGTTGGCTATCCGCATCGAAATCCATCCTTCTACAGAATTAGGACGGGAATGAGAGGAAGATGCGAGATCTTCTTCTTGTAGGAATCTTAGGGCGAGAGGATGAGGCCATTTGAAAGAATAGATGAAGTATGAAGAAGATTTGGAGACAAGTGAGGAAATAATGAAGCAAAGAGAGTATAGATTTCAAGAAAACTTGATTACAAGAGTTAGAAGTGAGTATAATTGACCTAGATGTCTCTATTTATAGAGAAAACACTTCCAATGGTCATATAGAAGAGATTCCATGGCAAAATATCCGTTGGCAACGGCTAGGAGGCAAAGCTGGTCGCATTTAATCGATTATATTTCAAGATAATCGATTATTTCAATATCTCGACAGCTTTAATCGATTATTTCAAGCAAATAATCGATTATCAGAGACATTTAATCGATTATTTCACGAAATAATCGATTATTCCGAAGAAGAATACCCTGTTTTGGATGTTTTGAGAAAAAATAATCGATTATCACTTCCAGATAGTCGATTATTCCGGAGGCTATATCAAGTTTTTGAGATTTATATGCATAATAACCTATGAACATGCTACACCACGAATTTTAACATAACAATCATCCAGAAACAGTCAAATTAAGCGAGATTTTAAGCTATTTCTAATATCCCTAAGTCTCTTCTAAGATCATAGAATCTATCCTTGGGTAGAGGCTTAGTAAATATATCTGCTAATTGACGTTTAGTGTCTACATACTCTATCTTACGGTTTCCTTTGCTGATATTATCTCTTAAAAAGTGATGTCTAATCTCAATATGTTTAGTCCTAGAATGCATTATTGGATTTTTAGTTAAGTTGATTGCACTCGTATTATCACACATTAATGGAATGTCATTTAAATATATGCTATAATCCTCTAATTGTTGTTACATCCACGGAATTTGAGCACAACAACTACCAAGCTGCAATATATTCGAGCTTGAGTGGTAGATAAAGCAACACATGCTTGTTTCTTAGAATGCCATGATATTAAGGATGAACCTAACAAATGACATGTCCCACTAGTGCTTTTCCTATCAATTTTACATCCACCATAATCGGCATCAGAATATCCTAATAAACTAATACAAGCATCAGACGGATACCACAAGCCAAATCCAGTAGTTCCTTTTAAGTATTTTAAAATATGTTTTACTGCAATTAGGTGAGATTCTTTAGGACAAGCTTGAAATCTAGCACACACACAGACAGAATGCATAATATCAGGTCTACTAGCAATTAAGTATAATAGTGATCCTATCATACCTCTATACATAGTTTGATTAACTTCCAAACCTGATTCATCCTTGTCCAAATAGCATGATGTTCCCATGGGTGTGTTAGCTTCCTTTGAGGTGTCCATACCAAACTTTTTGAGAATCTCTTTGCAGTATTTAGTTTGAGAGATGAAAGTGCCATCTTTAAGTTGCTTGATTTGAAGTCCAAGGAAGAATGTTAATTCTCCCATCATAGACATTTCAAACTCTCCCTGCATAATCTTAGCAAATTCTACACATAACAAACTATCAGTTGATCCAATAATATATCAACAAGTATCACATCCTTAATCTCCAATGTATTTGCACCACCTATATTTCCAATTCCGAGAATCTTCCCTTTGTTGTTATCCCCATAAGTCACATATCCTTGTTCTTTGGCTTTGAAACTTACAAATTTCGTTTTATCCCCAGTCATATGTTTTGAGCATCCACTATCAAGATACCACATAGACTTCTTTGATTTGGAAGTTTCCTTAAAATCCGAAGAATTGTTGTTATTTGCCATCAAGCAAATGTTTGCTTCAATTTCTGAGTCGCTTGATTCTGAATTTGAATCACTGTCATCCCAAGCAATATATGCTTTCTTCTTGAATTGTTTTTTGCCCTTGTGTTCATCATTTTTCTTGTTTGGGCATTCGATCTTTATATGCCCTGCTTCACCACAACCAAAGCATTTTATATTAACGGAAGAATTTTCTTTTACCTTTTCCTTACCTTTGAAAGGATGTCTTCCTTTTGCTTTCATCATCTTGGTGAACTTCTTTATAAAAAGACTCATCTCTTCTTCATCATTTTCGGAGTCTTCTTCTTCTTCTTTCTTATTTTTGCTTTTTGAAATCTCGGTCTTGAAAGCTAGGTTTTTCTTTTGATATTGATCCTCTTCCTCATTTAGTCTTCCAAGGTCAAGTTCATGCTCCCTAAGCTTTCCAAATAACGCCGCCATAGACATAATGGCAAGATTTTGTGACTCCGAGATGGCCGTCACCTTTGGTTGCCATTTCCTATCCAGAGATTTCAAGATTTTAACATTTAATTCATCAACGTCAAAAATTTTACCTAGTCCGGTGAGATGGTTCACGATATGAGTGAAACGTTTCTGTACGTCAAATATCGTTTCGCCTGGTTGCATTCGGAACATCTCGTATTCTTGGATTAAAGAATTTTTACGTGCTCTTTTGACGTCGTCGGTTCCTTCGTGGGTCACCCTTAGCATTTCCCACATTTCTGTGCACTTTTACAAACTGAAATTCTATAAAACTCATCAAGGGTTAGAGCGAGATGAAATAATGTTTCTAGCCCTAACATCAAATTGTGCTTTTCGACTTTCGTCGTGAGTCCATCTAGAAATAGGTTTAAGAACGTCAACACCGTTCTCCGTAATTTTAGGAACAAATGGACCGTTTAAAATTGCGTCCCAAACACCTCTATCAACGAGACTCTAAAAATATTTGCATACGTACTTTCCAAAAAGGATAATTTTGACCCACAAAAAGTGGGGGTCTGTTGATAGACGCACCTTCGGCAAAAGTTTGATTTTGTCCGGCCATTTTCGAAAATATTTGAATGACTATCAAAGCAAGCTCGATACCACTTGTTAGAATCGCGCAGTGGAATGTTCGCGTGGTCGGACAAAAACCAAGAGGGGGTGAATTGGTTTCTTAATAAAAATTAGGTTTTCAAAATTTTCCCCAAATTTTACCGATTAAAAGCTGCGTAAATGTAAATAGAGAAGAGTAGAGAAGATTACACGAGTAGGTTTATACTGGTTCGGATCAAAAGACCCTACGTCCGAGTTGCTAATCACTCAAAAGAGGATTAACGCTGTCACTAAGAACAAATTGTTATAAACAGATTACAAATCAAAGAGATAAAGTAAAGACAACACCTCTCTTGAAATCCACAAGAGATGAAGAACAGACTTTCCCTAGAGACGGCACAGACACACAATCCACTAAGAACTCCACTTAGTGATTCTTATCGCTTCTAGCCTCACACCAGGTTTCCAAAAGCCCCCTTTCCTTGCAACAAACAGTTCTCCGGCACTCACAGACACTTAACTTTTGTATGGAAAGAGTTGTTCTTATTTTTTCCGAGTGCCAAAGCAGAGTTTAAGTAGGGAAATTAGGGTTAAGGAATTGGGGATTTCGAAACTAGGGTTCTTGGTAATTGGGTTTTCGAAAATAGGGTTAATTTGAAATTTAAAAACAAAAACAGATTGAAATAATCGATTAAATGGAGTTTTAATCGATTAAAACAGAAGCCAAATACGCAGAACCCAATCCTCTCCGGTTTAATCGATTATTTGGTGAAATAATCGATTATTTGACCTTTTAATCGATTATTTTGATGTTTTAATCGATTAAAACAGTGAGTATATGCTTGAAAATGGTTTTCTCATCTGTTTTAATCGATTATTTCCCTATATAATCGATTAAAGTCGAGCACTGCATGATAAATTTGAGCATTTTGAAGCTTCTAAGTTATAGACTATGTACCGGCTATCTTAGACTCTATAATTACGGACTCAATCAAACTAAAACAGAGTTATTACAATACAGAAATCATCAATCTTCAATCTTCAATACTCTAAGTCTTTAATCTCTTGGATCATCATCAAAATCAACATTCTTCATGATCATTATTTGCAACATCAAGTCCTTGAATGTTCAACAGGTTTATGCAGCTCTGCAGAATGAGTTTCTCCTCCAAAAGAATGCAAATATTGCCTCAAGAAAGAACTTAACAAAACTAGCGCGATTCTCTCTTGAAAGTAGCACTTATGATTGCTTGATTGATTACAAAAAGGTGTGTTTCAAAAGGTTCAAACAATTCTATTTTTATAGAAGATTTTCCAAACTGCTAGTTTATTTAATCTGTTAAAATAATCTTTTAATCTGTTAAAAGTCTTGTTTTAATCTGTTAAAACTTCTTTTAATCTGTTAAAATGTTCTTGAATATTTTCCAGATTTGTTTTAACTGATACGACAACGTTTATATTAATTAATAATTAAAACTCTTTGTAAAAAATCTTCTAAATTGTTTTAATCGATTGTTTAGTCTTTCAATCGATTAAAATACTCCTAAACATTCTCATAAAATTTTCTAAGTGATTTTAATCGATAACAATCTGTTTTAATCGATTAAAACACTTTGGAAAAAGTTCACTTAGTTATTTTAATCGATTGAAACACATTTTAATCGATTAGAATTCTGCCAAAAGATTTCATAAAACTTTCTAAGTTATTTTAACTGATAGCAAGCTTGTTTTAATCGATTAAAACATTCGGAAAAACCTCTTAGTTGTTTTAATCGATTATTTCGCATTTGTATCGATTAAAATACTCGATGTAACAACTTTCAAAATGTTTTAAGTTATTTCAATCGATTATTTCGAGTTTGTATTGATTAAAATTCTGCCAGAACACTTTTCAAAATATACTAAGTCATTTTAATCGATTATATCAATTCTATATCAGTTAAAATACTAGCAGAAGGTTTTCAAAATTCCTTCTAATGAAAAAAATCGATTATTTCGAAAAAATATCAGTTAAAAACCGGTTACAAAAGTGTTAAGAACATTTTAGTTGATAAAGCTCATACACTATTAGTTAAAATAGTTACTTCAAAAACCTTTTAACAAAATACTTTGTTTTTAACCGTTTAAACACGTTTTAGAGGCATTTGCAAAATCTTTTAAATGAAGAAAACCTCATGCAGCAGAGAGATAAAAATGATTATACCTAAATAAAGATGCAGACACACTAATCACTCTACCCTTTTATCTAAGTGACCTTTGACTGCAAGAAAGTAGCCTTTGACTTCATTTTTGACTTCATCAAATCAACAAGATCTTAGCTAAAGTAATTCAATAAGATCTTCATCACTTTCAGTCTCCCCCTATTTGATGAAGACAAATACCTCTTTGAATAATATCTCTGTAGAAACAGTCACTTGAATATATAGATTAGTGAGTATTCAAAAATTAATCATTTTCCCATTCTCCCCCTATATTGCTACTCCCCCTAAATA
Source organism: Sphenostylis stenocarpa (assembly GCA_963425845.1). NCBI lineage: Eukaryota > Viridiplantae > Streptophyta > Magnoliopsida > Fabales > Fabaceae > Sphenostylis > Sphenostylis stenocarpa. Next base: position 69,251,591 of record OY731404.1, on the reverse strand, counting down.
AGGAAAATCAATATTTCAAGCAAAGAAATTATTTCTCCCCCTTTTGACTTCATCAAAAATAGGGAACAGATGAACAAAACAAATACTATGCATGATATGTATCAAAATTTAGTTTTTGAAAACAGTAAAAAATTTGAACAAGATAAATTACTCATATAAAGACTAATCAAAGTTGATTCAAACTTATCTTCATTAACACGTTTGTAATGAATACAATTAACACGTGTAAAGATAAGGGAACCATGATTTAGTAGCATGTTACAAGAACAGTCATTAACTAAAGCCTTTAATTTTTCTTTCCAGAGTAATAATCGATTAAAAACAGGACAAAATCGATTAAAAAGTTATTGTTACTGGTTTTAATCGATTGAAATATTGTTTTAATCGATTAAAACAGTGATGAAATTAGAAATCTAGAAACTTAAGTTCATTTAATCGATTGAATCGACATTTTAATCGATTAAAACAGTAAGAAAAATGATGTATAAGTGTTTTTAATCGATTTAAATTTGATTTTATCGATTAAAACAATCAGTTTTGAAAACTAAGTGTTTGTTTGATGTATCTAATATGCCTAATTCAGTTCGGATCTTGTAAAATCGATTATTAGGAAAATGTTTTAAGATAATATCAACTAGATTGATTAAGTTTTAACCAATAGATCCATCAAAATCAGAATAGTAACTTATCTAGTTGATTTAACTGATGTAAACTAGTTTTAGTTGATACAAATACATGACATACAGATTTTAATCGATTAATACGCAAAATAATCGATTATTTTAATGCCAATTTCCTATGTAAGTGTTTCTTTTAATTGATTTAATCGATTGAATCTATTTTGTATCAGCTAAAATTATTAGAAAAGTATGTTTGATTCTATCTAGGCTCTCTTAATTCAAATTAAAACCTACATCATATTGAGCAAAGTTAAAAGATTGTTCCTGGTTTAAAACTAGTTAATATTATAGTCAATAAACGAAAATTAGCAGTAAAAGAAATATGACATAAGGAAAGGATAGGAAGGGACCCTTTTTTTTCCAAAAACTCAATCATCCCAATTCCCTTGATTGAGCTGCATATCTTCCAGTTTGGTGTAAATATCAGCAATCTGGTTTCCAAGGTTTGTGAACTGATTGTTGGCCTGCTGGAAGTGTTGATAGGTCATTTGCATATGCTTCCTTTGGTTTTCCTGCATTGTGGCCATTTGAGAAAGCATAGACCTTTCAAATTGAGATAGAGGAGTCCCACGGTCAAGTTGTTCCATGTAGGGAATTATCTCCATGTTCTCATATGATGCCTCCCCACCAGTGGACTCGGGAACTTCAGCAACTGGAGGAGAAGGAATTTGTTCAGCTCTTCATCTTCATCCTCATCTTCAGACATTCCAGCATCAACTTTTAAAATCCATTCATCATCAATTTTGATATACCCCATTTTTCTCAAAGTGGAGTCATCAATTTCATTTGATGCTTTAGGAGTCTCTACACTTTCTCCTGTAAGATCAACTTCAAAATATTTTGACACCACTATCCCTAAGACCAACAACTTGTTCCCAAACAGAAGGAGTAATTTCCATATTAACTCCCTTCACCTGAGATCTGATTGTTGAACCATTCACCGTTAAATTGGAATAAAAGACCCGAACCAAATCAGGTTGAATATTCTTAGTAAACTCCATGAAGGTCCTTAGTTTTTTACTTTTCAGTTTCCTTCTCAGAGCAATAAATCCTTCTTCATCAAGCCACTTGAATTTGATAAACTTGGGAATAACAATCTACTTCTGACTGAACTCAGCAATGAAGGTGTTCATTCTTCCAATATCACCATCAAACCATGCTTCCAAATGACCACCAGGATTGGCAGCAGAGGAAGATTCTCCTTTATACTTCTTTCTTGATTTTGATTTCCTAAGCATCTTGTTGTGCAGTTTAGAGAGGAGTTTTGATATGTGAGTACAAGAGAGAAGAGAGAAGGAATTTGAACTAGAAAATGAAGAATGAGAATGATGGACTTCAAATGTGCAAGATGAAGAGTTACAGATTTCAAATTTTGTGAATTGCAGTCCAATTTGACAGAACCTGCAAAGAAACAGCTTTAATTGCACATGTCCCCTTGACTGAAAGCAGAAGCGTAGGTTTCTGGACAGTGGGTACATCAGCTAAAGTGTTCTTGGAAAGGTGTTTGACTTGGTCAAAGAATATATTAAATGTATTATGCAGATTTTGATTAACACAAAAACTTGGAATTTTGACTTTGATTTGTTGACCAATTTTCAATTGACTGTTATTAAAATAATTTTCTGGAACAAATTAATCGATTAATCAACAAATTAACTTATTAATTTGATCTTTAATATTAGGTTTGAAAATGTAACAGTGAAATAATCGATTACTTTTGTACTGGAAGAATTTAATAAAATGATAACAGAATTTTAATCGATTAAAACAAAGAAGAATCGATTAAATTTGACCTCTTAGTGATTTTAACTGATATAAATCTCTTTTAATCGATTAAAACAACTAAACTAGAAATCCTAGGAGCATTTTAATCGATTAATTCGTATTTTAATCGATTAAAACTGTACGGACAACTTTTCTAGTGTTCTCTGTAAGTGAATTCAATCGATTAAAATTGTTTTATGTCAATTAAAATATTCAGTACATGAAACCAGAATCAAATTTGTTGTTTTGATACCAAGCGACTTCCAGATATTATTCCTGCAAAACAGATTTAACATATTTCTGGTACCCTTTTTATAATTACTGGGTCCAATCAGGTTATTTGAAATGCATTTTTGGGAATCCACTTCATTCTACCTCTAGGAATAGCATACTTTTTTATTCTACAGAATTTCACAGAATGACCTTTTTTCATACAGTAAAAACATTTAATTACAGATGATGAGTTTGGTTTCCTGTTTGCATTTGTTTTTCTGAATTTCTTGCTAGAAGTAAATCCAATGCCAGTTTTGTCAAAAATAAGTTTTTGTGACCCAAGAAGAACATCAAGATTAGCTTGACCTTGTGTAAACTTTGAAACAGTTTGTGATAAAAAATCAATCTTCTTTTGTAATTCTGGACATTTATTACATGGTTTATTACATACAAAATCATAATTATCATGGATCAATTTTAAGAAATCAAGATCAGTTTTATCTTCAAGAATTTTCTTTTCAAGAGAATCAACTCTATTTACTAACCAATTATTCATGCCTTTTATCCTATCATTTTCTTTTTGCAGTTTCTTGGTTTCTTCATGCATTTCATTAAATGCTTCTTGTAATGAATTGTAATTCACCAAATTTGAAGAAGAGTTAGAACTTACACTACTAGTTTGATGATGCTGATTTGCCATTAGACACAAGTTAGCTTCTTCATTATCTGAATTTTCTGTTGATGAAGTATCATTGTCATCCCATGTTACATAAGCTCTTCTTTTGATCTTTTCCCCTTTCTTATCATTGTATTTGTTCTTTTCTGGGCACTCCATTCTTACATGACCCTACTTACCACAACCATAGCATTTATAGTTAAAAGAATCAAATTTCTTTTCATACCTTTTGTGTTTTTCTTTATCTTGAATCTTTTTCTTGAGAAACTTGTTGAACTTTCTGACAAGCAGTCCAAGATTTTCACTTTCCTCCTCTGATTCTTGATGTCTTTCTTCAACTTTGAGTGTTATGCTTCTACCTTTTTTCTCAGAGACTTCTTGCTCATTAAATCTGTTAATTTCCATTTCATATTCTCTGAGTTTGACAAATAAGGAGGCTGTTGTCATGACGGATAAGTCTTTTGATTCTGAGATTGCTGTGACCTTAGGCTGCCATGACCTGTCAAGACATTTCAAAACTTTAATATTTAATTCTTCTTTATCAAAAGTTTTACCAAGCCTATTAGATGATTGATGATATGAGTGAAGCGCTTCTGCACATCTGCAATACTTTCTCCAGTTTGCATTTTAAACAACTCATATTCTCTTATGAGAGTATGCTTTCTGGCTCTCTTTACATCAGTTGTTCCCTCATGAGTAACCTCAAGAACTTCCCACATTTCCTTGGCAGATTTGCATTGGGAGACCCTAAAAAACTCATCCATATTTAGTGCAGAAGTAATTATGTTTTTAGCAGTACAATCACTTTGAACTTTTTTCTTTTCTTCATCATTTAAACTAGACCATTCTTTTTCTGTAATTAATGGACCATTAGCAATTACATCCCAAACATTCCTATCAATAAATTCAATAAAGATCTTCATCCTAATCTTCCAAAATGGATAATCTATACCACAAAACAGTGGAGGTCTATTAATAGAAGCTCCCTCAGAAAAAGGTAATTTGTTTTCAGCCATTAAAGATTTGGATCGAAAGCCTTGAGTATTTTTCAAGACCCTTGCTCTGATACCAATTGTTAGAAATGTAGGCTGAGATCAAGAGGGGGGGTGAATTGATCTTTGAAAGATTTTTGAGATTTACAGATTATCTATTTCAAAGATTAAGTATTCTGACCAGTTCTTGAATCAAACACAGCAAACAATCAAAGTAAAGGCAGTGACAGAATTAAAGAGAGAAAGGTTTAGAAAGATACAACCAAGATTTATACTGGTTCCCCCAATCCCAGGACTACGTCTAGTTTCCAGCCAAATTCCAGCTGGGTTCCACTAGATTGAATGTTTTACAGATTACAACTTCAATCCCACACTCAATCTACCACAAGAACCAAAATTTCAGTCCTTGCACCTAAACCTTCACCAAGAACCAATTTCCAGTTCTTGACCAACCCTGCAGCCAAATTCCAGCCACAGAAAATAGTGCCCACACTTCCAGGAACTCACAATACAGAAAAGAAAAGTAAAGAAACAAAGAGAAGAAACTAGAACACCCAAACCAGGTTTATGCAGCTCTGCAGAATGAGTTTCTCCTCCAAAAGAATGCAAATATTGCATCAAGAAAGAAATTCTAAGAACTTCACAAAACTAGCACGATTCTCTCTTGAAAGTAGCACTTATGATTGCTTGATTGATTGCAAAAAGGTGTGTTTCAAAAGGTTCAAACAATTCTGTTTTTATAGAAGATTTTCCAAACTGCTGGTTTATTTAATCTGTTAAAATAATCTTTTAATCTATTAAAAGTCTTGTTTTAATCTGTTAAAACTTCTTTTAATCTATTAAAATGTTCTTGATTATTTTTCATATTTGTTTTAACTTATACGACAACGTTTATATTAATTAAAACTCTTTGTAAAAAATCTTCCAAATTGTTTTAATCGATTGTTTCGTCTTTCAATCGATTAAAATACTGCTAAACATTCTCATAAAATTTTCTAAGTGATTTTAACTGATAACAATCTGTTTTAATCGATTAAAACACTTTGGAAAAAGTTCACTTAGTTATTTTAATCGATTGAAACGCATTTTAATCGATTAGAATTCTGCCAAAAGATTTCATAAAACTTTCTAAGTTATTTTAACTGATAGCAAGCTTGTTTTAATCGATTAAAACATTCTGGAAAAACCTCTTAGTTGTTTTAATCAATTATTTCGCATTTGTATCGATTAAAATACTGACAGAACAACTTTCAAAATGTTTCAAGTTATTTTAATCGATTATTTCGAGTTTGTATTGATTAAAATTCTGCCAGAACACTTTTCAAAATATACTAAGTCATTTTAATCGATTATATCAATTCTATATCAGTTAAAATACTGGCAGAAGGTTTTCAAAATTCCTTCTAATGAAAACAATCGATGATTTTGAAAAAATATCAGTTAAAAACCTGTTACAAAAGTGTCAAGAACATTTTAGTTGATAAAGCTCATATACTATTAGTTAAAATAGTTACTCCAAAAACCTTTTAACAAAATACTTTGTTTTTAACCATTTAAACACGTTTTAGAGACATTTGCAAAATCTTTTAAATGAAGAAAACCTCATGCAGCAGAGAGATAAAAATGATTATACCTAAATAAAGATGCAGACACACTAATCACTCTACCATTTTATCTAAGTGACCTTTGACTGCAACAAAGTAGCCTTTGACTTCATTTTTGACTTCATCAAATCAACAAGATCTTTGCTAAAGTAATTCAATAAGATCTTCATCACTTTCATATTAGATGTAATCTTTGAATATGATACATTTCTAACTTTTGAAGTTTTAGTTCCTATTTCAACCCATACTCTTCTATTTTTAATTTTAGGCTTTTTCAATGGAACATGACAATTTTCTCTATTTTGAGCAATAGCTTTATCCTTATAACTATCACTTATTTCATTCTTAGCTTTATCCAACAAATGGCTAAGTATATCAATATCATATATCATATTCATACTCTTTTCATGATGCACATGTTATATTCTTATTATCCTTTTCCTCTAAGCATACAATTTTCGTTTTTAAGGTTTCCACCTCCTTTTCGGATTTATTCAAACACTTTTTCACAGATTTATATTCATTTTTCAAGTCCTTAAAAGTAGTAAACAATTATTCATATGCATTTTGTAAAGCATCATAATCATTTTCATCATCACTTGAGGAAGAGTCGGAATCACTAACCTCAAAGTCGGAAGAGATGTTGTCTTTTGCCATCAAGCAAATGTTTGCTTCAATTTCCGAATCACTTGACTCCGAACTTGAGTCACTATCATCCCAAGCAATGTAGGCTTTCTTCTTGAAGAATTTCTTGCCTTTATGATCTTCATTTTTCTTATTTGGACATTCGGTTTTTACATGTCCTGTTTCACCACAACCATAACATTTAATATTTAACGAAGTACTTTCTCTTACCTTTCCCTTACCTTTGAAGGGTTGCTTCCCTTTGGCTTTCATGAACTTTGTAAATTTCTTTATCATGAGACTCAAATTTTCATCATCTTCAATTTCCAAGTCTTCTTCCTCCTTCTTGTTCTTGCTCTTAGAAATTTCAGTTTTGAAGGCAAGGTTCCTCTTTTGATGTTGGCCTTCTTCATCGTTTAGCCTTCCGAGTTCTAGTTCATGCTCTCTTAATTTTCCAAAGAGCGCCGCCATAGACATTGTAGCAAGATTTTGTGACTCCGTGATGGTCATCACCTTAGGTTGCCATTTCCTATCCAAAGATTTAAGAATTTTTACATTTAACTCATCAATATCAAAAATTTTACCTAACCCGGTGAGATGATTCACGATATGTGTGAAACGCTTTTGAACGTCAAAAATTGTTTCCCCTTGTTGCATCCGGAACATCTCATACTCTTGTATCAATGAGTTCTTTCTTGCTCTTTTAACGTCATCGGTACCTTCATGGGTTACTCTTAGCATTTCCCACATTTCTTGAGCACTCTTACAAATTGATATCCTGTAAAACTCATCAAGGGTTAAAGCAGATAAAATTATATTTCTAGCCCTAACATCATATTGGGCTTTTCTATTTTCTTCAGCCGACCATCTAGAAAATGGTTTTGGTACCTCTTCTCCATTTTCAGTAATTTTAGGAATAAAGGGACCGTTTAAAATTGCGTCCCAAACACCTCTATCAACAGACTCCAAAAATATTTGCATTCTAACTTTCCAAAGAGGATCATTTTGCCTCGCAAAAAGTGGGGGTCTATTGATAGAAGCACCCTCGGCAAACGTTTGATTTTGTCCGACCATTTTTGAAAACTGAATGACTATCAAAGTAAGCTCTGATACCACTTGTTAGCATCGCGCAGCAGAATGTTTGTGTTTACGGACAAAAACCAAGATGGGGGGGTGAATTGGTTTCTTAAACAAAAATTAGGGTTTTAAAATTTTTCCCAAATGTCACCGATTAAAATGCTCTGTAAAGTAAATAGAGAAGGGATAAAAGATTACACAGTTGATTTATACTGGTTCGGATCAAAAGACCCTACGTCCAATTGCTAATCACTCAAACAGAGGATTAACGTTGTCACTATAATCGCAGTTTTACAAACAAATTACAAATGAAAATATAAGGTAAAGAAAACACCTCTCTTGAGTCACACAAGAGATGAACACCTCCTTTGAATCCACAAAGGATGAAGAACAACTTTTCCTAGAGATGGCACAGCACACAATCCACCAAGAAACCCACTCAGTGATTCTTATCGCTTCTAGCCCACACTAGGTTTTCAAAAGCCCCTTTTTCTTCCCTACAAACAGTTCTCTAGTAGTAACAACTCTTAACTTTTGTATGAAAAAGGTTTGTTCATTTTGCAGAGAGCCTTAGAGAACCTTAAGTAAATTGAATAGGGTTTGGGAATTGGGGATTTTCAAAATTAGATGAATTGGGAATAGGGTTTTCGAAGCTTGGTCCAATTTTGAATTTCAAAACACATAACAGACCCAAATAATCGATTATCTTAAGTGTTAATTGATTATTCCAGAGTCATTCTCGTAGAGAAGCAAAAATAGCACCAGTTAACAGGCCATTTAATCGATTAACAGCCCAGTTAATCGATTAACAAGCCATTTAATCGATTATTCCAGTGAGCAAATACTGAAAATGGTTTTCTTTCTGTAATAATCGATTATCCTGCTAGTTAATCGATTATTCCAGTGTATTTTTGATAAAAATGAGTTTTTAGAGCTTTTAAAGAGTGGTCTATGTGCTGGCTATCTTGGACTCTAATATTACAGACTCAAAAACATAAAAATAGAGTTATTACATGTAGACCCCTAATTTTGCCCGGCCTCTCAAAAAAGATAAAGGAGATCACCCGTAACAAGATAAAGCTCGTCTAGCATTACAAATAAGAGCCAAGGAGACTTCCCATATGAAGATAAAGCTTCAATAGACACATATCGGCATCAATTGACGTCCAAAACAGGCAAGGAGAGCTTCCCGGAGTCCCGAAACGCGCGAAACTGGCCAGAACAGGTTGAGACGGCCGTCCCAGTTGGGACGGCCGTCCCAACCTGCCCCAGCCAGTTGGGACGCGCGTCCCGAAGTTGGGACGGCCGTCCCAAGCCCCAGTTATGTGGGACGGCCGTCCCGGGTTCCCAGGGGGTCCCAGCCTGTGTAATTTTGCCATTTGGGACGGCTGTCCCAATTCAGACGGCCGTCCCACCCCAGACGGCCGTCCCAAAGTGCGCCAGATGCGAAAAACTATAAATAGGAGGCTCATTTGCCACTTTTTCACACCACAGACACTCGAGAGAGCTCTGAAACACTTTCTACAACTCAGAGCACTTGTCTATTTCTTTCTTTCTCTTGAATGATCTTTCCGATTGCCTTAAATAGGTAACAATCGGTTAAGGAATTATATTCCGGCATTCGATTCTTCTTTAAATTTTTAGTGGGGTCGATCTTGTATTGGTGAGGAGAGTCTGTGTAGAGAGAGGGGTTGCCAAAACGCATCCTCATAGTTGGAGATTCTCAATACAAATCTTGCTACGGAGGTTCTTTTCAATTCTCTTCTCTTTTATTGCTTTATTTATTGTTTTATTTAGCTTTATTTACTATTTATGCCATGTAGAGTAAAATCATGTAGATAGCTATTTTAATATCTCTTTTATTGCTTTATTTAGCTTTATTCATCATTTTATGCATATAACATAGAATAAAATCATGTAGATAGCCATTTAATATTATGTAATAAAATAGGGTAATCGCGTAATTTCTCGTAGTCTTTATTTAAATGAATTAATCTGTCATAGGGAACCCGAAAGGGGCGTTGTGGGGTGCTAACACCTTCCCCACACGTAACTAACTCCCTTACCCAACTCTGGTTATAATGGCCAAGTGCGGTTTTTCTTAAAATCAACATTTTTTCCTTTTCCAATGTTTAAGGTTAAAACATTGGTGGCGACTCCATAAGAACCTCTTTTCGAAAACCTTTTAAAACAAATACGCGAGTCTAAACCATCTTTTCGCGACCGCTCGCATAAACGTTTCGAGACGTCCTCCGGACGTCGGAAAGGGACGGCGGCGACAGATGGCGACTCCGCTGGGGAAGCTAGAGAGTTGATCCCATTTAGTGACGAGATAAATTCAAACTAAGTAAAGATTTGAAATTACGCCTTTACCCTTACGTATGTTTTTATTGTATGGCTTTAATAAGCTGTTGTATGATTATTTCTGCAATTGTTTGAAATATAAATTGCACACAAGAACCCTTGCACACAACAGTCCCTCTATACCCGGGGCAAGAGTGAATATCTATAGGGAGTGGGTGGCGGATACGATCGGTTAGTTGGCACACGGGGCTACTGCCGTTGTCGGAAAACCACCAACTCAAGGTGATAACTCTCTTCTTTTGGTCTAAGGGTGTCGCCACGGAGTTCCGTGCATGACCCGAGGATTGAGAGATTGAGAGGTCCCTATAATGGGGGCACCTTGGGGACCTTTGGCCTGGTGAGAACGGTTAGAACCACCTAAACCAAGCACGTTTCGCAGGAAAATCCTACCTCGTGATTAAATAAGCGTGGCTCCGCTCGTGGATGTATGAATTGTGTGTGCATACGTTTGCTTGCATTTGTATTGATGCATTAGCATAGGGTAATCATACAACAAACAAAAAAAGTGAAAAACCCTAAAAATCATAAAAAATGAAAAAACAAGTTAAAATCATAAAAATACCTTTGTTATAAAATAAAAAAAATTATTAATAAAAGTCTCATAATTCATATCACCTTTTCTTCATCAAAAATAAAAAGAGAAGAAAATAGGACTCTCTTCATCAAAATCCATAAACATTCATATAGGTAAGCTTTCTTTTCCAGAAAAACCCAGGTATTATCATACATCATATTAAGAACAAAACATGATAATACTTAGAAAAACAAACACTTGCATACATACATTTACAAAAACCCATCCTCATATCATGCATTTTCATTTACTGCTAGACAATGGAGGGATCCGAGTAATAGACAGGTTAAAGAAAGTGGAGGTCCTTCTATGCCGTGTAGAGAAGTTAAGGCATTTGTGTACATATATGCTGCTGGGAGGTTTATGCTAACTTTGAGAAGTCTTATGGAAGAATTCTTGACCTCCTGAAAATCAGCATTGATCCAATATTTGTTAGAGCATTAATCCACTTCGGAGTCCTGATTTACACTGCTTCGAATTCTCGCAATTTGACTTGGTACCAACCTTAGAAGAATACGAACTCATGGTTAGATGGCCTCAATCGGTTGGGGTTTATGTCCGCTCAAGAGAATATACGGCCGTGAGTAAGGTTGCTACTATCATACGACTGCCTCCTCATCAATCTACCCTAGAGGGAAAAGGGAATATCGAGAGGTTGGAAAATGGCTATAATAGAAGACCACTTAGTCTCTCTAGGCTGAAAAGAAGGACTGGTCTACCTTCAACAAGACTCTAGCATTAGCAATGTTCGGAATCATATTATTCCCATTCCATGTGAACATCGTGGATCATGCTGCAATGGATGCATTCTTTGCATGGGAGGTATATTCACGAGTCCTATACCTGCAATCCTTGCTGATACCCTACTTTACGTAGAATTTTGCCGACAGAGACAAGGAAAAACACTCGGATGTTGTACTTCACTACTATATGTATGGGGTGTTACTCACTTTTACGCCTCAAGCCACATGGGTGTATTTCCTGACCCTTTAAGAAGTTTCTCAAAAATCCCTCTTCAACATCGTCAAGCCTTAGAATGGAAAAGCTGAGTTAGAAAACTGGAACATAGAGCATGTATCATGGGTTTGTCCTTGGTTCAGACCCGGTTATATTCTCATACGATGCGGAGACTACCTAAGTATACCACTTCTAGGTCTTAGAGGTTGTATAACATATTCTCCTAAAATAGCTATGAGGCAACTTATGAGAACTCGGAGCTGCGCCAACTCAAGAAGAGCTCGGAAGTCTGAGTCTATGCCACTATTCCCATAACTTTGAAGAAGTATCTGCTGTCCGGAAAGCATGGGAAAGACCAGTATACCTGGGGGATAAAGAACTTGGAAAGGTTCGAGTGTCTACGTCCTACGAATATGAAGAATGGAGGAAAAATAGAGGGATACCCCTACCATCTGATGCATTCACTAAAGCGTTGGTCAACGAAGAGCTACAATTGCAAGTCAATGCCTTAAACAAAAAAGTTGAAGTCATGGAAACTCAGCTAAGGGCTTTTGAAGAAAAAGAGCAAGAATCAGCCATTATAATAGACGGTCTAAAAAGGCAATGTAAAAAGAAGGATCATGAAATAGAGCTTCTCAAGAATGATTATGCTGACTACCAAAAAGAAGCTAAACAAACAATGAAAATTCCGAGGCTTGAGCAAGATAGTCTTTTCCAGGACATGAATGACGAAATAGCACGTTTTGAGAAGGTACTTGCAGAACGAGGGAAAAATGATCAAGTTGATACGGGATGACCTAATGGGAACTCGATCGAAGCACAAAAGTGGCGGAAACCGCTGAAAAATACAAAAAAAGCCTGGATGAGCTACACGATAAAGAAAAAGAAGGATTAGCTCAGTATGTTCAATTGCTTCGTGAAAATGACCAAATAAGAGAAAGGTTTGACCAACAACACGCTTTGATCGTTCATCTAGAAGAAAAGATGAGGGAAGCTCGTCGATATAGCGAAAATATGAGTCAAGCGGTACATGAGCAAATCAAGATACTCGGAAACCATGTGAGAACAGCCGAAGATGAATTACGAAGAAAGCCTAATTTACCTATAGGATTCTTCAAGCTTTTTCGCTTTTGTCAGCATTTGCTTCAAAGCATTGTATAGAAGGATTTACACTTTCTAATAAAAGGACTTATTTTTCTCTCCTTAAATTGTCTATTGCATTCATAAGCTGCATACATTCATATATCCCTCCTCATTTTAATAATAAAGATAACAAAAAGAAAGGATTAACTCATGTGCTTTCCACAAATCAGAAAAATGGAAAAGAAGCCTTTCGTCATCAAAATCTCTACGACAATCGATAAACCAGAAGATGATAATAAACAAGCACCAGTTGGTTATTCCAATTGACAAAAGTGAGAAGGCAATAACACCTATACGTTTATTCGTGCCTCGTCCTTTCCCTTATAAATCAAATAAAGGCTGTACCACTGGAGATACTCGGAAGAATCGCCGATCAACCAAGATATCTCCAACATAGCCGGTATTGGGGGCATGACAAGAAGCGGAAAAATATACGCCCCCAAGGAATTACAAGATAATATTCCTAAAGATAAAATGAAAAATAAAGCCGAAGAGGAAAAAGAATCCAAGGAAGAGACGAGATGAGTTACTCCAATACATAAGACAAAGTGAGTACTCCATCATCGATCAACTCAATCGTACTCCTGCAAAGATAACCTTTTTATCACTTATAATGAGTTCGGAACCACATCGAAACGCACTTGTTAAAGGTTTTGAATGAATCATTCGTTCCACATACAATATCCCAAGACAAGTTTGAAGGAATTATTGGTAATATCAAAGCCAATAATCACCTTACCTTCACAAATGAAGAACTCCCTTTAGAAGAGTCCGATCACGACAAGCCCTTGCATATTGCTTGTTAAATGCAAAGAATATCTCATCTCCAAAGTTCTAGTGGATAATGGATCATCCTTAAATGTTATGCCTAAAAGTACACTCGACAAGATAACGGTGCAAGGAACCCACATGCGCCCGAGTAATACAATTATTCGAGCCTTTGATGGATCAAGACGAGAAGTAGTAGGAGAAATCAATCTACCAATCCAAATCGGCCCTACTATCTTCAACATAGACTTCCACGTGATGGATATCACACCAGCATACAGTTGTCTCCTTGGTAGACCTTGGATCCATAGCGCTAAGGCAATACCTTCAACGCTCCACCAGAAAGTCAAGTTTGTGACAAATGATAAACTCGTCACGGTTCAAGCCGAAGAAGACTTTCTAATAAGCAAACCGTCTGTCCAACCATATGCTGGATGCGGCTGAAGAAGCTCTTGAAACATCTTTTCAAGCACTCGAAATTGCCAATATCGAAAGACTCCCTAGTAACATGAAGGTGGCCCATATGATGAAAAGATATGGATATCGTCCGGGACGGGGGCTTGGAAAGAACTCTCAAGGAATAAGAGAGCCACCAGATTTCAAAGATAATCCGCTAAAGTATGGATTAGGGTATGACCCTACAAAAGATCAAACCATACGAACAATAGGGAGGTCTTACCCCTCGAAGATGATATTCAGAAAAAGAGGGATATTAGCACAAAGGGTAGCGTTAGTCATTAGGTGTCCTTCTTCAGATTCTAAGGGATGTAAATCTAGTGACTATTAGAGATCACTCCTCGGGGTTTGCCAGTCCCCAGAGCATCTCTAGGGCACACATTTCCCTGAAATTACAAAAGAGTGTTATTCTTACTATCTGCTTCTTTTCTTACTAAATGTATCTATACCCCATTTTAATAAACACGGTTTAGATAAAACGTTTTATTCCAAATGCGTCGAGAATAATTAAAGCGCTAGTAAAGAAAAGCAAAAAAATGATTGATTAACTAGAAATACAAATGAAATCTATCTTGACAAAATCAAAGTTTCGACAATGTTGTGCAAAAAATATATATATATATATGCATAATAAAAAAGAAAAGCCCGTCAAGGTCAAAGGCAGAGACAAGAAGATAAAAGGGCAAAATACCGTCGGGAAACCCACAAAGGGGGCTGCACAAAAGTTAGGGTAAACCGTGAGGAGACCAGAACAATAATAAAGGGTAGCCTGGGCAAAAGTTAGGGTTATCAAAAGTCCGCTAGGTATTCCTTAAAAATAAATATAAAAAGGAAACCTAGACAAAAAACAGGACATAAGCACAACATCCTAGGCTGAAAACACTGAAAGGGCGGCCTAGGGAAGTTAATCAATCGCAAAAAAAAAGCGCCATAAATCGATAAACAATGACGCCACGTTATAAGAACAAAACGTTTTGTCTAAACTAGCCTAAACACCGACCAACCTTGGCTAGCCATTCTTACAAAAACCTCTATTATAAAAATATATCCCTCTAAAACACAAGCCTTTGATATAAATCCTTTTCTTTCTCTTCTCTTGACCATTTCATTAAAAAGCATTCAAGTAATGAAGGGGGATGTGGTAACATAGTGATCAATAGGAAGGTTGAAATCCCTAGGGAAAAGAAGAAAGGCATTGATATGGCAGTTGCCCTACAAACGAGAAGATCGTTCTTCGACCATGGCAAAGGAAATTCCAAGACGGTAAATTATGTACAACCAAGCTTGTTAATCGGAAGAAACATGGTGACGGAAAGAAACAGGCACCAAGAATGCACCGGAGTTAAAGCACATCGGTTAAAACTTTCGAAATATTAGCTGAAATAGATCATAGGATGCATATCATGAAACATTACATGCATTAAAACATCAATGAATGGAGTCCCATCTTCTTTTCCATCAAAAAACTCAAAAAACCAACTTAAGAAGCTTGGGACGGCCGTCCCAAAGTCCGAGACGGCCGTCCCAAGTGCCAATTTTCAGTTGGGACGCACGTCCCAGGTGGGGGTTGGCCCATGCCCATTTTTGCCATTTGGGACGGCCGTCCCAAACCCAGACGGCCGTCCCAAACTCTCCCTCGTGGCCTATATAGATGGGGCGCGGGTTTGGCTTTGGTACCTCATTCCAAGCTTCCTATCTTGCTTTTTCTCCTCCTCCATACATTTGTAACATTTCTAAGAGAGCAAAGCTCACAATGGATCATGGAGAAGCCTCATCCAGAAGAAAACGCACCAGGACTGCTGCTAGAAGAGCTCCTGTCACTAGTATGATGATGGCAGAAGCACACCAACAACGACTGGCAAATATCCAACAATTTGTCTGGTACCCGATGCTGCGACTAGACTTCGGGATCCTAGCTACATTTGGCTGGGAACAAGACGTTAGGAGGTTCATCCACAACATAGGATGGGACTTCCTACTTCGCGAGCCGCCCACTCGGATCCACCGCACTGCCACGATGGAATTTCTTGCTTCTGTCAACATGGTGGAAATGCCATCTTCAATTCCTGGGGTGCCACCAACCCAAGCTGTCTCCTACTGGATGGATGGAGCTTATCGGACCACTGCTCTGGATGACTTTAATGTCATTATGGGTTTTACGCCGACGACGAGATACAAGAACTCCAGAATGCGGTCTGCGTATTTGGAGAAACCTCTTGCTCTCACCACCGCTACCATGTGGAAGGAAATCACTTGGAGCTGTCATTACGCCATCAAATCCGAAGGGTGCAGCTTTTTCCCCTCCACTCCGCGTATGTCATAAATTGCTGGCCGGGACCATACACGGCCGGAAAGAGAGCCAAGGAAAGGTAACTTTGGCCGACCTTTTCATTGTTTCTTGTATGCACCAGGGGCATAGGTGCAACCCAGGGTATGCCTTCCTCAAAGCCGTCAAGGATTGCGGCACTCGCGGTCCAGCGGGAGCGATCATAATAGCTCCCTTTCTCACCCCTCTAGGCTGAGTATTGGGGATGTAGCGACGGAGAAGACATCCCGGCTAGTCTTCGGCCGGAGCCTATCAATGGCGGAGTGCTGGCTCATATGAACATCCTTAGCGAGGCAAGGTACGGGGTTTATCTTAAACCCAATCCTCTCTATCTCGATGGACATGCGGGATTTCGACACGCCACGGGATTTCCCCACCACTTCGAGTCCCAGCGGCGGTCCTACGATCCTGACTACGCCGGCTTATACGGGCGCCTGGATGATGAGCATGCCTATATGGAAGGAGAGTTCCGGTTTATACGCCGACGGTTGGCCTGACTCAGCTGTCGGGCAAGACAGGACGGACCGCCGGATAGAAAGCCTGGTCCAAACTCGAGGCGAGATTCCAGCGCCGCCTACTCCGCCGCTTCCCTTCGCCGGCACCATCCTCTCACTCCGGTCCGAGGCGGACGATTAGGAGATTTTCGATGCTTTCTAGTAGTTTAAAAAATGTTTGAATGTACTATAAAAAAAAACAAAATATATAATAAATAAGAGTTGTTATTTCCATTTGCATTTTGAAAAGCCTACGTGTAAAATAAAAAGGCACACGTAATATAGCAAAAAGCCAGATTTTAAATAACCAGCGTTGATCGCGAAAGAAAAAGGCGAAATCTGAACCATTTCAGCGGAATAAGGAGCTTCAAGGAAAATAGTTCCAACCATCAATAAAAGAAGGTACATCAAAAATAGAAAAAGCCAATGGAAGGGCTTGATAATCCCAAGCGGATCCTTGCCTGCTCCAAAGGCAAAACAAAATTTCTCCATGACTCAACATCTACACTACATGAGTCATCAAGCATAAATCACTTGGAGCTGCAATCAACATCCACCACATCCGAGAAAAGTCATCAATGTAGAAAAGCCAACGGAAAGGCTCAATTATCCCCAAGCGGATCCTTGCTTACTCCAGAGGCAAAACAAAAAGAATACCTCGCGACTCATCTTCGTCAGCACATGAGTCATCAAGCACACTCATATAAGGATCTCCACTTCATTCCCCAAACGGAGAATAAGGGTTACACAAGAGCCCATCATACGAAGTCAAGTCCTTTACATCACCGAGAGGCAACCGGAAAGAGAATCCCCAAGAAGAGCACATCAAGAAAAATCTATAAAAGAAGAAAATGAGAAAATTCCATCCACAGGAAGGCAAATCACCCCCCCAGTGGATCATCAAAAAGAAAATTTTCTCCCCAGTAAGCCTAACCGCAAAGGCAAATTGCAAACTACAAATCCACAGGGAGTTAAGCATCCAATATGAATATCCCCAGCGAAGTACAAAACCTTCACTCCCAAGAATGCCTATGCTTACTCAGAAACAAGCAAAGAGCCGATATTCCCAAGAAACGGGAAATCAACCTAAAAGAGGTAATACAAGCAAAGCTTTCAAGAAACATCTACCTACTCGGAGGTATTATCAAGAACAAATATCCTCAAATAGAACATCAGCCTATTCGAGAGGCAAACAACAAGTAAAAAGCCTTCACCACTATTGAAGCACACGCCTAATCAAGAGGCACAATCAAGAATCAACAAATCCCCGGGGATTCCCGCCTAATCAAGAGGCACAACCAAATAGAAATCACATCCCCAAGTGGGCTCTCGCCTAATCAAGAGGCACAATCAAGAATCAATAAATCCCCAGTGGATTCCCGCCTAATCAAGAGGCACAACAAAATCCTCAAGTGAATCTTAGCCTAATCAAGAGGCACAATCAATAAGAGAATTCAAAATCCCCAAAGGATTCCCGCCTAAAAAGAGGCAATCGACATAATCCCGGCAAAGCTGGATGGCTAAAACAAGAAAAGCCAAAAAAATCAAGAATCCCAGGTAAAGCCGGATGACTAAAACAAAAAAATCAAAAAAAAAAAAAAAAAAAAATTATTCCCCATAGGCGCATGATCGGAGACAATAAGTCGCCGAAACCGGATGAGGGTTCGTACTCATCAATCAAAAAGATATTCCAAAAAGAGCATTCCAAGAATTTGTCAAAATGCAGATTCGTACCGGATGGGGGTAGGTACTCATCGAGTACGTCGAAATGCGGACTCGCACCCGATGGGGGTGTAAAAACCATTAGAGTCCGGCAAGATGCGAGACTCGCACAATAGAGCCTTGTCAAGATGCAGGTTCACACCCGGTGGGGGTGTAAAAACCATTAGAGTCCGTCAAGATGCGAGACTCGCACAATAGAACCTTGTCAAGATGCGGGTTCACACCCGAGTGGGGGTGTAAAAACCATTAGAGTCCGGCAAGATGCGAGACTCGCACAATAGAGCCTTGTCAAGATGCAGGTTCACACCCGGTGGGGGTGTAAAAACCATTAGAGTCCGTCAAGATGCGGACTCGCACAATAGAACCTTGTCAAGATGCGGGTTCACACCCGGTGGGGGTGTAAAAACCATTAGAGTCCGGCAAGATGCGAGACTCGCACAATAGAGCCTAGTCAATATGCGGGTTCGCACCCGGTGGGGGTGTAAAAACCATTAGAGTCCGGCAAGATGCGAGACTCGCACAATAGAGCCTTGTCAAGATGCAGGTTCGCACCCGATGGGGGTGTAAAATCCACTAGAACCTAGTCAATATGCAGGTTCGCACCCGGTGGGGTGTAAAATCCACTAGAACCTAGTCAATATGCGGGTTCACACCCGAGTGGGGGTGTAAAATCCACTAGAACCTAGTCAATATGTAGGTTCGCACCCGGTGGGGGTGTAAAATCCACTAGAACCTAGTCAATATGCGGGTTCACACCCGGTGGGGTATAAAATCCATTAGGACCTAGTCAATATACGAGTTCGCACCCGGTGGGGGTGTAAAAACCACTAGAATCCGGCAAAATGCGATTCGTACCAGGTGGGGGTAAGTACCCACCAAAACCTTAAAAATGCAGATTCATACCAGGTGGGGGTAGGTACCCACCAAAACCTTAAAAAGGAAGCTCAAACCGAGATAGGGGTTGGTACCTATCAAAATATTTATCATCCGGAGGATCAACAAGGAGCAGACATCAGAAGAATAACCAGGCAAAAGGGTTAACTCCTTCCCTACCAACTAATTTTGTCGGTATACCAAAACCAACGAATTAGTTGGGCAGGTGAAGGGGGCAGCTGTAGACCCCTAATTTTGCCCGGCCTCTCAAAAAAGATAAAGGAGATCACCCGTAACAAGATAAAGCTCGTCTAGCATTACAAATAAGAGCCAAGGAGACTTCCCATATGAAGATAAAGCTTCAATAGACACATATCGGCATCAATTGACGTCCAAAACAGGCAAGGAGAGCTTCCCGGAGTCCCGAAACGTGCGAAACTGGCCAGAACAGGTTGAGACGGCCGTCCCAGTTGGGACGGCCGTCCCAACCTGCCCGGCCGGTTGGGACGCGCGTCCGAAGTTGGGACGACCGTCCCAAGCCCCGGTTATGTGGGACGGCCGTCCCGGGTTCCCGAGGGTCCCGGCTGTGTAATTTTGCCATTTGGGACGGTTGTCCCGGTTCGGACGGCCGTCCCACCCCGGACGGCCGTCCCAAAGTGCGCCGGATGCGAAAAACTATAAATAGGAGGCTCATTTGCCACTTTTTCACACCACGAGACACTCGAGAGAGCTGCGAAACACTTTCTACAACTCGGAGCACTTGTCTATTTCTTTCTTTCTCTTGAATGATCTTTCCGATTGCCTTAAATAGGTAACAATCGGTTAAGGAATTATATTCGGCATTCGATTCTTCTTTAAATTTTTAGTGGGGTCGATATTGTATTGGTGAGGAGAGTCCGTGTAGAGAGAGGGGTTGCCAAAACGCATCCTCATAGTTGGAGATTCTCAATACAAAGCTTGCTACGGAGGTTCTTTTCAATTCTCTTCTCTTTTATTGCTTTATTTATTGTTTTATTTAGCTTTATTTACTATTTATGCCATGTAGAGTAAAATCATGTAGATAGCTATTTTAATATCTCTTTTATTGCTTTATTTAGCTTTATTCATCATTTTATGCATATAACATAGAATAAAATCATGTAGATAGCCATTTAATATTATGTAATAAAATAGGGTAATCGCATAATTTCTCGTAGTCTTTATTTAAATGAATTAATCTGTCATAGGGAACCCGAAAGGGGCGTTGTGGGGTGCTAACACCTTCCCCACACGTAACTAACTCCCTTACCCAACTCTGGTTATAATGGCCAAGTGCGGTTTTTCTTAAAATCAACATTTTTTCCTTTTCCAATGTTTAAGGTTAAAACATTGGTGGCGACTCCATAAGAACCTCTTTTCGAAAACCTTTTAAAACAAATACGCGAGTCTAAACCATCTTTTCGCGACCGCTCGCATAAACGTTTCGAGACGTCCTCCGGACGTCGGAAAGGGACGGCGGCGACATTACATAACATTACAAGTCTTCAAATCTTTAAGTCCTTTATTCTTGAATCATCATCAAAATCTACAAGCTTCATATTCTTGTATGTTCAACATTCATATCCTTGTATGTTCAACATTCATATCCTTGTATTTTCAACAACACCTCCTCCTACCCGCATCTACAGAGAGGCCACCATGGAGTTCATGGCCTCCATAACATTGGTAGACATGCCCGCACTATATCCCAACGTTCCCCCGGCCAAGGCAGTCTTATATTTCATGAACGGGGCTTATAGGACGACGATGCTGGATGAATTCAATGTCATCATGGGTTTCTACCAATCAACCGATATTCTGACAGTGGAGTACCAAATCGCACTATACGAGAGGTCAACCAGCCTCACCACAAGCGAGATCTGGGAAGACCTTACTAGAGCCCAGCATGTGCCTGCCCAGCTGAGGGGGTTAGCCCTAAATCCTGCACTCTGTATCTGCCACAAGCTGCTAGCAAGGACCATTCATGGACACAAAGAGAGTTAGGGTAAGATCACCCAACCTGATCTCTTTGTACTGCATGCATAAGGGATTTTGGTGCAACCCTGGATACTTCTTCCTGAAGGCATTGAAGGACTTCGGGAGCCACCCGGTAGGGGCTATTATGATGGCTCCCCTTATCAGTCCTCTTGTCGAACGATGGGGTTGTGCCAATGGAGAAGACACACCCCCGACCCTCCGACCAGAGCCTATCAGTGGGTCTATGCTCGTCCATATGGGCATGCTCATTAGGCAAGGATCCGAAGTTGTCTTACACCCGACATTCGCCATGACAATCAAATTCCGCGAATTAGACGTGTCGGATGAGATCCCCATGCCCCAAGAATTCCAGCATCAGTAGTACAGAGATGATTTCCACGGCATCCACCATCACATGAATGACGATTATCAGAACATCTGCCAACAACTGGAGACCTTGACGTTGAGGCAGGATTTGTTCGACCAAAGGTAGGAAAGCTTTAGTCAGAGGCTGGACAGGATCACCCAGAATATGGACGGCATAAATCAGAATGTGCTCAACATGATCCGCAACCAAGAAGAATTTCAGCGGCATATGCTCCGCCATTTCCATCCACCAGACCCATTCTCAGCATCGTGATCAGATCCACCAGAATAGGGCCTTTTTTGTAATATTTCTTTTGTTGTTTTGTAATCCAACAAAAAATTATGAATACAATCTTCTTTTGATCCCGCTTGCCTTTTCTCTCTTTAAGCAAAAGCCTACGTGCGTAAAAAAGGCTAAAAAGTAAAAAGGAACACACATCATTCCGAAAAAGCCAAATTTCAGAATCGCGAGAAAAAGAATAACTCGCGAAAAAAGGCAAAACTAACTAAGAGAATCCAAAATTATAAGCTTCAATTATCATCAAACCACCAAAAGAAGACAACTTTCAAAAGAGCTGACAGAAAGGCTCTATCCCTCGAGCGGGTCATTACCTACTTAGGCAAACAAAAACAACTTCACACGACTCAGTATCGTCATCATCATCATTATGAGTCATCATTCATTCTCCATCGCACCAGCCAAGTGAGAATAAGGGCTTCATCAAAAGCCCTTCACTAACTCAGTCAAAGAAAGCAAGACTCCATCTCCCTCCCCGGAGGATTATCAAAATTAGATCCCCAGGGAAGCACAAATTCCCCAAAGGGTCGCCAAAAAGAAAAAATCATCCACAAGTGAGCTTACTACAAGGGCAATGTCGTCGCCGTCAAAAGAGGCGGTCGGAGCAACGCGATGGTTTTTATGACTCGCGTTTTTTAAGGAAGTGGTTCAATGCCTTTAGGTTGTCCGATAACCGGGCTGGACCTAAAGGCGAGGTTTTTGAAAAGGTTCGAGGAGTCACCACCAAT
This sequence comes from Sphenostylis stenocarpa, assembly GCA_963425845.1. Classification (NCBI taxonomy): domain Eukaryota; kingdom Viridiplantae; phylum Streptophyta; class Magnoliopsida; order Fabales; family Fabaceae; genus Sphenostylis; species Sphenostylis stenocarpa. Next base: position 69,228,897 of record OY731404.1, on the reverse strand, counting down.
ATTTTTACCAAAAACTTTGGAAAAGGAAAAGAAGGAACTTTGGTCATTACAACCAGAATTAGGTAAGGGAGTTAGTTACATGTGCGGAAGGTATTAGCTTCCCCACGACACCCCTTTCGGGTTCCCTATGATGGACTATTTTTGTAACGAAATAAAACTACGCTTTTACCCTTATTTATTCATTGCAAAATTTAAATTATTGATTACATGGCCATTAATAACTAATGCACAAAGATAGTAACTAATAAAAGCAATAAAATAGATTAAGGGATATGAAAGAACTTTCGAAGCAAGCTTTTTATAAAGTGTTCTTGAAAAAAGCGCTTTTTGGCAAACCCCACGCTCTACAATGATGCTCACTCTTCTCTCGGAGAACTTTAGAATGCTTTCTAAGAACTCTAAGACTCTAGAAATTCTTCAGAGGGATTCTAGAAGAGTATTTTGAGGTATATTCAATTGGAGAAGTTGTTGAAAACGAGGAGAATGTCCCCCCTTTTATAGAAATTCGCACCTGTCAGGTCATGATCGTCGTCTCACCTGACAAGGTCGAGATCACTGTCTCGCCTTTGGCAAGTGGCGAGATGGTAGTCTTGCCAAACGAAACGGCGGTCTCGCCTTTGGCAAGTGGTGAGACGGTGGTCTTGCCAAACGAGACGACGGTCTCACCCTTAGCCAACGACGAGACGGAGGTCTCACCAAACGAGATGGTGGTCTCGACCCTTTGGGTGAAATTTTTTATTTTTTGTGTACAAAAAGCCTTCATATTCTAGTATGGAGCCTATTGATCAATCCTAGAGACCTTTAAGGCCTTGCCCATATTCAAACGGAAGTCTTTTGCTCTTTATTTTGAGGTCGGGCAAGATTTGGGTTCTAAATATGCCCCCCCCTTCACCTGACTAGCCGATTGTTGGCTCAATATGCCAAAAAGATCGACTGGAGGGTGAAGGAGTTGACTCTCTTGCCTGGTTGTCCTTCGGTTGCTTCCCTTATTGTGGTAGTCGACCTTTTGGATGCTAAGTGTGATCCTTAGGGATGCTCCTTTGATGCGGTAGCTGACCCCTTTAGTTTGTAAAGTCTGGTTTAAGCCCCCTTTTGTAAGGCTTGATGAGTACGCACCCCCATCTAGTTTGACAAGTATGAACCTTCGTCTGGTTGTTGTAAAACTTGTAGCCCACTTCATAGGATTGGATGAGTATACACCCTCATTTGGTTTGACGAGTATGAACCCCCGTCTGGTTGTTGTAGCCTTGGGATGGTCCTTTGATGCGGCAGGTGACCCCTTGATTGATGAGTACGAACCCTCATCTGGTTTGGCGAGTACGAACCCCCGTCTGGTTTGGAAGTCCACTTTGTAGGACTGGTGCGGCTTACTGATTTTTTTCATGCGCAATGATCTTGCCTGTGTGCTGGTCTTTGTCTTTGGGACCTTCCTTGTCACGAAGTTATGGTGGCGGCTTACTGCTCTGGCTCATGCGTCAGTTTAGAAGTCTTTTTCTATAAGACTTGATCTAGTTTCAAACCCCCTTTTGTAAGACTCTTGTGAGTTTTAACCCCCACCAGGTTGTAAGCTGAAGAGCCCCCTTTTGTAAGACTCTGCCAGTTTGAGGAATCCCCTTTTGTAAGACCCTCTTGATCAGTCCCCTTTTGTAAGACTTGATCTGGTTTCAAACCCCATTTTGTAAGGCTCTTGTGAGTTTGAACCTCCAATAGGTTGTTGAAAGTGATGAAGATCTTATTGAAATACTTTGGAAAAGATCTTGTTGATTTGATGAAGTCAAAAATGAAGTCAAAGGCTACTTTGTGGCGGTCAAAGGTCACTTAGACAAAAGGGTAGTGGGATTAGTGAGTCTGCTCATTTTTATCTCTCTGCTGCATGAGGTTTTTTCATTTAAAAGATTTTGCAAGTTCCTCTAAAAAAATGTTTAAACGATTAAAAACAAAGTATTTTGTTAAAAGTTTTTTAATTAACTATTTTAACTAATAGCATATAAGCTTTATCAACTAAAATGTTCTTAACACTTTTGTAACACGTTTTTAACTGACATGTTTTTCGAAATAATCGATTGTTTTCATTAAAGGAAGTTTTGAAAACCTTCTATCAGTGTTTTAACTTATATAGTTTCGAAATAATCGATTAAAATCACTTAAAATGTTCAGGGAAGTGTTCTGGTAGTATTTTAATCGATATAACTTCGAAATAATCGATTAAAACCACTTGGAGTATTTATTAATCGATGTAATCCAGCATATGATCGATCAGAATGAGTTTTTGATCGATCAAAATGAGTTTTTGATCGATTAGAATAATTTTAATCGATTAAACTGTGATTTAATCAATTAAAACAACTTAAGAGAATTTCTACTAAGCATTTTAATCGATTAAAACAGATTGTTATCAGTTAAAATCACTTAGAAAAGTTTAAAGGAATGTTTTGCAGTATTTTAATCGATTGAAAGACGAAACAATCGATTAAAACAGTTTGGAAGATTTTTTACAAAGAGTTTTAATTGATATAAACGGTGTCGTATCAGTTAAAACACATCTGGAAAATAATCAAGAACATTTTAACAGATTAAAAGAAGTTTTAACAGATTAAAACAAGATTTTTAACAGATTAAAAGATTATTTTAACAGATTAAATAAACCAGCAGTTTTGAAAATCTTCTATATAAACAGAGTTGCGTGAACTTTTTAAAACACATCTTTTAGCAATCAAGCAAGCAATCATAAGTGCTACTTTCAAGAGAGAATCACGCTAGTTTTTGTGAAGTTCATTAAAGTTCTTTCTTGAGGCAAAATTGCATTCTTTTGGAGAAGAAACACATACTGCAAAACTGCATAAATCTGGTTGAAGCATTCTAAGTTTCTTCTATTTGTTTCTTTACTTTCTTTACTCTATTGTGGGTGCCTGGAATTGTGGGCACTGGTTTCTGTAGCTGGAATTTGGCTGCAGGGTTGGTCAAGAACTGGAATTTGGTTCTTGGTGAAGGTTTAGGTGCACGAACTGGAATTGTGGTTCTTGTGGTAGATTGAGTGTGAGATTAAAGTTGTAATCTGTAAAACGTTCAATCTAGTGGAACCCAACTGGAATTTGGCTGGAAACTGGACATAGCCCTGGGATTGGGTGAACCAGTATAAATCTCGGTTGTATCTTTCTAAACCTTTCTCTTTTAATTCTGTCACTGCTTTTATTTTGATTGCTTGCTGTGTGGTATTCAAAAACTGGTCAGAAATCTTAATTTTTGAAATAGATAATCTGTAAAATTGCGAAAATCTTTCAAAGATCAATTCACCCCCCCCCCCTCTTGATCTCAGCCTACATTTCTAACAATTGTAAGCCGACGAGCCCCCTTTTGTAAGAGTTTGTCAGTTTGAGGAATCCCCTTTTGTAAGACCCTCTTGATCAGTCCCCTTTTGTAAGACTTGATCTAGTTTCGAATCCCCCTTTGTAAAGCTCTCGCTATTGATAATCTAGAGACTACGGGATACTTTTTCGGGTAGTTGATCCTGAGGCTGATGAGTATGAACCCTCATCTGGTTCTGAGTCCTTTGTTTTGGACCTAAAAATGTGTTGGCGTCTTATTGCTTCTGATCATGCGCCGATGATGAATGTAGATATCCACAGGGTGTTTTCTTCGACCTTGTGGTAATGAGTATGAACCCCCATCTGGTTATAGTCCTTTTTCTTGAATTGAACTGTGTTAGCGACTTATTGATCTCTGTCATGCGCTGATACCATGGGGAATAATTTTTGTTTGAAGATTGTTGTGATGACTTTTTGTTGTAGTCATCCAGTACACCGGGGATTCTTTTATTTTTGGCTTTTATAATAGTCATCCAACTTATTGATTGTCGGGGTTTTTTTGTTTTTGGATTTTCCGTAGCCATCTGGCTTTATTGGTTGTCGGGGGTTCTTTGATGAATGCCTCTTAGGTAGACAGAAATCCACTAGGGATTTGTTAATTCTAACAATGCCTCTTGAGTAGGTGGATGCTTCATTTGAAGTGAAGACTTTAGTGTTTGCACTATTTTGCCTCTAAATAGGCTGATATTTCACTTGGGGTTGTTGGCTCTTTACCGCCAGGTCTTACCTATGTGCAGGCAAGCGACTCTCAGAGGATGTGAATTCGTAGATTACCTTCTTTTTTAATGATCCACCGGGGATTGATTGCCTTCCCGGGGATCTGATTTTGGTTTGCCCCCAGGGGGATGGAGTCTTGGCTCCTTGATTGATGATGGTGCGAGCTGGCTTCGTAAAGCTTCTATTCCGCTAAGGAAATGGAATTTTTTATTCCTTCTCTTTGTAGACTTTTCTGAGGAGATTCTCTTGGGGATTTTACTAATTACCTAAAAGTTAGGTTTTTTACTCAATTTTGCCTTTTTTTCCACGATTTATCTCTTTTTTTATCGTGACTTTGAAATTTAGTTTTTTTTTTTTGTGGGGATAGTGTGTGTGTGTGTCTTTTTACTTTTTAGTTTCTTTTATGCACACATGCTTTTTCTTCCTTTTGGAAATCCGTAGGGGATAAAGTTTTTTCTCTTTTTGGTGCTCCACCAGGGAATTATTTTACATCCTGGGGATCAGACCTTGGTTTTTCTTTTTTGCTTTTTTGTTGGACCCTTAAAGGTATGGAGGTTTGCCTCCTTGATTGCTTTGGGTGATGGGCTTTTTGCATAGCCTTTATTCTCCTTTGATGAATGTGGTGGAGAATGGGTGAGTATGTCTGCTGACTCATGTGGCGGCGATGCTGAGCCGTTGATGAGTCATTATATTCCCGTATTTTCTTCCCTTTCTGAACTTATTTTAATTAGTGTTTTGGGCTTAACTTTCTATTATTAGTGAATTTTTATTAATTGGGCTTCATTGGGCCAATAATTAGATTTTAATTAATTTAAATCTATTTGATCTAATTTTTTCTCATTATTAATTTTAGGACAGTTAAAGCAATTTTGGGCCTAGAAGATTGGGCTAGATGCCATTTTACAGTTTAAAGCAATTTTGGACTTGGAAAATTGGGTCAAATGTCATATTTTATTCTATACGGGTACTAACATTGGTTCACTTTTTTATTTATCATTTTTTCTACAGATCTCGAAAATCATTATTTTCAAATCATTATAAACTAGACACATTCAGCTTTCCATAGGATCCAAAATCATTCAATTCGGAGATAAATTGGATTTTACATAAATTATCCAACACGGGTCAAGCGCACCAGGGCGGCCCAATGGACATGCTTCAGTAATTTAAGTCTCCTAAATTCATTAGACCTCCAAAAATAGTATCAATGGTTGAGTTTTAAAGCTAACTCAAAAGGCTTTCAAAGGATACCAAAATCGCTTAATTTGGATAAGTATCAAAAATACTGCACGTGTTTGAAGTTTACGGACCTGCACTAAAGCCAACTTATGATGTGTTTCATGGACCAGTTGAGCCCAAACCTCAATAAAGATTAGGGTTAGGGTTATTTATATAAGAGAGGCACATCACACATGGGAAGATACACAACACACAAGGACTACGCAGCCACCACACTTTCACCTTTCATCTTCTGCAATTTATATTCAAGTTTGTTTACTCTTTTGTCATTATTTTTAAATTCTTGTTTCGATTTTAATTATGTTTTCTTCTATTGCGTTTTCAACTTTCCATGGATAGCTAAATATTTGTATTGATTTTCTGAGAAGAATGCAAGTAGATCTTTGAGGTTTTGTTCTTCAATTTCATATTGTTTGTTCTCTTAACTCTTCATCTTCTAATCTCAGTATTGAATTATAATCTGTTTATGCTTAATAAACTGAAATTTATATCACAATTTGCTTAATTCTGTGTTACATATGAGATTATGTGATGTATGCAATGCTTAATTGTATAAGGATAATTTGGGGTTAATCTTCGCTTAGTTGGTTAATTTCATGTTGGAATAAGGGTTAAGGAAAATTTGGGATTAATCTTCCCTTAATTGATTAATTTCATATTGGAACAAGTATTAAAGCTAATTTGAGATTAATCTTCGCTTAGTTAATTAATTTTGGATTAGAATATAATTTGGGATTTATCTTCGCTTAGTTGGTTAATTTCGAATTAATTTCGTAATCTAGGATAAGTGACACTACATTAGAATCAGAAAATCAATTGCATTTTAATCTGTTTTTAATCCGCATTTGTATAATCTGTTTTTTTTCTGTTTCATCTAATATTTTAATTTTGAAAAACTCCCTTTTTTGTTACTGTTCTAAATTTAAAAATTGATAAACTTTGATAGAAATTTGTGGTCTTTGGGAGACGACCTAGGAAAGCTTCCTAGTACTACATTTATTTGTTTTAATTATTTGACCGAGTACGACATCGATCAGCCGTGCGAAACTATTTTTGTTTGCCTCTAGAGTAGACAATGATCTGTTTGGGGATAATCAAGCCTTTTCGTCGGCTTTTCTTATTTTGATGACTATGCCTTCTTTATTGGGTAGAAGGATGACAGCTGGAGCTTTGGCTTCTAGAAACTCTTATTCTACTGAGTCACTTGATGGCTTGCCCTGTTTTCTTGAGGGGAGCTTCATTTGGAGACTTGTTTGGGTGCTTCCTGTTTTCAAACACAAAGATGGAGCTAGTCTCCTTATATGCATGAATGTTTTTCGTTTTTTGTTATTTATCTGAGGCAATTTTTATTTTTTATTTTTTATTTTGACAGAGTCGTATTGTGCAACTATTTGTGTGTGAATGCCCTAAATGCAATCTATTCTTTTATGAGATGTATCTAGAAAAGTGACCAGTATTCTCCTACTGTGCTTTATGATTATGCTGATGGGCTCCTCTTTTATTCATATTTTTGTATTAGTCCTATCTTTTGCCTATACCGCTCTTTTGGGGTTTTCGATCTAGCGGGCTGCCTTAATTTTTGCCTAGGGTATCTTAGCGGGCTTTTTTCCTTTTTAACGAGTGCCTTAACTTTTGCCTAAACCGCCCTTTGTGGATTTTCAATCTAGCAGACTGCCCTGTCTTTTGCCTAAGAACCTCCTAGAAGGCATTATTCTTTTTATTTTCATTTTTTCTTTTTAAATACTTCCTTGTTTATGATGCATGATATGATCTTGACAAAAGATTTTGCACATATTTATGATTCATCAATAAAGAGGTATTTCCACAATTTGGTCAAGAGCAAGGAAATGAAAGAGAATTTTATTAACATGTATAAACAAAAGGTTTATTATTTTTGTAGAAGGATTACAAATGGAATTTAGAAGAATGGCAGGCCAAGGTTGGCTAAAATGTATGGGCTACAACAATCATGTCTATGATATCTGCCCCCCTGGTTCTTGTAGTTGCTTCTGTTGAGACGTTTGAGCCCGGAGTGAAGACTATGCAAGGTTGTTTGTTTCTAGAAGGATGTTATCTTAGCCACCTTCTAGTTTTCGACTAAGGCAACCATTTCTCTTTTCTTTCTTCTCTCCCTTTTTTTGAAGCCTCTAAATTCTACCTAGGACATATCCTAGCGAGGCAAGTGGACCCTAACTTTTGCCCAGGATGCCCTTTACGGGTTTTCAACCTGGCGGGTATGAGCAATATGCTTCAAGCATAATACTTCTTCACCGTATTGGGGTTGACCGGGTGTCGAAGTTCTTTTCAGTATATGTCGGTGAGGATAAGAGTTCCTCCCGAGGAAGGTCATTTAACCGCAAAGGGTCTTTCACAATTTGCTTCCCATTTTCCCATTTTGTTTTTTTGCGTCGGAATTGAAAGTGATGAAGATCTTATTGAAATACTCTGGCAAAGATCTTATTGATTTGATGAAGTCAAAGATAAAGTCAAAGTCAACTTTGTAGCGGTCAACAGTCACTTAGATAAAAGAGTAGAGGGATTAGTGTGTCCGCAGTTATGCTTAGGTATAATCATTTTTATCTTTTCTGTTGCATGAGGTTTCTTCACTTAAAAGATTTTGCAAATTGCCTCTAAAAACGTTTAAGCAGTTAAAAACAAAGTATTTTAACAAAAGCTTTCTTAAACAAGTTTTTAACTGATATAATTTCAAAATAACCGGTTGTTTTCATTAAAGAAAGTTTTGAAAACCTTCTGTCAGTGTTTTAACTGATAAAGCTTCGAAATAACCGATTAAAATCACTTAAAATGTTAAGAGAAGCGTTTTTGCAGTATTTTAATCGATACAACTTGGTTTTAATCGATTAAATCCACTTAGTGTTCAGGATGATCGATTAGAATGCAATTATGACCGATCAGAATCAGATATGATCGATCAGAATTGAGTTATGACCGATCAGAGCTTTTTCAATCGATTAAAACACGTTTCAATCGATTAAAACAACTTAGAAAATTTCTACACAGCGTTTTAATCGATTAAAACTTATTTTTATCAGTTAAAATCACTTGGAAAATTTTACAAGAAAGTTTTGCAGTATTTTAATCGATTGAATCACGAAACAATCGATTAAAAAAATTAGAAGATTTTTTTGTAAAGAGTTTTAATTGATATAAACGTTGTCGTATCGGTTAAAACAAATATGTTAAAGAATCAAGAACGTTTTAATGGATTAAAAGAAGTTTTAACAGATTAAAACTACACTTTTAACAGATTAAAAGATTATTTTAACAGATTGATTAAACCAGTAGTTTTGAAAATCTTCTATAAAAATAGATTGGCTTGAACTTTTTAAACATCATTGAATATCAATCTTTTACACATCCTTTAGCAATCAAGCAAGCAAACTTTAATACTCTTTCAAGAAAGATTCGCGCTAGTTTTTGTGAAGTTCTTTGAAATTCTTTCTTAAGGCAAATTGCTTTCTTTTGGAGAAGAAACACTTACTGCAGAATTGCATAAAACTGGTTTGAGCATTCTAGTTTCTTCTTTTCATTTCTTTTCATTCTTTTATTGTATTGTTTGGTGCCTGGAATTGTGGGCACTTGGTTTCTCTCGTACTGGAATTTGGTTGTAGAGGTTGTCAAGAACTGGAATTTGGTTCTTGGTGATAGGTTAGGTGCATGAAGCTGGAATTGTGGTTCTTGTGGTAGATTAAGTGTAAGATTGTAATCTGTAAAACATTTGATCTAGTGGAACCCAGCTGGAATTTGGCTGGAGACTGGACGTAGCCCTAGTATTGGGTGAACCAGTATAAACATCGGTGATATCTTTCTAAACCTTTCTCCTCTTTTAATTCTGTTACTGCGTTTATTGTTGATTAATTGCTTTGTGATTCAAGAACAGATTTGAAATCTTATTTTTACAAATAGATAATCTGTTAATTGCGAAAATCTTTCAAAGATCAATTCACCCCCCCCTCTTGATCTTAGCCTTCTTTTCTAACAATTGGCATCAGAGCGAGGTGCTTGAAAGTTATTCAAGTTCTTCGATCCATGGCTGGAAAAAAATTCTCTGAGGGTGCTTGTATTGATAGACCTCCACTGTTTTGTGGAACAGATTATTCATTTTGGATGATTAGGATGAATATCTTTATTGAATCTGTTAGTATAAATGTTTGGAATATCATTGAACAAGAAACTGATATTTTTAACAAAGATTGGTGTAGCTTAAATGACTGTGAAAAGAAATTAATCCAAGATGATTGTATTGCCAAAAATATCATCATATCTGCACTTAACAGAAACGATTTTTTCAGGATAGCACTTTATCAAACTGCTGCACAAATGTGGAAGACCCTTAAAATGACCTATGAAGAAACAATAGAGATATGCTTAATGGCCAACTCCGATTCGCCAATAACTAGTGTAAGTTCTGACTCTATGAATTATAGTTCATTACAAGATGCTTTTTATGAAATGCATGCAGTAGCAAAAAAATTAGAAACTGAAAACAAAAGATTAAAAAGCATGAATAGTTTATTAGAAAACAAGATCACTATTCTTGAAAAGAAAATAGTTGATGAAGAAACCAAAAATGAAAATTTGGAATTAGGTAATAATTCTGATTGCATGTGTAATGTTAAAGATTGTAAAAATTGTCCTGAGTTAAAAAAAAGATTATCATACTTAATAAAAACTGCATCTAAACTAGCACAAGGAAATACTAGTCTTGATATGATACTTGATTCTCAGAAATTAGTTATTGACCGTGGTGGCATAGGTTTTACACCGTTTATTGGAAAGAAAACCAGAGCATTTAAAAATTATTTTGCATATAGTAAATCTGTTTCGTCTCCGTTTGTTAAATGTTTTTATTGCATGAAAAAAGGGCATTCTGTAAAATACTGTAAAATTAAAAAGTATGCTATTCCTAAAGGTAGAATGAAATGGATTCCCAAAAATAATTCATTTCAAATAACTTGATTGGACCCGAGTAATTATAAAGGGTACCGAAACATGTTAAATTTGTTTTGCAGGAACAAAATCTGGGAGTCCCTTGGTATTCAAAACAACAAATCAGGTTGTGCTTTCATAAACTGATTGTTTTAATTGATATAAAACAGTATTAATCGATTAAAATAACTTACAGAGGATATTAGAAAATCTGTCCGTACCGTTTTAATCGATTGAAATGCGAATTAATCGATTAAAATGTTCTCGGGATTTGAGTTTAGTTGTTTTAATCGATTAAAAAGAATTTATATCAACTAAAAACACTAAGATGTCAAAATTAATCGATTCTTTTTCATTTTAATCGATTCAAATTCTGTTATCATTTTATTAATTTCATCTTGTGCAAGACTAATCGATTACTTTATGAATTAATCGATTATTTCACTGTAGCATTTTCAAACCTTGTATTAAAAATCAAATTAATAGGTTAATTAGTTGGTTAATCGATTATTTTTTTCTGAAAATTAGTTTTATAACATCCAATTGAAAATTGGTAAGCAAATCAAAGTCAAAATCCCAAGTTTTTATGGTAATCAAAATCTGCATAATGCTTTTAAATATTGTTTGACCAAGTCAAACATCTTCCCAAGAACAGTTTAGCTGATACACCCACTGTCCAAGAATGCAGTGCATGTGTTCTCGATCAAGGGGAAATATGCAATTAAAGCGGATTTTGCAGGTTCTGTCTAAAGTAAACTGCAATTCACAAAAATTGACATCCGTGAATCTTCAGTTTGCTCCTGTGTAGCTCATTGCTCTCAGTCTTATCTTCCTGGTTCAAAGTGTTCCTCTCTTCTTTCCTTTTACACACGTCTCTGAAATCCTTCTCTGAAAATACAACAAGATACTGAGAAGATCTAAGTCAAGAAAGAAGCAAAAAGGGGAATCTTCCTCTGCTGCAAATCCCAATGGCCATCTAGAAGCCTGGTTTGATGGAGATATAGGAAAGATGAACACTTTCATCTCTGAGTTTAGTCAGAAATAGATTGTTATTCCAAAATTTATCAAATTTAGGTGGCTGAACGAAGAAGGATTTACTAGTCTGAGAAGAAAGTTAAAAAGTCAAAAGATGAAAACTTTCATGGAGTTTACTGGGAACATTCAACCTGATTTGGTTCGGGTTTTTTACTCCAACTTAACAGTAAATGGGTCTACAATCAGATCTCAGGTAAAGGGAGTAAATATGGAAATTACTCCTGCTGTTTGGGAGCAAATTGTTGGCCTTAAGGATAGAGGTGTCAAAGTTTCAAGGGGGAATATTTCTAAGATTCCTGAGTTCAACAAGATTCAGTTTTTCCGATCTTGCCTTAAGGATCCAAATGATTCGGTAAGAATTCTAAATGCCGGAAAAATTGCACTTGAACATAGATTACTTGCTTTTATTGTGGCATGGATGCTTACTCCAAGAGGGAGTAATCATGCTATTCTTAATGAGGGAGATCTTGCCCTCATGTATTGCATTTTTAACAATGTTCGGGTAAATTGGGTGTATGTGATCAAAGATCACATGTTGAAAGCTAAAAGGTTGGCGGATTTCAAATTTCCATATGCTATGTTAATTAATAATTTCTTTAGATATTTTGAAGTTGATCTTTACGGGGAGAGCATAGAAACCCCCAAGGCATCAAATGAAATTGACGACTCCACCCTAAGAAAAATGGGATATATAAAAGTTGATGATGAATGGATCTCCAAAATTGATGTCTGGGATGTCCGAGGGTGAGGAAGAAGATGAAAATGAACAAGGCCAAATTCCTCCCTCTCCAGTACTGCTGCAGAGGTTCCCGAGTCAACCGGTGGTCAAGCCTCATATGAGAATATGGAAATTATTCCTTACATGGAGCGGCTGACCAGTGGGACTCCTTTATCTCGGTTTGAAAGAACAATGCTTTCTCAAATGGCATGTTGTGCAGGAAAATTAGAGAAAGCATATGCAGATGACATTCCAACACTTCCAGCAAACAAACAATCAATTCGCATCCCTTGGAAACCAAATTGCTGATATCTACACCAAGCTGGAAGATATGCAGCTGAACCAAGGAAACTGAGATGATTGATTTTATGGATTAAAAGGGTCCCTTCTTATCTTATCTTATCTTTTATTTCTTATTTCTTTCGATGCTAATTTCAATTTCTGGTCTGTAATATTTACTGGTTGTATACCAGGTACAATCTCTTTAACTTTGATCAATATAATGTAGATTTTAAATCGAATCAAACTAGTCTAGATAGAATTCAACATAGATCCCGAATATTTTTAGCTGATACAAAATGGTTTTAATCGATCAAATCGATTAAAGGAAACACTTTCACAACAAAATAATCGATTAAACTTCGTATCAATCGATTAAAATCTATATAAACAAGTTTACATCAGTTAAATTGGATAAATAAGATTTTATCCTGATTTTGATGGATCTATTGGTTAAAATCTAAATCAATGTAGTTGATATTATTGTAAAACATCCTTCTAAATGATCGATGTTACAAAACTTACACTGGATTAGACATGATAAATTCGCATCAAACATTACTTAGTTTGCAAAACTGGTTGTTTTAATCAATAAAAAACAAACTTTTAAATCGATTAAAAGAATTTATACAACATTTTTCTTTACTGTTTTAATCGATTAAATGTCGAATTAATCGATTAAATGCACTTATGTTTCATACTTTCGAAGTCCTTCACTATTTTAATCGATTAAACCTTTATTTCAATCGATTAAAATCATTAAACTTTTTAATCGATTTTGTCCTGTTTTTAATCGATTTTTATTCTGGAAAGAAAAATTAAAGGCTTTAGTTAATGGCTATTCTTATAACATGCTACTAAAGCGTGATTCCCTTATCTTTACACGTGTTAATTGTATTCATTACAAAGGTGTTAATGAAGATAAGTTTGAATCAACTTTGATTAATCTTTACATGAGTAAAATATCGTATTCATTTTTTTCTCTATTTTCAAAATCTCAAACTTATTACATACCTTTGCATTGTTTCTCTTTTGATCCCTATTTTTGATGAAGTCAAAAGGGGGAGAATAGTTGCTTTACTATTGATCAGAAACAATTTAGGATTATTTAGGGAAAGCAACAATTTAAGGGGAGAAATAGGAAACTAATTCATTTTTTTTCTAACTAATTTGTTTTATCAAGTGACTTCTCTTGCAGAGTTATTATTCAAAGTGGTGTTTGTCTTCATCAAATAGGGGGAGACTGAAAGTGATGAAGATCTTATTGAAATACTCTGGCAAAGATCTTATTGATTTGATGAAGTCAAAGATAAAGTCAAAGTCAACTTTGTAGCGGTCAACAGTCACTTAGATAAAAGAGTAGAGGGATTAGTGTGTCCGTAACTATGCTTAGGTATAATAATTTTTATCTTTTCTGCTGCATGAGGTTTCTTCACTTAAAAGATTTTTCAAAATGCCTCTAAAAATGTTTAAGCAGTTAAAAACAAAGTATTTTAACAAAAGCTTTCTTAAACAAGTTTTTAACTGATATAATTTCGAAATAACCGGTTGTTTTCATTAAAGAAAGTTTTGAAAACCTTTTGTCAGTGTTTTAACTGATAAATCTTCGAAATAACCGATTAAAATCACTTAAAATGTTAAGAGAAGCGTTTTTGCAGTATTTTAATTGATACAACTTGGTTTTAATCGATTAAATCCACTTAGTGTTCAGGATGATCGATCAGAATGCAATTATGACCGATCAGAATCAGATATGATCGATCAGAATTGAGTTATGACCGATCAGAGCTTTTTCAATCGATTAAAACACGTTTCAATCGATTAAAACAACTTAGAAAATTTCTACACAGCGTTTTAATCGATTAAAACTTATTTTTATCAGTTAAAATCACTTGGAAAATTTTACAAGAAAGTTTTGCAGTATTTTAATCGATTGAATCACAAAACAATCGATTAAAACAAATTAGAAGATTTTTTGTTAAAGAGTTTTAATTGATATAAACGTTGTTGTATTAGTTAAAACAAATCTGTTAAAGAATCAAGAACGTTTTAATGGATTAAAAGAAGTTTGAACAGATTAAAACTATACTTTTAACAGATTAAAAGATTATTTTAACAGATTGATTAAACCAGCAGTTTTGAAAATCTTCTATAAAAACAGATTGGCTTGAACTTTTTAAACATCATCGAATATCAATCTTTTACACATCCTTTAGCAATCAAGCAAGCAAACTTTAATACTCTTTCAAGAAAGATTCGCGCTAGTTTTTGTGAAGTTCTTTGAAATTCTTTCTTGAGGCAAATTGCTTTCTTTTGGAGAAGAAACACTTACTGCAGAATTGCATAAAACTGGTTTGAGCATTCTAGTTTCTTCTTTTCATTTCTTTTCATTCTTTTACTGTATTGTTTGGTGCCTGGAATTGTGAGCACTGGTTTCTCTGCAGCTGGAATTTGGTTGTAGAGGTTGTCAAGAACTGGAATTTGGTTCTTGGTGAAAGGTTAGGTGCAGGAACTGGAATTGTGGTTCTTGTGGTAGATTAAGTGTAAGATTGTAATCTCTAAAACATTTGATCTAGTGGAACCCAGTTGGAATTGGGCTGGAGACTGGATGTAGCCCTGGTATTGGGTGAACCAGTATAAACACCGGTGATATCTTTCTAAACCTTTCTCCTCTTTTAATCCTGTTACTGCGTTTATTGTTGATTGATTGCTTTGTGATTCAAGAACAGATCTGAAATCTTATTTTTACAAATAGATAATCTGTTAATTGCGAAAATCTTTCAAAGATCAATTCACCCCCCCCCCCCCTCTTGATCTCAACCTTCTTTTCTAACAGGAATCAATTTATTTACCATTAAATCTCCCTCATGGTAAATATGGGGGTTGACCTTTTTTTATTGTAATTTTTTTTTCAATCCTCTTTTGATAGGCTTTGTTAACGACGTATGGCGTTCAACCATTTTTCTTCAATTAGATTCAAGTGATTGTATCGGCCTTGGACCCACTCAGCTTTTTGTCAATTTTGCTTCCATGATAACTTGTAGGGAAAGTATTTCGACCTCTATTGGTAGTACGGACTCCATGCAAATACAAGAAAAATGGAGTGGCTCCTGTGGAGGACTGTACGGAACTTTGATAACCATGAAGGGCAAAAGGCGATATTTCATGCCAATCTTTGCAGGTTTTGACTATCTTTTGGATGGTCTTCTTGATGTTCTAATTGGTTGCCTCTACTGCACCCTTCCTCTTAGGTTGGTAGGGAGAGGACTTTGGATTCTCATGTTTTGGCATGTCATGGTAAGACCATGCACGCGTCCATATACTCCCTTAATTTTTGTGCTAACCCACCCTTGATGTTATCAATGATTTGGGTATCAATACTTATTTCTTTTTTTCTTGCCTCCAAATCGATGGCCTTGATTTCTTCTTCGTAGGGCTATATGTATTGAGCTTACTTTATTAGCAGCATTTGCATGTCCAGGGAGATGGTCCCCTTCTCAGCTGTCCGACTCGATTCATTCGCCTTCGGCTTTCGGATCCTGCAGAGAGTCATCCATCACAAACATAATTTATTTACGATTCTCGTTTAAGCTTAGATTTTATTGTCAATTATTTTAAGGGAGAAAAGAATGAAAAAGAATATGAATGCTTATGAGAATGCCTCATTTTTTTTATAAAAAAATGTTTACGGAGCTCTTTTAGTCAATGATCTCACGGCCACGGCGGGGACCGCGAGAGATATGCGGGAAGCTTAAAAAACATGAAGAGCCCTAGTCGGCTAGCCTTCTCTATCCCTCCTCATTATTCTAGTGGCGATAGAGGCTTGATATCCATGTTAGGAGTGGCAACGTCAAAAGTGAGCCACCTAGCTTCCAACAATTCTTGGACCTTGTATTTCAAGGCCCAACAATCTTCGACAGAATGCCCGGGAGCGCCTAAGTGGAAAGCACATTTTTTGTTAGGCTTATACCACTCGGGTAGGGTGGATCAAACTTCCTCGGAGGGATGCGTGCTAGGAGCTCGGTCTCTAACAACTTCGACAGCAGACTCCCATAGGAGGCTGGAATGGGGGTGAACTCCTTTCTTTGCTTTCGTGGCTGCCTAGCTTGTTGCACAGAGGTAGAAGGAGTAGTAAGGTTGATGGAATTCATGCTTCTCTCTTCCTTCTTGCTAAGGAACTTCTTGAATAATGCATTGGGAGCGAGAGGTTGAGTGATCCTTCTGCTCTTCAGTCCTTGCTCCACTCTTTCGCCTATGTGGTTGATATGGATGCCTTAATGGTGGATATGTTGATGGTGCATTAGTTCCATTAACTGCATCATCTGCTTCTTCATGGAATTAAACTCAGTGATGAGGTTGTAGTTCTGTTCTTCTATGTGCTCCATTAACCAAGCCATTTGCTCCTTTATGGCGCTAAGCTCAATGGTGAGCTTATGATTTTACTCTTCCAATTTCTCCATCCTCCTGGTCTTTTGTGCACGAGTGAGGACAGGAAGAACATTAGCCACTTCCTAGAATGCACATGAATTTAATAACGTTTATTTTTATTTTGAAATGAAATGAATGATTAGTGTGGGATAGATATGCCTTAAGACAATGTCTTTGGTATCATCCTTCAAGCTTATGCTTCATGGAGCACCATACCCATTTTGGTATAATGGTTCCTTCCTCATTATGGATTTGACAAGTATAACGAAGGTCACCATATATCTTACCACACTTGTCCCTTCCTTGTGGAAGATTACAAGCGCACTTGGGTCTCTTTCGCCTTTGTCTTAGAGATATCTAATGCCCCCTAGCATGGGTGTGTTTATGCATGCACCAGTACAAAAAGGCGGCAGATGTTCAAAGTGAGATAACTTTTGACTGGGATGTCGGATTTGAATGCACAACATATCAAAATGAAGAGGAAGAAGTGAAAAATAGGTAGCAAATACATAAAGGGGATTTGGCCCAACAATTTTCCCAAAAAATGCTCCTAAGACCCATTTTTTTTGAGAGATTTATTAAGATGAGTTGTCATCAAAGAGCGGACCTCAATTACATCAATGAGACACAAGACAAAACTAACAATTGATTCAAAGCGGCAAAATGTCCTGTTACCTTAGCATACTCCACCACAACTCGCCCAAAAGCGTTTATAGTGTCAGACCTTGTCTTGAGACTGGATCAACCAAATCAAGTCCACAATAAACTCTCAGCCCAATGGGTATACCCATATCAGGTTGTATAAGTAATCAGGAATGACGCATACAGGTTGGAGACACTCACTAGTGGACTGACCCCTCAAATGTGGAATGCCGCTAGTCTTTGTTTTTATTACAATTTATTTACTTGATATACTTTTGTTTTAGAGTTCTTTTAGTGAATAAATTCTTCTACTAACGCTCTTGGAGGTTTTTCTTCCCCCCTTAAGGTTTTTCCTCCAAGCTAGCTGAATAAAATAAATATGTCCTAAAATCGGTTTACTTTACACGTCGACGTTATGAGGCTGGTCTACTCTATATGCCAACCCTGTGAGGTCAATCTATGCTACACATGGACCATGTTAGGTTGGTGTACCCTACACATAGTGCATTCACCCCAAAAGTATTAAGTATCAACATACCACACAAGTGAAAATTTTAAGTGTCAGCATAACCAAGAAAAATAATGTTCATATATATACACAGGTTAAAATGTGAAACATATTAATACATATGATAAATAAAATAAACATAATTCCTTAGTCATCTTCTTCCTCAATGATTTTTTCGTCTACCACACTCTTAAACGGTCCCATGGTAGACAAGTTGACATCGGTGAAGAGGACAGTTATCTCCTCCATTGCACCGAAAAAACTAGTTGCATACATCTTTGCAATCTCAGTCTTTGTAGCATCCTCATTCACCAACATGCTTATTTTATCTTCCATATATATAACCTCAACCTTATGACTCTGGTGAAAAGCTTTGTGTGCCTCCTTCTCTGCCAACAAATTTGCCTCCACTTTTCTCAACAACTAAATGGTTGCCACATGAGCTTTCACTAATTCCTCCAATTTTTTTAAGCCACGAAGCTTGCCCTCTTTAACCGTTTTCTTACTGTCGAGCACAGAATCTGCCTCCCGAGCCTTTTTCTCATTCTACATATGATGTGGACATAAAGGCTCAAGCCCATAACGAGAAGGATCAAGACCAATATCCAATCCAAGACTTAGGTGGACCTATGACAAGAGGCAAGCTCAGAAAAACACAAGAGGCATTGCAATACAAAGTGACCAATTTGCTAAAGGCCAAACTATTAAAAGATCCAAACATGGAGGAGTCTAGACCTATCACATGCATAGAATGTTTGGAGAGCTAGGAGGCCCAACTAAAATATTTAGTTTTTATTATTATTATTATTATTATTATTATTATTATTATTATTATTATTATTATTTTATTTGATACAGTGGGGATTTGAACCCAAGACCCAAAGCTTATAATGCCTTCACTGAACCATCTGAGAAATTTAACTTTGCTTGGGATATTAAGATTTTAATTTATCTTTATTTCCTACAATGAGACAAACTCATAAACTTAAGTTGTATTAAACATTTGGAAATTCAGAATGAACGTACGTAATATTCAGAATCACTTTGTGAGTTGTTGCTCTGCTAGGGTTCTTCCTTGCATCACTTGATCTTATCAAGAATTATTCGATTCTTATGGCGATCCTTCTTGGCTTATCAAATATTCTTATTTGTGGCGCCTACGGTATCCTTTATTTTTTTCTGTTTTCTATTTCCAATCAAATCAACTCTTAAAACCTAACCCTAAATTGTTTTCCTTCTATTCGAGTGTCGTCATTTGGTATTCAGAGCAGGGTTCAAAAGCGGTACTGTTCATTGTTACTGTTCATGGGGGGGTACTGTTCATTTGTCATTGTTCACGTACTGTTCATTGTCAATGTTCACGGTATTTTTCATTGTACTGTTCACGGTACTGTTCATTTGTCACTGTTCATGTGTACTGTTCAAAAAAACTGTTGTTTATGCAATTTTGATATTGAATTTCATTTATATATATATATATATATATATATATATATATCGAGTTGTGTTTGAAATTAGTTTTCTGCAGAAAAGAATAAAAAAGAAAAGAAAAGAATCAAAAAAGGAAAAAAAAAAAGAAAAGAATAAAAAAAAGAATCAAAAGAAGAAAAGAATCGAAAAAGAAAAAAAATATTATATATATATATATATATATATATATGTGGCAGTTGTTCTTCTTTTAAATTTCAGTGTACATTAGTTGTTTGATAAAATTCCTAAGTGTCAAGCGTCTTTGTCTAATCTTTGTTTTCCCATACAGTTTATATTTTTCTTGCTTGTTGTTAGTAGTAAAATTGTTCTTTGCTACTTGTCCTTTATTGGTACTACAATTCTGTTTTATTCCTTGTGATTGCTACAGTTGAGAGTGATTCTTGAACTATAGATTGTTTGATTCTTGTAAGAACCGTAAGTCAGAGAACGAGTGGAAAAAGGCAAGAGTGCATATTATACAAAAGCCAAATTGAGAGTAAACACGAGTGATACATCTTTGAGTGCAAACACGTGAGAAGAGTGGTGAGGTCCTATTACTTCATTTGTTTGGTCCTTTCTTTTTTTTTACTTGAAAGATGGCAGGTACAGGTGGTGGTGGTGGTGGTGGTACCCCTCCTCTAAGGGGTGACAATAGATTATTGATTGATGCCATTACAACCCAAATGCAAAGAATGTTGACAGAACATACCGAGGAGTTGTATGGGAGAATTGAACAACTAGAAAATCAAGGAAATGATGATGATGGTGGAGGTAGAAGGAGGAGAAGGAGAAATAATGAAGGTGATGTTAGAGATAGCAGAATTGAAGGAGTAAAGCTGGACTTACCCCCTTTTCAAGGAAAGAGTGATCCAAAAGCATATTTGGAGTGGGAAATAAAAATTGAGCAACTATTTGCATGTCATAATTACACAGAAGATAAAAAGTGAGGGTGACAGCCATGGAATTCACTGATTATGCTCTCATTTGGTGGAACCAATTACAAAGGGAAAGGGTGAGATATGAAGAACCCTTGGTGAAAAGTTGGGAAGAAATGAAAAGGTTGATGAGAAGAAGATTTATTCCTTCTCATTATCAAAGAAATCTTCACAACAAGCTCCAAAGACTCATACAAGGTAGTAGAGGTGTTGATGAATATTACAAAGAGATGGAGGTTTCCATGATTAGGGCTAATATTATGGAGGCATGGGAGGCTACTATGGCCCAATTCCTACATGGGCTAAATAGTGATATAAGGGATGTTGTGGAGCTGCAAAATTATGTTGAGTTGGAGAATTTAGTACATCAAGCTTCCAAGGTGGAACAACAATTAAAGAGAAAGGGTGCCATGAGGAGGAGTTCATCTAATTTTCACACTCCTAGTTGGAAGGACAAAAATAAGAAGGAGGGAGGATCACCAACAAGCAATTCCAATGTTATAGCTCATAGAAATCAAAATAAGTCTGATGAGGCACTTAAGAAAACAAGGAGTAGTGAGGTTAAGTGCTTCAAATGTTTGGGAAGAGGTCACATAGCTTCTCAATGTCCCACTAAGAAGACTATGTTACTTAAGGAGGATGGAGAAATAATTAGTGAATCTTCTTCAGATTCTCCATCTAGTGATGAAAATGAGCATGAAGATGAAAGAGATTTAGAAGGAGATTTGTTCATGATTAAAAGGATGTTGGGTAGTCAATCAGTTGAATTGGATGATTGTCAAAGAGAAAATATTTTTCACGCAAGGTGCCTCATTCAAGGGAAGTTGTGCTCTTTGATCATTGATGGTGGGAGTTGCACTAATGTGGCTAGTGCACGGTTGGTTTCAAGAATGAATTTGGAGACTAAGCCACACCCGCGACCTTACAAAATTCAATGGCTTAGTGAAGAGGGTGAGATGACCGTGAATAGGCAAGTTGAAGTGGGTTTTTCCATAGGGAAATATGAAGATTCTATTTTGTGTGATGTGGTGCCTATGGAGGCTTGTCATTTACTTCTTGGGAGACCATGGCAATATGATAGGAGAGTTATGCATGATGGTTTCACTAATAAGTTCTCTTTTATGCATAAAGACCGCAAAACTACTCTTGCACCTTTGGTTCCAAGAGAAGTTAGTGAGGATCAACTAAAAATGAGAAAGAAAAGAAAAGAAGAAAGAAAAGAAAAAGAGATACAAAAGAGAAAAGAAAAAGAGAGTGAAAAGAAAAAGGAAACAGAGGAAGAAAAAGAGAAAGAGAGAAAAAAATCAAATCTGTTTATAAAAGAAAAAGAAGTCAAAAGAGTTATGCAATTGAGAAAGCCAATACTTTTACTTTTGAGTAAAGAAAGTAAATCAAACAGTCCATGTTTTACTAACTCTCTTCCAAAAGAGGTTTCTTCTTTGTTGCAGGATTTTGAAGATGTTTTTCCCAAAGAAGTGCCTATAGGACTACCCCCTCTTAGGGGTATTGAGCACCAAATTGACCTTATTCCGGGAGCTTCATTGCCTAATAGACCAGCCTATCGAAGCAATTCCCAAGAAACCAAGGAGATTCAAAAGCAAGTTGAAGACTTAATGCAAAAGGGGTGGGTTAAAGAAAGCTTGAGTCCATGTGCAGTCCCAGTCATTCTAGTCCCTAAGAAAGATGGAACTTGGAGGATGTGCACAGATTGTAGAGCTATCAATAACATCACGGTAAAGTATAGACATCCCATTCCTAGGTTAGATGACTTGTTGGATGAATTGTATGGTGCTTGTATCTTCTCTAAAATTGACTTGAAAAGTGGATATCATCAAATTAGAATTAGAGAAAGAGATGATGTTTGTCATGTGGCTGATTTGTTTTTCAAGGAAGTAGTAAGGCTACATGGGCTGCCGAGGAGCATTGTGAGTGATAGGGATTCAAAATTCCTTAGTCACTTTTGGAGGACCTTGTGGGGTAAGATTGGTACTAAATTATTGTTTTCTACTACTTGTCACCCACAAACTGATGGTCAAACTGAGGTAGTCAACAGGACTTTAGGCACATTGCTTAGGACTATTTTAAAGAAAAATCTTAAGACTTGGGAAGCATATTTACCGCATGTTGAGTTTGCTTATAATAGGATTATCCATAGCACCACTAATTGTTCACCATTTGAGATTGTGTATGGATTTAATCCTTTGACTCCTCTTGATTTGTTGCCTTTGCCTAACATTTCTATGTTTAAGCATAAGGAAGCATAGGCTAAAGCAGAATATGTGAAGAAGCTACATGAGCAAGTAAAAGCTCAAATTGAGAAGAAGAATGAGAGCTACACGAGGCAAGCTAACAAGGGTAGGAAAAAGGTGGTGTTCCAACCTGGTGATTGGGTTTGGGTACACATGAGAAAGGAAAGGTTTCCTGAACAAAGAAAGTCTAAACTTCAACCTAGAGGAGATGGACCATTCCAAATCTTAGAGAAGATCAATGATAATGCTTATAAGATTGATTTACCAGAAGAGTATAATGTAAGTTCTTCTTTTAATGTTGCTGACTTGACTCCTTTTGATGCAGGAGATGAATTCATAGATTTGAGAACAAATGCTGCCCAAGAAGGAGGGAATGATGTGGACATAAAGGCTCAAGCCCATAATGAGAAGGATCAAGACCAAGATCCAATCCAAGACTTAGGTGGACCTATGACAAGAGGCAAGCTCAGAAAAAACAAGAGGCATTGCAATACAAAGTGACCAATTTGCTAAAGGCCCAACTATTAAAAGATCCAAACATGGAGGAGTCTAGACCTATTACATGCATAGAATGTTTGGAGAGCTAGGAGACCCAACTAAAAGATTTAGTTATTATTATTATTATTATTTTATTTGCTACAGTGGGGATTTGAACCCAAGACCCAAAGCTTATAATGCCTTCACTGAACCATCTAACCAACTTAACTTTGCTTGGGATATTAGGATTTTAATTTATCTTTATTTCCTACAATGAGACAAACTCATAAACTTAATTTGTATTAAACATTTGGAAATTCAGAATGAACGTACGTAATATTCAGAATCACTTTGTGAGTTGTTGCTCTGCTAAGGTTCTTCCTTGCATCACTTGATCTTATCAAGAATTATTCTATTCTTGTGGTGATCCTTCTTGGCTTATCAAATATTCTTATTTGTGGCACCTACGGTATCCTTTATTTTTTTCTGTTTTCTATTTCCAATCAAATCAACTCTTAAAACCTAACCCTAAATTGTTTCCCTTCTATTCGAGTGTCGTCAACATAGCAACCACATTGGTCGTAGTTAAGCAATTTGCAATGTTATTATCATCTCTACCCCACTCATAAGGGGAAGTTTTGAGAGAATATTTCCCTCAGGGGATTTGATAGGAGGTTCAAGGGCAGAGGTGATCACGATCGTCTCTGAAGCGGGAGCAATCTTCCGCTTCCAAGTTAGTCTCAGGTCAGACTCAGTTAGCTTAGAGTCTGAGCCTACATCTTCTATTTGATAGGGGGTGGATGGAAGGCTCCCCAACTATTGGCACTTTGGAATACTGTTTCTTAGTAGCCATAGCCTCCTTTAAATAACGACTCATTTCCTTCTTTGAAAGATTCATTTGTCTCTCTGCAATATCGTAAAAATTGTCAGAAAACATACAAAAACATACACTCCTATACCAACAATAAGAAGGATAAGGAAGCTACCTATATACACTTTTAGGTTTATGGCTCAAAATTCTTACTTAAGGAGCATGGTCGTATTAAAAAAGGTATTCATCCGCTCGAGCATTACGCAATGCTCGAATTCATCCTATTCTAATTTGTCCAGGTGCTTGGTAGGTTAGAAGCGAGGTTTTGGTCGTCCAATAAAGGGGGAAACCTCCACCATAGTTGGGTTAGATTTGGGGGCATAATTTTTTACAAATTGACTCTTGAAGCTTAGAGGATGATTGAAAGAGGGAAAGGAGACCTTAGCCAGACACCCCACTGAAAGAGACCTAAGAGGTTCTCTTGGAGGTTTAACAAAAAAAAAAACATATTCAACTATTGCACAACGTCAAAATGGGTGGAGAGAATGTTGAAGGCACGATGCAGCTGGGCAAGGGAAACATTTATTACAGTCAAAATTTACTTTTCATAAAAACTCAAAGGGAGACGCAACCCTAACTTAAGAAACAAAGTGTCATACATAAAGAAAAACAGGTAGGGATCTTCTTCTTGATCCCTACATACAGGTTCAGCAGGATCACACATTTCCAAAACAAAGCCTTTATCATTGTCAGAACAACTTAGAGATTAGTTATTCTGGAGGTATTTTAGATGCTTACACTAGTGCAAAAAGGGGCTTTTACGTCAGGTATTTTGGGCTTTTTACGTTGTATTTAAGACTGACGTTAAAACAGGAGACGTAAATTTACGTCGTACCCTTTAGCCCGACATAAATTCACGTCGGTTATCGAGACCTGACGTTAATTTACGTTACATATACTTCTAAACAGATGTAAAAAGTTTCAAAAATTAAAAAAAAGGAGCAAATTTACGTCGTGTATACCAATGTGTGATGTAAATTTACGTCGCATATACCAATACACAACGTAAATTTGCTCCTTTTTAAAAAAAATTGGGTTTATTTTGTCTTATAACTAAAACCTGCAAATATATATTATAACTAGACAGTCCAGAGGTTCAAGTTTCTTTAGCTAGTAAATAAAAAATATAATATTATATATAATTCGAACTACATAATAAAACAATATAATACAAACAATAACCTATAAACTAAAATCTATTACAAACTAAAAGTTAGTACAAACTAAGCTACCTAAACTACATAATACACACAATATAATATGAACAATAACTTAAAAAATTAAGTACTAAAATTGTTGAATGAAAAACCTTGCCCATTGTTCTCTAATTTGTGTAATATCATATTCTGGCAATGGAGATGGATCTTGAAATACCTGAAACATTAATTTGACTCTTGTAAACATGCAACATGCATAAAGTTAAATAAACTTAACTAATGTTCAAAGCAATTACCTCCGTCTAAGAATCAGTTATACGCACAAACTATGGCTCTCATCCAATACATAGCATGGTAACCACATTCAAATGAGTTTGTTTGCTTATTACACTGAAATGATGAATAAAACATAATGTTATTTTCAAATTTTAAATACAAACAATAATTATGGTATTCACTTATATAAATAAGTTTCTAACCTTGGGATAAATGAACTACAAAGTCTTTGTTATGTGTTTTCCACTTAGAACATTGGTTCCATACACGATTCTAGGTGAAAAAAAGTCATATATTATTCAATATGTATTTACAATTTAAAAACATAATTAATGAATAAAAGATAAAGTTACCCTTGTAACAAGTTTTTCATTTCTTGACTCGGTTTCCGATGTAATGAACAAAACTACATCACAGTGTAATCCCGGGGCATGATTACAATTATATGACATAAAAATTAGTTATAAAAATATAAATTAAAATACAAATTAAAATACTAACCCTTCAATGTATGGAGCCAAATATATATATATATATATATATATATATATATATATATATGTGTGTGTGTGTGTGTGTGTGTGTGTGTGTCTTTTTGAGTCACAATCCATGTTTGCATATATTGTTGGATTCCAACTTTTGTATTTCCATATTTTTGGATGGATTAACTTGCTGATAATCTTGTAAAACTACATCCTATGTACAATTGTTGTACAAAATCAGATTTCAAATAATCATATAGATGTGCTTTCATAAAATTTTCTTCATCAATATCATGTATCATATCTTCTAGATTATCATCCATCCCTTCATCAAAATTGTCTGTAGTTGACATAGTTGGGATGTCTAATATTTCTCCATGCCATGTCCATATTGTATAACTCTTAATAATACCATAAACAAACAAGTGATCACGTATATCCTCAAGTTTATGACGAATTTGATTCAAACAACGAACACATAGACAATAATATGTCCCTTTCATAGCTTTTCCATTTTCACTAGCAAATTTCAAAAAAATTTCAACTCCCTCTTCATACTCTTCACTAATACGACGTGTGTTCATCCAACTTCGATTCATATTATGTTATAAAGTTTCGTCACTCTTAGAGATTCAAAATTTATATTTAAAAAGAAATTAATATACAAACAACAAAGCACGTAAATGAAGTGTGTAAACCAAAAATGCACTCAAGCAAATAAACAGATAATGACATTCCAATAACAATACAGTGGAGACATTCATACAATAACGTGATTGAGATCCCAAAAAACAATCACAGATTCAATTTAAACATATATCAGAAGACATAGAACACTAACCTCGAGTATACATGAAAATGATTTCAAATTCGAATCCAATCGGGGAGAAATGTCAAATTCGTAAAATGAGACACAATGTTGATGTTTTCACTGTCAAAATGATTGAAAATTGTATGAAAAGGTAGTTGTCGTCGTTCTCAAAAACCCTTGTTGCGCGAGATGAGGGAGCGGGTCTGAAAGAGAATAAAAGATACTTTTTACGTCGCGCATCCTAAGAAATGACGTAAAAAGCCTCTTTTACGTCACACCTAGGTGACACGATCACTACAAAAAAAAAGCCTATTACCTACGGAATATTACCTACGGATACAAATCCGTAGGTAAATTTTACATTACCTACGGATATTACCCACGGATAAAAATCCGTAGGTAAATTTTACATTATCTACGGATATTACCCACGGATGAAAATCCGTAGGTAAATTGTACATTACCTACGGATATTACCTATGGAATTCTATCCGTAGGTAATTATCCATTACCTACGGATATTACCTACGAATATTACCCACGGATGAAAATCCATAGGTAAATTGTACATTACCTACGGATATTACCTATGGAATTCTATCCGTAGGTAATTATCCATTACCTACGGATATTATCTGTAGGTAATGTAATTCGTGGATAATTCCGTAGGTAATTACCTACGTAATTACTATCCGTAGGTAAAGTGTACATTACCTACGGATATTACCTACGGAATTCTATCCGTGAGTAATTATCCATTACCTACGGATATTTTCCGTAGGTAATATCATCCGTGGGTAATTCCGTAGGTAATTACCTATGGATTTACTATCCGTAGATAAATTATATTAAACTAAAAAAATTGTCACTAGCAAAAATCGAACCCATTACCTTAAAATTGAAAACTGATACTTCAACCACTAAACTATTAGGATATTCTAATAATAATTTACAACTAAATTATACTTATATTAATTCATGTAAATATATAAATATATAAATATAAAATATATAAATATATAAATATAAAATATATAAATATATAAATATATAAATATATAAATATAAAATATATAAATATAAAATATATAAATATAAAATATAAAATATATAATTATATAAATATATAAATATATAAATATATAAATATATAAATATATAAATATATAAATATATAAATATATAAATATACAAATATACGATATATACGGATATACGGATATACGTAAATACGTAAATACGTAAATACGTAAATACAGTAAATACGTAAATACGTAAATACGTAAATACATAAATACATAAATACATAAATACATAAATACATAAATACATAAATACATAAATATTTAAATATTTAAATATTTAAATATTTAAATACATAAATATATAAATACATAAATATATAAATACATAAATATATAAATACATAAATATATAAATACATAAATATATAAATACATAAATATATAAATACATAAATATATAAATACATAAATATATAAATATAAATATATAAATATATAAATACAAATATATAAATGTATAAATATATAAATATATAAATATATCAAAATATAAATATATTTTATATTTATATATATTTTATATTTATATATATTTTATATTTATATATTTTATATTTATATATTTTATATTTATATATTTTATATTTATATATATTTTATATTTATATATATTTTATATTTATATATTTTATATTTATATATTTACACGGATAAATATAAATATAATTTATTTGTAAATTATTTTCAAAATAACCTAATAGCTTAGTGGTTGGAGTATCGACCTCCAACTCGAAGTACTTGGGTTCAAATCCTGCTAATGACAATTCCCTTAATCTAATAATAATTAAAAGTTTCAAAAATATAATAAATAATAAAAATATAATATAAAGGGGAGGGGGGTTCTAGGTAATAATAAAAAATAAGGGAGGGGGTCGTAATAAATAAAAATATTTTGTTAAGGTAAGTGCATTACCTACGGATTATAATCCGTAGGTAATTCCAGCGAGTGCATTACCTACGGATTATAAATCCGTAGGTAATTACCTACGACCAAATTACCTACGGATTTTCTACGGAAAGAAATCCGTAGGTAAAGTGACATTACCTACGGATTTTTGTCATTACCTACGGATTTTACCCGTAGATAATAAGCGTTTTTTTTGTAGTGGATATAAAAGAAGGATTTTTACGTCGCTTGCTGAGATGCGCGACGTAAAAAGTGATAGTTTTTTACGTCACACACCCCAGCATGCGACGTAAAAAGCTTTCTTTTACGTCGCGCTACCCAGGTACGATGTAAAAGAGACTTTTTATGTCACCTCCTAAGATGCGTGGCGTAAAAGTTTCGTCTCTTATTTACAAAATTGTCACTATGTTTTATTTATGTCGAATATTTTTGCATGACGATAATTAGGTGATGTAAAAGTTCATTTTTGCACTAGTGTTAAGGGAAGTATATTCAGAAGTTTCATGAAGGATTTGATACTTGGCCCAGGGATACAAACCAACATCACTAATCTCTTTCCTAACCATATTTTTTAATCCATCAAAACCAAGTTGCAAAAACAAAAGGTACAGGCGCAAGTAATAGCAACACAAAGACACAAAGAGAAGGTATAACACATATGAAGTGAACAAGAGCTACCCAAGCGCAAAAGGGAGAATGCACAAGGAAGGAGGGAGTGAGGTTGAAGCAGCGAAAGTAGAGTTAAGGTGAAGGGAAGGAAGCGAGGAAATGCGAAAATAAGTGTCGAGAGAGGAAATGATAGGGAGAAAGGCAAGTGTGTAGCACGTGTGTACGAAGTGACTAGATGTGACATTTTGTCAATAAAAATGATTGGCACGAGACTAACATTTGAGCTTCTCCAGAAATGGGTAGGGAATGGTAAAATAGTTTGAGCTTCATCCCAAGCTCAATGACAACATAATTGACAAAGCAAAAGCAACAATGGGCTAAGTCTTGACGTTGATAATTGAGGTTAGGAGTTGTCCCAACATCATCTATCTCATGAAGTACTAGCCAATATATATGTGGGTAAGTACCGAATATCTTAGCATATCTGGAAATCACGCCTGTTATTATGAAAAACTCGCATGGAATAATAACTGACCATGACTAAAAAAATTACAAATAAAAGGAGACTTAGGATTAAAAATAAGACAAAACGGCTAATTAGAGAACTCATCTCCCATAGCAACATGTAGCGTATTGATAGAAAGATATTTGATGATAAAATATGAGAATTTATTTGTATAACTTTATTTGCGGGGAAAGAAGTTAAAAAAAATTCATCGTCAATTCTCTCTCTATGTAAGTAACTTCATCTAAACTTTGTCCTATACAGACAATATCAAAATGGAACATCATTAGTCTCATGCGGTTCTCAGTAGTAACTGTGTCACTAATCCTTGAAATGATTGATTAAATAAATAAAAAAAAAAGGTGATGTTTTTAAGAAATACTTTTGGAGGAATGAATGCTCACAACCTCACTCATCCATGGCAATTGTTGATTCAAATAAATTGACAATTTTCTTATCCCCTATTTGTACTTCTGACCCAAAATCAAAAACTGAAAGAAGTAATCAGGCTCAAAAACTACGAGAATATCTCAAAATTGAATTTATTGAAAACGTATAGCTAGAAGAAACAAGTAGTTACCATTTAACTTCACTCTCTCCCTAACATCACAATAAGACCGTTATATGCATCACTCTGATGTTCTTCATAGCCAGCTGAAAACTCATCTTGCTCAACCTTCCTCTCCCATGTTTTGAGAAGGGTAACTTAAAGCCCCATATTTCTATTAAAAATGGAAACAAAGAACCAGATGGAAATTTTGGTTGAATATTCCATGCGTGCATTGGGTGCGTAAAAGGTTGAAGTGGCTTATAACCCTAATGATCTCATGCTTATCTCTTGGTAATGACGATCAACATCATCAAAGCGTTCCAACCTCATTTGGTGGTAAAAATGAGCAATGAACTCTTCAGCCTTCGCATCAATCATCTCATCCCCTTCTCCGTCACTGTTACCATCATCACTATTCATCTCCTCCACACCCTCTTTCTCGTTCTCCTCTTGCACCAGCTCGTCCAGCCCAACGGCCGAGGCGTAGCAGCTGCTACATGGAGACGGCGAGTTTGTAAACTCCGAAGCAGAATCAAACGCATCGTCGCCGGAATCAACAACGCCATTAGCAAACCGTGATGAGGTGATCGTGGGTTTAGATTGAGGCATGTTTGTATTGTTATCATGCGGTGGGGATTGGTCGTTTTGCAGGTGCAGTGGTCGCATGGACCCCAGGATCCTCCTCCACACGCTCTTGGACTCCTCACTCACAACAAGTTTTGATTTTGAACGCCCTCGCATCATGAACAGCGCCACCTTGAAAATGTTCCTGGCCCGCTTTCCCTTCTTGGCGGAAGAACGAGTGAGTTTGTCGTTAGATTGTTCATGTGGGCTAATTGTTTTTTGATCAATGCTAATGACCATAGAGTTTCCAGTGGCTGGCTCCATTGTGTGTATGAACTATGGAGAAGAAAATTAAGAAGTTAAATGATTATAATTGACAAGGTATTTCACCCTGCTCACCTGCTACAAGCAGGGGGAAATAGAAGAGTTTTGTGTGAAATCTTGGGAAGGAGTGAAATTTAAATATATAAACTAATGAGATATATTTAACGTGAATTGTGCGTGGAAGTTAAGGAAGGAATGGAGCCAAGCCAACACAGCAACATTGTCGTTATCATAATTGTGTATAATAAACAACACTGGCATCGTGGCAAGTTGGTTTGTTTATGTGGGGACATTATTGTTTTTGGGATTCTAATATGGGATGAGAAGGGAAGGTTCATGTGTGGCGCTTTCTGAGGCAAAGGATTCGCAGAGAAGCTTTCTTTTTCGGGACAACATACCTTGTTGCTGTTGTTTGTTGAACTGGACCTCTCTGTTTCAACAAAACAAAAAAGACATTCTGCAATTGCAAAAACTGAAACCTATAAATACAAAATTATGAGTTATTACAAGAAATAAGATAGATTTGGATCTCCTCGGAGATTCTATTTCTTCAAATGTCAACTACATTGATTTTATATCTAATTATTATTTAATGAAGAATAAATAAGATTGATTTAAATCACTGTTGATATATTGATATAAGGATTTAGAGAGGGTCAAACTCAAATCAAATATATCAATCTTGTTAGGGTTTATTTTATGTAATACATTTTCCCTCAAACAAAAGGAATATATTAAAATAATAGGTTAAAGTAATAGATATTATATTATTAATCATGAATAGCTTGTTTATTAAATTTATGAGTAAGATGAAAAATATTAAAATTTTAAACGTGAGAAAAATTTCTTAGTTAAATTATCTTTATTTATATGGTGTGTTAAAGTTGGAATTTAGGTATAGGGTGTAAGACTAAACAGTATAGTCAATAAACACATTTGTCAACAATATTCGGCACATATTAATTTTGAAACACTCAATGTAAAGTTCAATCAATTAAGAAAATTTTTAAGTTTCATTTTAAAATAATTATTATAATAAATAATAAAATTTATTTTAATAGTCTAATGACATTATAATTTACAATATCAATATATGTTACAATTAAATTCATTTTACCTACTGGTGCATTTAATTTTGATTTAAAAAGTATATTTTAAATTCAATTGTATTATATTTCAAATTTAATTAATTATTTGGTATATATAGATTCACGCATACCTTTTGTTCGAGTCTTTATTAAACTCTATGTTTTAGTTTTTATCCAAGGTTTTTTTTTGTTTGTGTGTGTCTTTATTATTAATTATTAATTGAAATATGATACTGCAAACTTTTTAATGACAAATTTTAGGAGAAAAATAAATAAAAAAGGATTCTTTCAAAATTAAAATTAATTTGTACATAAACAAATTTGTAGAATTTCTCTTGTATATTTTTTTTTATTTTGTACGCAAATTAATTTTAACTTATATTTTTTTCTTAGAGAAAAAGTTGTCTAAACACACTTATAAACTTAGTGTTATTACATTTAACATGACGATGAACCGAGTTGTTGTCATGTTCACATGACAAGTTCAACAATTTAACTACTTACGTTGTTATCATTAATGTTAACTTAAATCATGTTAGTTTTTGTAAATATTTATCCAAACTTTATTTAGTTTCAATATTTAATTAAAAATTATACAGTTTAGTCTTTTTATATATTAGCCTTCAGTTTATTTTCTTTATTACGTACTGTTTATATTTCTCTTAAAAACAGAGATGCAAAAACTCATGGTATTTGAAGGAACTAAACAGAAAATTATAATATTTCAAGGAAGATTATAATATTTCAAGGAAGTGTATTAGAGTAGGATTATTGTAAATCAATTAGCACTACTGTTGCTGTGATATCTTTTCTTTTTTGTTAGCCATATCTTTTCTGTTAGCTTTTCTGTTACAGTGACAGGTCATCTTTTCTTTTCTTACTCCTTTGGTCTTATATAACACGACCTATGTATTCCTAAAACATGGATTTTTTTTATTTATTTATTCAATGAGAAAAGGTTACACCATTGTTCTCTTCTATGGTATCAGATTTCTATAACATCTCTCGTCTTCCGCGCCTTTTCTCTTCTTGATCAACCATGGCTACCTTCAGCCAAATCACTTCACCACCGGATCATATCATTAATCACACAAACCCTCTATACTTGCATCGTGGTGAAAATCCAGCCGACATTCTTATTTCTCCATCACTTTCTGAAATGTGAATTGAAAGCAATGAGGGGGAGATTGATGGAAATGTTCTTACATTCCCAATAGATGATTTTGTTAATGATTCAAGTCAACTATATTCAAGATGAATTAAGGACAAGCTGAGACAAGCTGAATTTAAGACGTTGGTAACAATGTGAAACATTTCCCTACATGCCCAATATATGTTTTTGATAAAGATGATGATTCAAGCAAACCCAAGATGATTCCTGAATACTAGATAAAGTCTTAGAATACTGGATATGGAGGTACAAGTTGATGAAGTAATATTATGCATAAACCTCCAAAACACAAGTGTGATAAAATTTATAACATGATATTTTTCACTGTCATAATCAATTATAATGCATCAGAAATGGAAAAATGATTTTCTCTGTCATAATTGATTATACTGGTAACATAATCAATTATGGAAATTCAAATTTGAAAAATAGATCTGTTTTGAAGAATAAATATTTTTGAATATATCCTGATTTTTATTCATGAAAATATTAATGTTCAATGGCCATTTTCTGATGCTATTTTTCTATTTAATTAAGTTTTGATGAAAAATCAAAAACACACAATTACAGAATTCGAAAATACAATTTGCATTCAATCAGTTTTGAGAAAATAATTTTGAGCAAGGAAATAGAGATATTTTACACCTTCTGAAAATTCTCTTCTCTACTGTCTTATGTGCTCTCATTATTAAACACACTTGTTCTTGGAGATTGACATTCTACAAGCTTCTACAATTTGTTGTCTCCATTACCCAGGTGTGACTGTTCTTATTTTTATTACCTTCATCCTTTGTGTATTGGTGTCAAAAGAGGTGTTTTTCATCCCTAGTGTGATTCTAGGGAGGTGTTCATCCTTAGTGAGATTCTAAGAAGATGTTTTCATCCTTTGATTTGTTCGAAGGAGGTTTTCATCCCTAGTGTGATTCTAGGGAGGTGTTCATACTTAGTGGGATTCTAAGGAGGTGTTTTTTCATCATTTGATTTGTTCAGAGGAGGTGTTCATCCCTAGTGGGATTCTAGGGAGGTGTTCATCCTTAATGGGTTTCTAAGGAGATGATTGTCTTTTTAATTAGTTTACTTTTTACTGTTTCTTCTGCTCAGTTGATTGTAATTTGTAAACTGAATTTGAAAGATAGTGAATTGGGAGTCACTCTTGTGTTAAGAGTTGACTAGAACTAGATATAAGGTTGGTTATACCCGAACCAGTATAAATCTCTGTGTGCTCTTCTCTTTCCCTTATCTCTTTCTCTTTTCCTGATTATATTATCGTTTCCGCTTTATCTGTGTTCAAACAAATTATTGACTCACAAATAAATTTTTAATTTGACATCTATTTTAATTTGTGTATCTATTCACCCTCCTCTAGATGTCATTTGTCTAACAAGTGGTATCAGAACTTGGTTAGATAAGATATTTCTAAACGATCTGTCAAGATGTCTATGCAGAATCAGGTTTACAAGGAAGGAGCCTCAATAAACAGACCACCATTATTTGAAGGAGAAGACTATCAATTTTGAAAAGCAAGAATGGAAATATTTTTACAAATACTAGATTATGGTGTTTGGGATGTTGTACTCAACGGTCCTTACATTTCGATGAGAAAAATGAAGTCTAGAGCTGTTCCAAAGACTTTTGTCCAATGGACGCCGGATGAAAACAAGCGTGCCCAATATGATGTAAGAGCCCGAAACGCTATTGTTTCTGCCTTAACTTGTAATGAATATTTCAAGGTCTCACAATGCAAGACGACAAAAGAAATATGGGACACTCTTGAAGTAACACATGAAGGAACAAATGAAGTAAAGTGAGCACGTAAGAATACACTCATCCAGGAGTATGAATTATTTCAAATGCAGCAAAATGAAAGTATCACGGATTTGCAAACACGCTTCACACATATAGTAAATCACTTGAAAGCATTAGGAAAGAGTTTTGATAATGAGGAGTTGAACACAAATATCTTGGAATCCTTAGACAGGAATTGGCAACCAAAGGTCACTACTATTACGGAATCAAAGGATCTCACAAAAATGAACATTGCTACTCTATTTGGAAAACTGCGAGAACATGAGATTGAACTACAAAGGTTAAAGAATGGTGAACAGAATCAAGTCAAGACGATAGCTCTAACAGCAGAAAAATCTTCACAAGATGAAAGCGAAAATGAAGGTAAGTTTTTGGATTCTGAAATATCTCTTTTAGCTAAACAATTTTTTCGTTTTATAAAGAACAGGAAAAAGAGACAGTAAAGAAAAGAGAAAACCAATAGGTACGAGTGTTATGGATGTGGAAAGCTTGGTCATATCAAATCAGACTGTTCGAAACTTAAGAAAGAGAAGAAAGATGTGAAAGAGAAGTGTTAGAAAAGTAGTTTTAAATCAAGAGGGGGGGGTGAATTGATTTTTGAAAGTTTTTCGCAATAAACAGATTATCTAATTTGAAAATTAAGTTTACTAATCAATTCACAAATCACAAAGCAATTAAACAATACAAGCGCAGCAACTAAAATTAAAGAGAGAAAGGTTAGGAAAGGTTTCACCGGTAATTTTATACTGGTTCACCCAATACCAGGGCTACGTCCAGTCTCCAGTCAAATTCCAGCTGGGTTCCACTAGAATAGATGTTTTACAGACTCAACAATCTTACACCTACTCTAACACCAGAACCAATTTCCAGTTCTCGACTTTAACCTTTCCACCAAGAACCAAATTCCAGTTCTTGGAAACCTCTGCAACCAAATTCCAGCACGAGAGAACCCAGTACCCAAATTCCAGGCACCAAACCTTTCACCAAGAACCAAATTCCAGCTTCTTGAAAACCTCTACAACCAAATTCCAGTTGCAAAGAAACCAGTGCCCAAATTCCAGGCACCAAACAGTACAAGAACCAAATTCCAGTTCCTGCACTTAACCTCTCCACCAAGAACCAAATTCCAGTTCTTGGAAACTTCTACAACCACTTACCAGCTGCAGAAAAACTTGTACCCAAATTCCAGGTACAACACAATACAAAGTAATGAAAAAGAATTTACAAAGAAGAGACTTAGAAAGGTCAAACCGGATTACTCTAATCCACAGTAAGTTTCTTCTTCACAGAATGCAATATGCCTCAAGAAAGATTTCAAAAAGAACTTCACAAAACAGTTGTAATTCTTTCTTGGAAAAAGGATGCTAACAGTTGCTTGAATTGATTGCTTTGGATGTGTAAAAACTGATGTTCAATCTCTGTTTAAAAATTTCAAGCAAAACTGTTTTTAAAAGAGTTTTCAGAAAAAGCTGCATTAATTAATCTGTTGAAAGTTTGTTTTAATCTGTTGAAATAGCCGTTATAATCTGTTAAAAGTCCTTTCAACCCATTAATGCGTTCTTGTTCTTTAACAAAATTGTTTTAGCTGATACGACCACGTTTTTATCAGTTAAAACATTTTACAAACATTTTCAAAGAGTAATTCAATCGATTGATTCGCGTATTAATCGATTGATTTGCTTAAAAACCTTCTTATAAAACTTTCCAAGTTATTTTAGCTGATATAAAGTCGTTTTAATCGATTGAAAATCTGCACATAAATTTTCTAAGTTGTTTTAATCGGTTGAAACGCGTTTTAATCGATTGAAACTTTGTACAAAGATTTTCCAAGTTATTTTAATCGATTGAAATGTGTTTTAATCGATTGAAATTCTGTACAAAAATTTTCAAGTCATTTTAATCGATTGAAATTCATTTTAATCGATTGAAATAAGTCTGATCGGTCATAATTCAATTCTGATCGATCATAACCAACTCTGATCGGTCATAATTTCATTCAAATCGATCATCCTGACTTCCAAAGTGGTTTTAATCGATTGAAACGTGTTGTAATCGATTAAAATAAATCTGATCGCTCATTTTTAAAGTCTGATCGATTATATTTTATTCTGACCTGTCATATTCGAATTCTAATCGGTCATAAAGGGTTTTAATCGATTAAAAGAAGTTTGTATCGATTAAAATACTGTAAAAACACTTCTTTACGCATTCTAAGTGATTTTAATTGTTTCTTTTAAAACGATATCAGTTAAAAACATTGTTAAGAAAGTTCTTTGTCAAAATGCTTTTGTTTGATTTGTTTAAAACTATTTTTGAGGCATTTTGCAAATTGAGTGAAGGAGCTTCATGCAGTGGAAAAGGTAAAGTGGTTTTACCTAAGCTTTCTGTTAAGACACACTAAGTCTTCAGCTCCATTCTTCTGAGTGACTTGTTGACTGCTGCAGAGTTGACCTTTGACTTTATCTTTGACTTCATCAAATCACTGAGATCTTTGCTAGTATCACTTTCAAGAAAAAGAAAGAGAAGAATGATACCTATAAGAGAAAACACAAATCTTATATTGCTTGGGTGGATAATGATTCTTCCACAACACAAGAGAGTTCTTTCGAAAGCAATGATGAAGAAGAAGAAGCAAATCTTTGTTTTATGATAAAAAGTAATGATGAAGCCTCATCACAAGAAACCTCATCATAGGTAAGCAATACAAAATCCTTAAATGAATATGATGAGTTGTTTAAAGAATATCAAGATATGTATGAAGGTTTTACCAAGTTATCTAAGAAATACAATGCACTTAGACAAAAGTTTAATGCATTAGAAAATATTGTTGGTATTCTTGAAAAAGAAAATGAGTGCTTAAAGAAAGATGTTGAGAAATTTAAAACTTTGCCTAAAAATAAAGAAGTTGCTAAACATTGTGAAAATTGTAATCATTTGGAAAATGAGATTTTCAAGTTAGAGAAAATAATAAACAAGTTTTCAAAATCTTCTGAAAATCTTGATTCTATATTAGGTTATCAAAGAGGGAATTCTAGTAAAGTTGGACTTGGTTACAAACCCAAAGAAAGTCTAGAACCTCATAAAACTATATTTTTGAAAGAGTCAAAGAAAACAGATGTGAAACCAGTTTCAAAAACTTTAAGAAACTCATTTAGACATTTTCAAAGAAAACCAACATGTTTTTATTGCATGAAAATAGGTCATACATCAAATAAATGTTACATAAAACATTTTGGCATATCTAATGGCAAATATGAATGAGTGCCTAAAGGAACAAAGCATTTATACATGTTTAGATGATAGTTTGAGCCTCTAATTGATTATCAGTGTTGAAAGTCACACATCGCCTACCTCATATCATTTGGTATGGTTTAAATACATGTTAGGCTACTCCACATATTGCCAATTGGTTTTATGTTGGAACCTTAACATGGTATCAGAGCCAAAGCCTAACATCTTTTCGGTTATTGTCATGGGCCAAAAGTTGCCCTTTAGTTGGGTCAAAAGTACCCTTTGTCTGGTCCGGTAGGCTTCGTTGGAGGGGGCGTGTTGAAAGTCACACATTGCCTACCTCATATCATTTGGTATGGTTTAAATACATGTTACGCTACTCCACATATTGCCAATTGGTTTTATGTTGGAACCTTAACAATCAGAATCAGAAATTTTTTTCTTGTTGTCATAATCAGCTATGTTGATTCTGAAGGTGCTGTGATAATCGATTATTATATCATGGTTATATTCTTTTAATCCTTAGTCTTTTGGCAAAGACTTGTGATTCTACTAACCTTTTTAAGGACCCAAAAATAATTAAAGGGTACCTAGATTTGTATGTTGATGTTGCAGGTAATTATCAAGGATAAGTAATTAATACAGGTTATTGAAGCTAAATGGGTGTACAGGAACAAACTAAATGAACAGGGAAATATTACAAAGATACGTTTATGATTGTCTCTCAAGCCTCTATATTGAATATCTGCACTTATTTGTCACATAAATTTGATTGTTGACCAACTTTGAAATTTGAAAGTTTGAATTTTGAAAATTTGAATTTATGAAAATTTGAAATTATTAAAGTTTGAAATTTTGCAGTTTGAGATTCTTGAAATTTGAAATTTTGCAGTTTGAGATTTTTTTTTTTTTTGAAATTTTGTAGTTTGAGATTTTGAAATTTGAAATTTTGCAGTTTGAGATTCTTGAAATTTGAAATTTTGCAGTTTGAGATTTTTTTTTTTTAAATTTTGTAGTTTGAGATTTTGAAATTTGAAATTTTTGCAGTTTGAAATTTTTGAAATTGAATTTGAAATTTTAATTTGAAATTTGTTGCAATTTGAAATTTGAAATCTGGAATATGAGTGAATTTGAATTTGAAAGCTACCTAAATAAGAAGACTGCAATTGGGGAAAACTACTACATTTCATTCCATTATCTCTACAATCATTCTATTCCCATATCTTTCTCTCTCTTCATTTGTCTTAGGTATCTTAGATATTGCCTCCTTAATGTGATGTTCTTCTCTATGACATTTTGTAATGCATTATCTTCTCTACCTTGAATTATGTATTAAGATGTGCAAATTTGTTCTCAATTTATATTGCAATATTTTTCATAATTATCATTGAAACAAGGAGATATTTTGATGATATTAATCTGTGTGAAACAGTTTTTCTCTTATAATATTTTTTATGATTATCAATGAAACAGGGGGAGATTTTTTGATGAATTAAAATCTGTGTGAAATTCATTCCTATCTCTAAATTAAACAAGGGGAGTTAAGAGAAGTCTTTACTCATATGAGTTAGGGGGAGTCTTGTTATTAATATTTTTGTTTAAGAAACCAATTCACCCCTCCTCTTGGTTTTTGTCCGTAAACACAAACATTCCGCTGCGCGATTCTAACAAGTGGTATCATAGCTTGCTTTGATAGTCATTCAATTTTCGAAAATGGCCATACAAAATCAAATGTTTGTCGAGGGTGCTTCTATCAATAGACCCCCACTTTTTGCGGGGCAAAATTATCCTTTTTGGAAAGTAAGAATGCAAATATTTTTGGAGTCTATTGATAGAGGTGTTGGGATGCAATTTTTAACGGTCCCTTTATTCCTAAAATTACTGAAAACGGAGAAGAGGTACCAAAACCATTTTCTAGATGGTCGACTGAAGAAAATAGAAAAGCCCAATATGATGTTAGGGCTAGAAATATAATTTCATCTGCTTTAACCCTTGATGAGTTTTACAGGATATCGGTTTGTAAGAGTGCTCAAGAAATGTGGGAAATGCTAAGAGTAACTCACCAAGGTACCGATGACGCTAAAAGAGCAAGAAAGAACTCATTGATACAAGAGTATGAGATGTTCCGGATACAACAAGGAAAAACAATTTTTGACGTTCAAAAACATTTCACACATATCGTGAATCATCTCACCGGGTT
This sequence comes from Sphenostylis stenocarpa, assembly GCA_963425845.1. Taxonomy (NCBI): domain Eukaryota; kingdom Viridiplantae; phylum Streptophyta; class Magnoliopsida; order Fabales; family Fabaceae; genus Sphenostylis; species Sphenostylis stenocarpa. Next base: position 69,188,248 of record OY731404.1, on the reverse strand, counting down.
AGGTAAGATTTTTTATATTGATGATTTAAATGTAAAAATTCTTAAATCTTTGGATAGGAAATGGTAACCTAAGGTGACGGCCATCACGGAGTCACAAAATCTTGCAACAATGTCTATGGCGGCGCTCTTTGGAAAGTTGAGAGAGCATGAACTTGAACTTGAAAGGCTAAATGATGAAGAAGGTCAACATCAAAAGAGGAACCTTGCTTTCAAAACTGAAATTTCCAAGAGTGAGAACAAGAAGGAGGAAGAAGACTCGGAGAATGAAGATGATTAAAATTTGAGTCTCATGGTAAAGAAATTTACAAAGTTCATGAAAACCAAAGGGAAGAAACCCTTCAAAGGTAAGGGAAAGGTAAGAGAAATTATTTCCTTAAATATTAAATGTTATGGTTGTGGTGAAACAGGACATGTAAAAACCGAATGTCCAAATAAGAAAAATGAAGATCATAAAGGCAAAAAATTCTTCAAGAAGAAAGCCTACATTGCTTGGGATGATAGTGATTCAAGTTCGGAGTCAAGTGATTCGGAAATTGAAGCAAACATTTGCTTGATGGCAAAAGACAACATCTCTTCCGACTTTGAGGTTAGTGATTCCGACTCTTCCTCAAATGATGATGAAAATGATTATGATGCTTTACAAAATGCATATGGAGAATTATTTACTGCTTTTAAGGACTTGAAAAATGAATATAAATTTGTGAAAAAGTGTTTGAATAAATCCGAAAAAGAGGTGGAATCCTTAAAAACGAAAATTGTATGTTTAAAGGAAAAGGATAATAAGAATATAGCATGTGCATCATGTAAAGAGTATGAATATGATATTGATATACTTAGTCATTTGCTTGATAAAGCTAAGAAATAAATAAGTGATAATTATAAGGATAAAGCCATTGTTCAAAATAGAGAAAATTGTCATGTTCCATTAAAAAAACTTAAAATTAAAATAGAAGAGTATGAGTCGAAAAAGGAACTAAAACTTCAAAAGTTATAAATATATCATATTCAAAGATTACATCTAATGCATGCTTTTATTGTATGAAACATGGTCATACTTCAAACAGATGTAGAATTACGCATTTTGGTGTTCCTAAAGGAAAATATGTTTGGGTTCCTATAGTTAAATGATTTGATTGTCTCTAACCCCAAGGACCCAAAAGTTATGGGGACCTAAGATTATCATGGTCTTGTTTTGTAGGAAACTTCAAAATCCAAAAAGTCTATATGGTATCTTGACAGTGGATGTTCAAAACATATGACCGGAGACAAAACGAAATTTGTGAGTTTCAAAGCTAAAGAACAAGGATATGTAACCTATGGGGACAACAACAAAGGAAGAATACTTGGAATCAGAAACATTGGTAGTGCAAATACTTTGGAGATAAAGGATGTGCTTCTTGTTGATGGGCTAAAGCATAATCTCCTAAGTATAAGTCAACTTTGTGACAAAGGATTCAAGGTAATCTTTGAAAGTAAGTTTTGTACCATACATTTAAAAGATTCCTAAAATATAGCATTGAAAGGAATTAGGCATAATAATATCTATTTGATTGATTTGGATTGTGTACCTAATACTAGTATAACATGCTTAGTTGCTAAGGAAGAAAATTCATGGTTATGGCATAAGAGAGTGGCTCATATAAACATGCATCAATTAAACAAACTAATATCAAAGGACTTAGTTGTTAGTTTGTCTAAGTTAAAATTTGAAAAAGATAGATTATGTGATGCATGTCAAAAAGGTAAACAAGTGAAATCATCCTTTAAATCTAAGAATGTTATTTCCACATCAAAACCTTTAGAACTATTACACTTAGATTTATTTGGTCCATCTAGGATAAAAAGTTTTGGTGGAAATTATTATGCTCTTGTAATTGTTGATGATTTTTCTAGATATACTTGGACATTTTTCTTAACATTAAAAAGTGAAGCTTTTAAGGTCTTTAGGAAGTTTGCCAAGCAAATCCAAAATGAGAAAGACTTAAGAATTAAGGTGTTAAGAAGTGACCATGGTGGAGAGTTTCAAAGTGAATGGTTTGAAAATTATTGTGAGGAAAATGGTATTTTGCATAATTTTTCTGCACCTAGGACTCCCCAACAAAATAGTGTAGTGGAAAGGAAAAATAGGTCACTAGAGAAAATTTCTAGAACAATATTAAATTAATCAAATGTTCCTAAGTATTTTTGGGCTGATGTTGTAAGTACTGCATGTTATATATTGAATAGGATGCTTATTAGGCCAATTATAAAATCAACTCCTTATGAACTGTTAAATGATAGAAAGCCTAATGTTGCTCATTTAAAAATATTTGGATGTAAATGCTTTATTTTAAATAATGGAAAAGATAACTTAGGAAAATTTGACTCAAAAGCTAATGAGGGCATTTTCTTAGGTTATTCACTAACTAGCAAAGCATATAGAGTGTTCAATAGAAGAACTTTAAATGTTGAAGAATTTGTACATGTCACCTTTGATGAAATTGTAGACTTTGAGGGAAATCCTCTTGAGTCAAATAAAGAATTTGCAGGTGATGATGAGTACATAAGAGAGGATCTAGAAGAAATGTACTTGAATGAGAATGAGTCATCTCAACCAACTGAATTAGCAAAAGAGTGGCAATCACCAAGAGGACTTTCAATGGACAATATAATTGGTGATATCTCAAAAGGGGTAAGAACTATAAATATGACAAATTTCTGTATGTCTGTAGCTTTTGTTTCACAAATAGAACCCAAAAGTGTTGAGGAAGCTCTTAAATATGACCAATGGTGCATAACAATGCAAGAAGAACTTAATCAATTTGAAAGGAATCAAGTCTGGGAATTAATTCCAAGAGAAGAATCTCATCAAGTGATTGGAACAAAATAGGTATTTAGAACAAAGTCAGACTTGTTGCCAAAGGTTACTGTCAAAAGGAAGGTATTGATTATGATGAAACTTATGCTCCTGTTGCCAGGTTAGAGGCTATACGCCTACTTCTTGCTTATGCTGCATTGATGAAATTTAAATTATATCAAATGGATGTTAAAAGTGCATTTTTAAATGAGTTTATCAAAGAGGAAGTATATGTAGAACAACCTCCTGGATTTGAAGATTTTAAATATCTCAATCATATTTTTAAATTAAAGAAAGCTTTATATGGTTTGAAACAAGCTCCTAGGTATTGGTATGAAAGATTAAGCAGTTTTCTAATTTCAAATTATTTTTCTAGAGGAAAAATTGATTCCACTTTGTTTATTAAGAAAGTAAAAGAACATCTCTTATTAGTTCAAGTATATGTTGATGATATCATTTTTTGATCAACTGATAATTCCTTGTGTGTAGAATTTGCTAAGATAATGCAGGGTGAATTTGAAATGTCAATTATGGGAGAATTAACATTCTTCCTTGGACTTCAAATTAAACAACTTAAAGATGGCATTTTTGTGTCTCAAACCAAATACTGCAAAGAGATTCTCATGAAATTTGGAATGGACACTTCAAAGGAAGCTAACACACCCATGGGAACATCATGCTATTTAGACAAGGATGAATCAGATAAAACAGGTTATTACAACGGGCTTTAAAGGAAATTTTAATCATCATAAAAAAGGGGGAGATTGTTGAACATACAAGGATATGAATGTTGATCATACAAGGATATGAAACTTGAAGATTTTGATGATGATTCAAGAACAAAGGACTTAGAGATTTGAAGACTTGAAATCTTATGTAATAACTCTGTTTTTATGTTTGAGTCTGTAATATTAGAGTCCAAGATAGTCAGCACATAGACCACTCTTTAAAAGCTCTAAAAACTCATTTTTATCAAAAATACACTGGAATAATCAATTAACTGGCAGGATAATCGATTATTACAGAAAGAAAATCATTTTCAGATATAACTCACTGGAATAATCGATTAACTGCCAGGATAATCGATTAACTGGGGTAGATAGTCGATTAAATGGCATGTTAATCGATTAACTGATGTTGTTTTGCTCCTCTGCGAGAATGGCTCTGGAATAATCGATTAACACTTAAGATAATCGATTATTTGGGTCTGCTATGTGTTTTGAAATTCAAAATTGGACCAAGTTTCGAAAACCCTCACTACTACAAATAAAGCTTTCAGCGTCGGTTCTGGAAGGCTTTTAACGTCAGTTGTTGAACCGACGTTGTATCAGGCGACGTTGAAAGTCGTAACTTTCAACGTCGGTTCTAATAAACCGACGTGTGAAAGTATGATTTTTTAAATTAATAATTTTTATTTATTTACAACCCCTTTACCCCCTTTTATTTATCTAGAAGTCTCCCTCCAAGTACTTTAGAGTTGGAGGCTCGATACTCCAACCACTAAACTACTAGAATTTTCTCGATAATAACTTACAAATAAATTATATTTATATACAAATAAATATATATCCGTGTAAATATATAAATATATAAATACAAATATATTTATATATTTTGATATATTTATATAGTTATATATTTATATGTTGGATGTGATGGCACACTCGAAAATGAAAGTGTGTATCGAGTGAGTTTTCAAAATTTGATGCTAAATTTGTGAGCATGTATCTTTATATGAGTTTGTAATTTAATGACAAAATATAATCTTTATAATTTTATTTATATAATGATATAAAATAAATTTGGGAAACGTGTTATTTGCTCTCAAGCGAAAAATACCAATTTTCGCTCAAGCGAGACTTGAGTAAGTGAATTTCCGTGAGCTTTAACATATTTTCACTCAAGCAAGAGTCAATCACACTTTCACCCTCGATCGAAAAATACCAATATAATTTATTTGTAAGTTATTATCAAAAAATTATAGTAGTTTAGTGGTTGGGATATTAACTTTCAACCCTAAAATATTGGGTTCAAATGCTATCGGTGACAATTCATTAACTTAAGAGAATTTTTGGTTGAAAATAAAAATAAAAATACTTTCCAAAAAATATATACAAATAAATATATATTTACATGGATATATATTTATTTGTATATAAATATAATTTATTTGTAAGTTATTATTAGAAAATTCTAGTAGCTTAGTGGTTGGAGTATCGGTCTCTAATTCTAAAGTACTGGGTTCGAATCCTGTCAATGATAATTTTCAAATTTAAGTGAGTTTTTGGGTGAAAAAAAATAAAAAAAAAAAGACTTTCCACGTCGGTTCCTTCATATGGGAACCGACGTGGAAAGTGTCAATAATTAAAAAAAAATAAAAAAAAGACTTTCAACGTCGGTTTATATGGGAAACGACGTAGAAAGTATTTTCTACATCGGTTGACTAAGAACCGACGTAGAATGTGTTTAATATTCAACTTTCAACGTCGGTTCATCTGGGAACCGACGTGGAAAGTACTTTCTACGTCGTCTCAGCTATAACCGACGTTAAATGACGACGTAGAAAGTATATTTTGTAGTAGTGTCTATTCCCAATTCATCCATTTTCGAAAATCCCCAATTCCAAAACCCTATTCTCTCTACTTAAGGTTCTCTAAGGCTATCTGCAAATTGAACAACCTTTTTCATACAAAAGTTAAGATTTGTGACTGCTAGAGAACTGTTTGTAGGGAAGAAAAAGGGGCTTTTGAAAACCTAATGTGGACTAGAAGCGATAAGAATCACTGATTGGGTTTCTTGATGGATTGTGTGTTGTGTCGTCTCTAGGAAAAGTTGTTCTTCATCCTTTTTGGATTCAAAGGAGGTGTTCATCTCTTGTGTGACTCAAGAGAGGTGTTTTCTTTACCTTATCTTTTCAATTTGTAATCTGTTTGTAAAATTGTGATTATAGTGACAGTGTTAATTCTCTATTTGAGTGATTAGCAACTAGACGTAGGGTCTTTTGATCCGAACCAGTATAAATCAATTCGTAATCTTCTATCCCTTATCTATTTACTTTACACAGCATCTTAATCGGTGAAATTTGGGAAAAATTTTAAAACTCTAATTTTTGTTTAAGAAACCAATTCACCCCCCCCCTCTTGGTTTTTGTCCGTAAACGCAAACATTCTGTTGCACGATTCTAACAAATATATCCAGGGGGAGATTAAGAGACTCTAACACTTGATACAAATTTGAGCTAATCTATGTTATACTATACTATGCTAATCTTGAGCTGGCTATATAGAGTCAAGCATTTTAATTAATTTCAGGTGTTTCCTTTATCATCATCAAAAAGGGGGAGATTGAAAGCAATGAGGGGGAGATTGATGAAAATGTCCCTACATTCCCAAGAGATGATTTTTGTGATGATTCAAGTCAACTACATTCAAGTCAACACCATTCAAGATGAATTAAGGACAAGCTGGATTTAAGACGTTGGTGACAATGTGAAACATTTCCCTACATGCCCAAGATATGTTTTTGATAAAGATAATGATTCAAGCAAGCGCAAGATGATTCCTGAAAACTAGATAGAGTCTTAGAATACTGGATATGGAGGTACAAGTTGATGAAGTAATATTATGTATAAGCCTCCAAAATACAAGTGTGATAAAATTCATAACATGATATTTTTCACTGTCATAATCAATTATAATGCATCAAAAATGGAAAAATGATTTTCTCTATCATAATTGATTATACTGGTAACATTATCAATTATGGCAATTCAAATTTGAAAAATATATCTGTTTTGAAGAATAAATGTTTTTGAATATACCCTGATTTTTATTCACGAAAATATTAATGTCCAACGGCCATTTTCTGATGCTATTTTTCTATTTAATTGAGTTTTGATGAAAAATCAAAAACACATAATTACAGAATTCGAAAATACAATTTAAATTCAATCAGCTTTGAGAAAAGAATTCTGAGCAAGGCAATAGAGATTTTTTACACCTTCTGAGAAAACCCTCTTCTCTACTGTCTTCTGTGCTCTCATTGTTAATCACACTTGTTCTTGGAGTTTGACATTCTACAGGCTTCTACAATTTATTGTCTCCATTACCCAGGTGTGACTATTCTTATTTTTATTACCTTCATCCTTTGTGTATTGGTGGCAAAGGAGATGCTTTTCATCCCTAGTGTGATTCTAGGGAGGTGGTCATCCTTAGTGAGATTCTAAGGAGGTGTTTTCATCCTTTGATTTGTTCAAAGGAGGTTTTCATCCCTAGTGTGATTCTAGGGTGGTGTTCATCCTTAGTGGGATTCTAAGGAGGTGTTTTTTCATCCTTTGATTTGTTAAGAGGAGGTGTTCATCCCTAGTGGGATTTTAGGGAGGTGTTCATCCTTAGTGGGTTTCTAAGGAGGTGATTGTCTTTTTAATTAGTTTACTTTTTACTAGTTCTTCTGCTGAGTTGATTGTAATTTGTAAACTGAATTTGAAAGATAGTGAATTGGGAGTCACTCTTGTGTTAAGAGTTGACTGGGAGCTGGATGTAGGGTTGGCTATACCCGAACCAGTATAAATCTCTGTGTGTTCTTCTCTTTCCCTTATCTCTTTCTCTTTTCCTGATTATATTATCGTTTCCGCTTTATCTGTGTTCAAACAAATTATTGACTCACAAATAAATTTTTAATTTGACATCTATTTTAATTTGTGCATCTATTCACCCCCCCTCTAGATGTCATTTGTCTAACATTAGTTGCTCTCGAAATGAAGAATAAAGATTGTTTTATCAATGGCAATTTCCCAAATCCTCCGGTCACCGATCCTCTGTATGATGCTTGGCCCAGATGCAATCGGATGGTCATGTCCTGGCTAACGAGATCCATGAATCCAGTGACAGATCTTCTTGGGAGCTTAGGGGGTCGTGGCCCCCCAAAGTTTTGTAACTCTCATGTAATTTATGATTTTGGCCCCCCCAAACTTAATGAACATTTAATATATTTACTTGTATATTTACAATTTTATCCTCTCAGTCCCTCCTCAGTTTTGTAACTCTCATATAATTTATGATTTTGTCCCCCTTAAACTTAATAATCATTTAATATATTTAAGTATATATCTACAATTTTATCCTTTCACCCTTTCATCTTCTTTCTTCCTTTTATATTTATTTATTATTTATTAATAATATATTATTTGACCCCCCAAGATCAATGGTCAAGATTCGTCACTGCATGAATCCCTCCATCAAGCAATTTGTCATGTGGATGGATATTGCCTTCGAAATTTGGACTAACCTAAAGGAACGATTCTCTCACACCGATAAATTTTGAATCACTGATTTGCAAGATCGTTAGACTTGCAGGCAAGGTGATTGTTCAGTATCTGAATATTATACGTGTTTGAAAATTTTGTGGAAAGAGATTGAAATGTACCGTTGTGTCCTCCTCTGCACCTGCAAACCGTCTTGCTCTTGCGATCTTATCCCCAAACTTCAGAAAGAGAGAGAAGATTATTACGTTATTCGGTTTCTTTGAGGTCTCAATGATGATTATACCTAAATTTATTCCCAAATGATGCTCATGGATCCCATGCTTTCAAACATCAAGACTTTCTCCGAATTCTTCAACATGAGCGAGAGTTTCTGGGTACTCATTATCATTATTCATCTACCTCTCAAGACTCTATAGCATTCTCTGCTCAATACCATGATTTTTCCAAGTCTAGTAATACCATCAAACCTCACGATGGGATGCCCAAGACCCCCAATCCTGGAAAATCAATCAATCGGAATGCTAAGTTTTGTGAAAAATGCAAGAAAACCAATCATACCATCAAAACTTGTTACTAGCGTATTGGTTTTCCTACTGGCTACCGCAAGACCGGACGAATTCCTTCCTCTGGAATCATTGCTTCGGCAAGTTTGGTAGAAGTAGATTCCATTACTTCCTCACAACAATCTAAACTAGTTGAAGAACCTAATCGTGACCAATTCAGTTTTTCTAAAGAGCAGTATTAAGCTCTCATGGCCCTTCTCTAGCAGTCTAATATTAATTCGTCCTCCGTTAATCACATCGAGAGCTCACCTCCTAACCCCTTAGGTGATGTATCTTCTCCTTTTCCTTGGATTGTCGATAGTAGCGCAATAGACCACATTTGCCCATCTAAACATCTTTTTATCTCTTTAAAACCTATTACACCAATATAAATTCAACTCCCCAATCACACCACTATCTTGGCTCATTTTTCTGGGAGTATTAATCTTGGCCAGATAACTCTTCATAACATTTTGTATGTACCAGATTTTGTTGCACATTTAATTTCCATTCCTTAGCTTCTTTCTCGCAATAACTACATGATCATTTTCTCCAATTTAACTTGTTTCATCATGCAGCAGTCCACTTTTCAGATGATTGGTCTAGCTAAGCAACGAAATGGCTTATTTTACATTCAACAGATCAATGATATCGGTGATTTGAAGACTCCTGGATCAGGCATTGTACCTGTTGTCAATACCTCTCACACCACTCATACCAACACCATGATTTGGCATTTTAGACTAGGTCATACATCTAATAAAGTGTTGCAACACTTATCTTCAAAATATGCTGATATTGCTTTTGATTGTATACAGCCTTGTAACACATGTCATTTTGCAAAACAAAAACGGCTACCTTTTCCCAGTAGCATTAGTAAAACTTCAAAATTTTTTGAACTCATTCACGTTGATATATGGGGGCTTGTCTCTACCTCTTCCATTGATGGTTTTCAATACTTTTTAACTGTTGTGGATGATTTCACAAGATTTACTTGGATTCATTTGTTAAAAACAAAATCTGATGTTAAAAATGTTGTTCCTTCCTTTATACAAATAATTGAAAACCAATTTACTTTAAAATTAAAGAGACTAAGGTCGAACAATTGTAAAGATTTTTTCTTAAATGATTACTTTTCCACCAAAGGCATCTTTCATGAAACCACTTGTGTTGAAACTCCTCAACAAAATAGCATTGTTGAAAGGAAGCACCAACATTTACAAAATGCTAGTCGTGCTCTTTTGTTTCAATCTCATTTACCAAAATGTTTTTGGTCTTATGCTGTCAAGCATGCCACTCATATCATAAATAGACTTCCTAGCTCTTTTTTACATTTTAAATCACCTTATGTGTATGGCAACCCTCCCATCTTAAATCATTTACGAGTTTTTGGGTGTTTAGCTTATGCCACTACTCTTGTTGCTGGGAGAACCAAACTTGATAAACGTGCCAATAAAACTATTTTTCTAGGCTTCAAGCCAAGCACAAAAGGCTATATTTTATATGACACTATCAACAAGTCTTGTTTTACATCTCGCAATATCATTTTTTAATGAGCAACACTTTCCATATTTCATTCATTCTACATCAACTCATTCATCTCCAAACCATCGAGATATTACATTTTTTATAATCTCATTACTTTTGATCATATTCCATTCAATCCATATTTTCCCCATCCCACTCATTCATTACAGCATAGTCCACTCCCTATACCAGATAGCAGTCAAACCCCTATTCCAGATAACAGTCAAACCCAATGACAGGACAATCTTCAACTCACTGAATCATCTACACGAATTTCAAGCAGAATCAAGAAGCCACCCTCATACTTAGCTGACTATTACTATTCAAATATTGCATCATCTAATGCCACTTATTGCACTCCTTATCCCTTACACTCTTATCTTTCATACTCTAAATGCTCTAACTTACATACTGCTTTTTGCTTAAATCTCTCTGGTACATTGGAGCCAACCTCCTTTACGGAAGCAAATCAAATTGACGGTCGGAAAGTGGCTATGTTGGCTGAATTACATGCTCTACAGCAGAATCACACTTGGTCCCTGGTTAATCTTCCTCTAGGCAACAAAGTTGTGAGGCGTAAATGGGTCTATGGAACCAAGTTCAAACCGGATGACACCGTTGATAGACACAAAGCAAGATTGGTTGCTAAAGGTTTCACACAAACAGGGGGGATTGATTTTTTTGAGACTTTCTCTCCTGTTGTAAAGTTAACTACTGTTCGGTTTTTACTTTCAGTTGTTGTCTCATCTGGTTGGTTTCTACAGCAACTTGATGTTGATAATGCATTTTTGCATGGTGAACTTGATGAAGAGGTATATATGAAACCCCCACCAGGATTAACCCTCTCTTCTCCTAATCTTGTTTGCAAGCTCCACAAATCCTTATATGGATTAAGACAAGCAAGCTGACAGTGGAATGTCAAGCTCACTTCTGCTCTGGTTCATTTTGGTTTCACACAAAGTTTTGTTGATCATTCCTAATTTGTTAAAAAGGTTGTTGACTACTTCATGGCTCTGTTGGTCTATGTCGATGACATAGTCATCACTAGAAATAACCTTTCTGATATCAATCACCTTAAAGCCTATCTTAATGATCAGTTTCGTATTAAAGATCTCAGAGAGTTAAAATATTTTTTAGGCTTTGAGGTTGCTCGTTCCAACCGTGGCTTGGTACTTAATCAAAGTAAATATTGCCTTGATATCTTGTCTGAATTTGGTCTTACTGGCTACAAACCATTGCCTTCTCCTGCTACTCCTTCTGTCAAGCTCAATGATGATGATGGAGATTTGATTTCTGATCCTACTACTTTCAAGAGACTTATTGGCAAACTTTTATATCTCACACACACAATACCTGATATCAATTTTGCAGTACAGCATATCAGCCAGTTCATGACAAAACCACAGACCTCTCACTTGCAAGCTGTTTTTCGGATACTTAAATACCTAAAAAATGCTCCTGGGCAAGGTCTCTTTTACCGTCTTCAAAACTCATCGCATTCAAGCTTTTGCAAATTCCGATTGGACAAGTTGCAGCATCACCAGAAGATCCATCACAGGGTATTGTATTTTCTATGGGAATTGCTTAATATGTTGGAAATCTAAAAAGCAGAACACGGTTTCTCACAGTTCGACAGAGGCCGAATATAGGGCTTTAGCCGATGTCACATGTGAATTACATTAGATAAAGTATCTTTTTTATGATTTATCCTTAAACATTCCTTTACCTTTTTTTCACTTTATGTGATAATCAGTCCACCTTCCAATTAGCCAAAAATTCTTCATTCCATAAAAGAATCAAACATATAGAAGTTGATTGTCATCCACACCAAGATTATTGAAGGCCTCATTCTTCTTTCATATATTCCATCATTACACCAGCTCGCAAATATATTCACTAAGGCTCTCTTTCCTGCACCGTTTAATACAAATATGTCCAAGTTGGATTTGATTAACATTTATAACCCACCTTGAGAGGGGATATTAGAGATAGGATTATTGTAAATCAGTGACCGCTGCTGTGATAATTGTTTTTTGTTAGCCATATATTTTCTGTTAGCTTTTCTGTTACAGTGACAGGTAATCTTTTCTTTTCTTACTCCTTTGGTCTTATATAACACGACCTCTGTATTCCTAAAACATTGGTTTTTTTTTTATTATTTTATTCAATGAGAAAAGGTTACACCATTATTCTCTAATAAAGTGAAAGGTCAAACAGACATGTTGAAAATTAATATATAGACTATATGAGAAAAAATAATTTTATAGAAAAACTATAAAATTACTTCGTTTTTATCCCGTATTAGTCAAGTTGTTTAGATAATTTAGTATCATAAATTTCACATTTATTATTCTTTAATAATAAAGATGAAGTTTAACAGATGTTAATTATCCACGTAAACCTAACAATTTTGGAATTTTCTTATTGAAAAATAATATCTAAATATAGTTTTTAAAATAGTTTTATGGTTGTTCTCCATTAAAATTAGAACTTTAATTCCATAATGTACATTGTCATTAATGCAAATGCAAACTTTTGTTATGTAAATTACTAAAGTATATAAATTCAATTCTGATTGAAAAAATAATATAAAAATTATTTAAAAAATTATATTTAAGTTTTACCTTTTTTCTTTTTTTTTATATTATAATGAAATATATATTTCAAAGTAACTCAAGTATATGTATCTTTAAAATTATTCTTACACTATGTAACGACCCTATAAATCACTACTATAATGATGTCTTCGCAAAGTAGTAAACAACAACATCTATTTTACGTTATATTACTGTAATTGTAACATATATTGAAATTCCAGTTCACTAACGGAACTTCAAAATATAGTAACATAATTTATTTATATATTATACATGTAAAAGTAGCTCCCTGGAAGCTATCCCACTGAACTATCCCTGCTATCCAGTAGTCACATCACTATCTCTCAACTCCTGATCTGCTCCCACATAAAAGTGATCATCGCAGTCCCATCCACATGGAAAAATAGGGGTAAGTATTAAATCATTCGATATAATAAAACGAGATATAGAAGTAATAATTATATATTATGATCAATTACGAAATTATCAACACACTAAGACACCTTCGGAAGTATACCCTAACTATGCCCGAACTCGGAGGCTATCATCTCGTGGGCACATTGTGATCGGTACCCGCAGTACCATTCGACCACCCTCCACACGAGTAGGATTATTGGCGCCCTTCATCACTCATACTAGAGTACCCCTCCGAGCGCGCCACCGGTCATCCCCCATCGACTTCTCACCACACGATCTCGTAGTCTACTTGACCCGACCAATCGGTGAAGTCCGGGACCTCATTCGAGAATCCTCAGACATAGTTATTACACTAATGTACTCGTACCACCCGGGTACCATTCCAACATAACAACATTTATTCACATTTGCTGGATTCCGGACCACCTGTCCTCACGGCTCATTCGAGTCAATAAAAATAGTATTTGACCGATTCCGGCACCAACCCTCCGGCTCGGTCTAGCCAATATATAACGTCTCAGGACTGATTCTGGGCATCAGCCCTTAGGCTCAGTCTGACACACACACGTCACAACACACTACTTTCATTCTCTCTCTCTCTTTATATTTTTTTTTTCTAAAATCATTTCCGAAATCATTTCCAAAACTATTTCCGAAACTATTTTTGAAATCATTTTCGAAATCATTAAATTACTATTTTGCCCTTAATCTTTTCTTAAAATTCCATGTATGTCCCTAAATGACTATTTTACCCTTGGACATTTTTTAAAATTCCTTCCATGTCCCGAAAATGACTATTTTGCCCTTGGACATTTTCAAAAAGTCCTTCCATGTCCCGAAAATGACTATTTTACCCTTGAACAATTTCAAAAATTCCATTTATGTCCCTAGGATGTAAAATGACTATTTTGCCCTTGAACATTTTCGAAAATTACATTTATGTCCCTAGGATGAAAAATGACTATTTTACCCTTGATCTTTTTAAAAATCCCCACCATATCCCTTTCTCCTTCCTTGGCCCGATGAATGATTGTCGAATTTTACAAATTTTGGCAGATTTCAAATTACTCAATTTTAGACAACGAAACTAGTCCCAAATCGAAATTAAACATGAATTATATCTAATTTAAGTTGAAAACATCAATTTTACTATATAATTCATCCTTAATTTCAAGAATTTAATCAATATTTAAAACTTTGCAAAATATGAATAGTAATCACCTCCAGTATGCCATTTTCAAAATCCAGGTTTCAAATTTCTCAGTTTCAATCACCCAAATTAGTTCCAAATCAAAATTAAACCATAAACATGTTCAATTTAAGTTAAAAACAACAATTTTATTATATAATTCATCCTTAATTTCAAGAATTTCAGAAACTTTCAAACGGTGAACAGTTCATCAGAATCAGAAATTCTTCAAAATCAGACATTCAAATAATTCATATCTCTACTCTTATTCCTTATTCGCAGAGTACCCAACAATTCAATTTCATATATTGAATAAATTAAACTTCCCCTTACCTGGTATGGTATTTCTACCGAAGTTTTCCCACTTAATTCAAGCTCTCTCCCGTTTCACCAGATCCTGCACAAGTAGAGTCTCGTTGCTTGAAATTTAGACAATAGAAGAAGAAGAATGAGGAACATGTGATATGGGAGGAAGAATTTCCCGCAGAAACCATTCATCCCCCCTTCGAACATATAAAAGAAAAAAAATTTACTATGCATGAGGAAAACTTTGTTACGAAGTTTTCTTGAATAGTAAAAAGCATACGTCACAATCTCCCCTCCACAAAAATTTTCGTCCTCAAAATGAACTTACTTGGAAATAGATATGGATAGGACTCTCGCATCTGGTCCTTCATCTCCCAAGTGAAGTCTCCAAATTTATGATCCCATACTACCTTCACCATTGAGATGGTTCTACCTCTAAGTTGTTTCTGCTGAGAATCATCTATCATCAATGGTCTCACATCCACGGAGAGATCGTCTCTAATCTGCACATCGTCTGACTCTAGGACATGACTGGGGTCATGTACATATTTCCTCAACTGAGATACATGAAATACATTGTGCAAATTCGCCAAATGAGGTGGCAACGCTAACTGATATGCCACTGGACCTACCTTCTTCAAAATCTGATATGGGCCAATAAACTTGGGAGTCAACTTCTTAGATTTAATTGCCCTTCCTACTCTAGTAGTAGGTCTGATTCTAAAAAATACATGGTCTTCCCCCTCAAATTCCAAAGGTCTCCTCCTCTGGTCCGCATATGATTTTTGTTTACTCATAGCGGCTCTCAGCTTCTCTTGTACCTCCCGGACCTTCTCTGTAGTTTGCTGGAGTAGCTCAGGTCCAATCAACACTTTCTCCTCATTTTGATACCAACATAAAGGTGTTTGACACCTCCTCCCATAAAGAGCCTCATATGGTGCCATTCCGATGCTGGGATGATAGCTGTTATTATATGTGAACTCTATTAATGGAAGGATATCATCCCAACTTCCTAGATTATCCAACACACAAGACCTCAACAAGTCTTCTAGTGACTGGATGGTCCTCTCTGACTGTCCATCTGTCTGGGGGTGATAGGCTGAACTCAACCTAAGTCGGGTACCTAATGCCTCTTGTAAAGTCTGCCAGAATCTTGAAGTAAATCTAGGATCCCTATTCGAGATAATGCTAGATGGAACCCCATGTAATCGAACAATCTCGCGAATATATAGTTGTGCCAGCTTAGCCATAGATATCCTCAGATTTACAGGGAGGAAATATGTACTCTTTGTTAATATGTCCACTATCACCCAGATCGAATCGTGCCCCAAAATTTTCCGTGGTAAATGGGTAACAAAATCCATGGTAATGCTATCCCACTTCCATTCAGGTATCTCCATTTGTTGTAGCATTCCTCTCGGCCTCTGGTGTTCCACCTTTGCTTTCTGACAAGTCAAACAAGTAGCCACATACTCTGCAATATCTCTCCTCATACCAGACCACCAATAAACCTTCTTCAGATCTTGATACATCTTAGTCATACCAGGGTGTAGACTCATACAACTTCGATGACCTTCATCTAGTATTGCTCTCTTCAATTCTTGGTCAACAGGAATACAAATCCTTCCTCCGAATCTTAGAATATTATCCTCACCCATCTTGTAGTCAATGGTCTGCTCGGATCCTAACTGATCCATAACACCTTTCAACGTCATATCACCCCGTTGTCTATCTCTGATCATCTCGAGAAAATCATTAGTAATGGTAATGCTACCACAACTAATGCTAGTATCACGAAACTCTACATCTAGATGCAGATCCCTGAACTGCTCAAGTAATCTTAATTCATCCATCATCATTGCTGGCATATGAATTGTCTTCCTACTCAAGGCGTCAGCCACCACATTCGCCTTTCCTGGATGATAAAGTAACTGAAAGTTATAATCCTTCAGAAACTTCATCCATCTTCTCTGTCTCATATTTAGCTCCTTATGATCGAATAAATACTTCAGGCTCTTGTGATCACTAAAAACTTCAAATCTGACTCCATAAAGATAATGTCTCCACATCTTGAGAGCAAACACCACTGCTGCTAGTTCCAAGTCATGAATGGGATAATTCCTCTCATGAATTCTAAGTTGTCTCGACGAATATGCCACAGCCCTTTTATCTTGCATCAAGACACAACCTAACCCCTGAATAGAAGCATCACAATATACCTAAAAAGATTGAGTCACATCTGGGATCACCAACACTGGGGAACTAGACAACCTTCTTTTAAACTCCTGGAAACTCTCCTCACATCTATCTGTCCAAGCAAAAGGTTGATCTCTACGGGTCAACTGTGTCAAAGGAGCTGCTATTTTAGAGAAACCCTCTATAAATTTCCGTTAATATCCTGCAAGTCCAACAAAGCTACGCACTTCCGTCACTGTCTTAGGGGGTTCCCATTTTAACACTGCATCTACCTTGGCAAGATCTACAGATATCCCTTCTGCCGATATTACATGTCCCAAAAACTGCACCTATTCTAACCAAAACTCACATTTTGAAAGCTTGGCATACAATTATTTCTCTCTTAACACAGCCAACACCGCCCTCAGATGTTCCTAGTGTTCTTCTCAAGTTCTAGAATAAATAAGAATGTCGTCTATAAAAACAACAACAAACTTATCTAAATAAGGACGGAAGATCCTGTTCATATAGTCCATAAACACTGCAGGTGCATTTGTTACTCCAAACGGCATGACCACATATTCATAATGGCCATATCTCGACTCGAACGTCGTCTTCGTACATCCTCTTCTTTAACCGAGTATCGATGGTATCCGGATCTCAAATCAATCTTAGAAAAGATTGATGCTCCCTATGACTCGGTCTAATAAATCATCAATCCTCGGCAACGGTACTTGTTCTTGATAGTCACCTTGTTTAGTTGCTGGTAATCAATACACAACCTGGAGCTCCCATCTTTCTTCTTTACTAGCAATACGGGAGCGCCCCGGGGAGATACACTCGGGCGAATGAACTTCTTTACCAGCAAATCCTCTACCTGTTTCTTCAATTCAGCCAATTCTGCTGGAGCCATACGGTATGGTGCCATAGAGATTGGGCCTGAACCAGGAATTAGATCAATCCCAAATTCTACCTCTCTCTGAGGTGGCAGCCTTGGTATCTCATCTGGAAACACATCAGGAAATTCTCTCACAACCGGTACCTCTTCCAGGATATTATCCTTCATTTCATCCATCTGAGTCAGAATCAAATAACACTGAGCTCCCTCTCGTATCTCTTTCTGAACCTGTCAAGCTGATGTAATAAGCTCATCTCCTGATTTCGGATGCACCAACCTCTTCTGTCCACAGTCAATCAAAATGCGATTGGTGGATAACCAATTCATCCCTAAGATCACATCCATATCCTTCAAAGGTAAACCGATTAAGTTCACCTTGTACTGTCGTCCTTCTACGACAACTGGGAACCTTAAACACACATAGGAAGACACCACCAGTCCAGTTGTTGGTGTAGATACCCTTAATTCATAGGGTAGGTCACACACAAGTAAGTTAAGTTTATCCATACAATTATTAGCAATAAAAGAATGGGTAGCACCTGAATCAAACAAAACTTGTAGAGGTATATCAGAGATAAAACACACACCTTGCACTAAATTCTCTAACCTCGATGCCTCTGCTCCTGACAAGGCAAACACCCGTCCTGCAGCTCTGGGTTTCGCGTCACTCCCCCTGGGTGCTAATGATGCCCCAGCTGAGACTATAGCATTGGGCTTCTGTGGACGAGTCTCTAGCCATATGTCCTGGCTTCTGGCAAGTGTAGCAAAGACCTGCCCAAGAAGTCTGGGAAGGATTAGTGAAGGCATTCTGTGGGCACTGATTCCTGTAATGAGGGCCTCCACATTGAAAACATTTTACCCCGGATACAGATCTTGATGATCAAGGTGCTGGGATAACACTGCCACTCCTGGAGGACTGGGGGCGTGAATAAGGCATCCTCCTCTCTGATCTACTACTCCCACTTGGGACCCCACTTGGGTGGGTCCTCATCACTCTGACTCCTCCCTCCTGGAGTCTCTCTATTGTCTTCGCTTTCTCCACCAGCTCTGGGAATCTCCTGATAGAGAAAGGAATCACCATGAGCTTGATCTCAGCCCTCAAGCCTTCCTTAAACTTCCTACAAAGCCACTGTTCTGAAGATGTACCTGTGTAGAAACGAGATAAGTGCTCAAATCGTACGGCCTAATCATGCACCGTCGTATTACACTCGTCTCGGACTCGGGAACTCGATCTCCTTCCGAAATCTAACACTCGTCGGGAAGTATTTCTCCAAAAACCTCTCACGGAAGGTTTCTCAATTACACACCTCCCCACGTGCAATCATCATCCTTTGAGTCCCTGACCACCAGAACTCAGCCTCATCCACTAGTAAGTATTTTCCAAATGTCAATTTCCTGTCTTCCGGGCATAAGGTAGCCTCAAAAATCTTCTCCACTTCACGCAACCACTTCTCTGCTGCATCTGGACCCAAATCTCCTCCAAAACGAGGCGGATTATGCCTCATGAACTCAGTCAGTCTCATCTGCTTTGATTGGTGAAATCCAGCAGAGGATGATGCCATAGTTGGCCTCCACTGCGGGTAGGTAGCCTGCTGCTGCATGGCAGCTGCCAACATTTCCATTGCCCTAGCTAGGGCATCTACACTCGATGGAGTAGGAGTAAGAGTAGGAGGTCGCGGTGCCATCCTATATCAAATGCAACCATCAATACAGAGCAAACATTCACACACACTCACATATCAGAGTATAATCACAACGGACTTATCATAGGGTCACTACCCATCCCCACAGATTTACAAGGATACTACTGCTCTGATAACACTATTGTAACGACCCTAGAAATCGCTACTATAATGATGTCTTCGCAAAGTAGTAAACAAGTAAATAACAACATCTATTTTACATTATATTACTCGTAATTGTAACATATATTGAAATTCCAGTTCACTAACAGAACTTCAAAATATAGTAACATAATTTATTTATATATTATACATGTAAAAGTAGCTCCCTAGAAGCTATCCCACTGAACTATCCCTGCTGTCCAATAGTCACATCCCCCATCTCTCAACTCCTGATTTGCTCCCACATAAAAGTGATCATCGCAGTCCCATCCACATGGAAAAATAGGGGTAAGTATTAAATCATTCGATATAATAAAATAGATATAGAAGTAATAATTATATATTATGATCAATTACAAAATTATTAACACACTAAGACACCTTCCGGAAGTATACCCTAACTATGGCCGAACTCAGAGGCTATCATCTGTGGGCACATTGTGATTTGTACCCGCAGTACCATTCTGACCACCCTCCACACAGAGTAGGATTACTGGTGCCCTTCATCACTCATACTGGAGTACCCCTCCGAGCGCGCTGATGAGTCATTATATTCCCGTATTTTCTTCCCTTTTTGAACTTATTTTAATTAGTGTTTTGGGCTTAACTTTCTATTATTAGTGAATTTTTATTAATTGGGCTTCATTGGGACAATAATTAGATTTTAATTAATTTAAATCTATATGATCTAATTTTTTCTCATTATTAATTTTAGGACAGTTAAAGCAATTTTGGGCCTAGAAGATTGGGCTAGATGTACAACATCGATTACGCGCCACCAGTCATCCTCCATCGACTTCTCACCACCTGATCTCGTAGTCTACCTGACCCGACCAATCAGTGAAGTCTGGGACCTCATTCAGAATCCTCCGACATAGTTATTACACTAATGTACTTTGTACCACCCCGGGTACCATTCAAACATAACAACATTTATTCACATTTGCCGGATTCTGGACCACTTGTCCTCATGGCTCATTCGGGTCAATAAAAATAGTATTTGACTGATTCTGGCACCAACCCTCCGGCTCAGTCTAGCCAATATATAACGTCTCAGGACTGATTCTGGGCATCAGCCCTCAGGCTCAGTCTGACCCACACACATCACAACACACTACTTTCATTCTCTCTCTCTTTATATATATATTTTTCTAAAATCATTTCCGAAATCATTTCCGAAATCATTTCCGAAACTATTTCCGAAACTATTTTCGAAATCATTTTCGAAATCATTAAATTACTATTTTGCCCTTAATCTTTTCTTAAAATTCCATGTATGTCCCTAAATGACTATTTTAACCTTGGACATTTTTGAAAATTCCTTCCATGTCTTGAAAATGACTATTTTGCCCTTGGACATTTTCAAAAAGTCCTTCCATGTCCTGAAAATGACTATTTTACCCTTGAACAATTTCAAAAATTCCATTTATGTCCCTAGGATGTAAAATGACTATTTTTCCCTTGAACATTTTCAAAAATTACATTTATGTCCCTAGGATGAAAAATGACTATTTTACCCTTGATCTTTTTAAAAATTCCCCACCATATCCCTTTCTTCTTCCTTGTCCCAGTAACAGTGTTGAATTTTACATATTTTGGCAGATTTCAAATTACTCAGTTTTAGACAACCAAACTAGTCCCAAATCGAAACTTAACATGAATTATATCTAATTTAAGTTGAAAACAACAATTTTACTATATAATTCATCCTTAATTTCAAGAATTTAATCAATATTTAAAACTTTGCAAAATATGAATAGTAATCACCTCCAGTACGCCATTTTCAAAATCCATGTTTCAAATTTCTCAGTTTCAATCACCCAAATTAGTTCCAAATCAAAATTAAACCATAAACATGTTCAATTAAGTTAAAAACAACAATTTTATTATATAATTCATCCTTAATTTCAAGAATTTCATAAACTTTCAAACGGTGAACAGTTCATCAGAATCAGAAATTCTTCAAAATTAGACATTCAAATAATTCATATCTCTACTTTTATTCCTTATTCGCAGAGTACCCAATAATTCAATTTCATATATTAAATGAATTAAACTTCTCCTTACCTGGTATGGTATTAAGCTTTCTCACTTAATTCAAGCTCTCTCCTATTTCACCAGATCCTGCACGAGTAGAGTCTCGTTGCTTGAAATTTAGACAATAGAAGAAGAAGAATGAGGAACATGTGATATGGGAGGAAGAATTTCACGCAGAAACCATTCATCCCCCCTTCGAACATATAAAAGAAAAAAATTTACTGTGCATGAGGAAAACTTCGTTACGAAGTTTTCTTACACAGTAAAAAGCATACGTCACACACTAGTTTGATCTCTCTAATATGTATACATAAAGATATTTCTAATGTGTATACATAAAGATTACCTCAAGAGTAACTTAACATAGATGTTGCTATATATGTTTTTAAGAGTTATTTTTGTCCATAAAAAAGTTGTTTTTATATATCAAATCAGAATATTTTTATGTAAAATGAAAATCATAAATATAGATTCCTAAATCATATTTAAATTATTAAAGCAAAATAAATTGACCTAAATTTTTTTATGTTATTAAAACCGGATCATCAAATTAATAACATACATATTTAGGGTTCAAATATTCAATTGAAATAAAGTCTGAAATAATATATTTTAATAATATAATAATATATTGAACTTAAAATAAGTTTATTATAACATAATAAATAATTTCAATCTAATATAAATATTATTTAAAAAAGTATTATATAATAATAATAATAATATTTATAAATAATCAACATATCATCAAATAATTTGAGTATAAAGTAATTAGAGAAAAAAAATTAATATTGCACTTAACTTAAAAATAATCAGAAAAAAATTATAAATAACTTAAAAATAATTAGAGAAAAATATTACACCTAACTTAAAAATAGTTAAGGGAGAAAATTTACATAATATCTTCTATTGCATCTAATTTCAAATTTTATAAATTTTATTTTATTTTAAGACATGATAATGGAACTCAAATATGACTTACTCCACTTAACCCACTTCTCACTCATCAATGTTATTTTTATTCGTAATATACAATTTTAGAAACCATCACAATTTTAGAAAACCTCAATTTTTAAAAACCCTAATTTTAGAAAATCTCAAATTTAATTTTATGAAATATGTACTAAAAATCTCTCCAAAAGCATTATTCCTTTACATGACATCTCCAACATTATTTTATCAAATTAAATTTTAAAATAAAAAATTATGATTCTTACATGTTATATTTTTATGAATGATTGTAGTAATAATAATAATATACCACGATTGATTGACGATAAGAATAACGTTGAAAAAAGACAATCAAAGATAACAGGAAACACTTTTGTAAAATAAAAATTCTCTATTCAGGTTTATATGTCTTTAATGTTAAACTAAAAAATAAAAAAGATAAAACAAAATAATATTATTTAATCCTTTAAAAATAAAGGGATAATCTCTTAACCAATTCGATTTTATCTATTTATATGATTTATTATTCGTTCGATTATCCGACCGGTTATGATTAAACCAGTAAGTAGATCGAGACATGTTTTAATATCCATATTTTTAGAGATAGTCACGATGGTGCATGGCAGCTAGAAGCAGATCCACTGAGTAGATGCTGGTTTCTGTGACATTTTGTTTCATTCCCCAACTCCACTCTTTCCATTCCATGGCAACAACGGCTAGCTGGAAAGTTTCAAACCACGGCAATCTGTTAGCTTCGAACCATTTGTACGTCCTGTACCTGTGTGTCTGTAACTGCATGATGTTGATGGGAGAGTAATCAATAATTAAATTACCCACTGTATATGACAATTTTCTAATAAGCTCATGAGCTGTATGTGAATGTTGTCGCTGACTTCTCTATGTCAACATTTGCTATATGCATGATTGCCGATGAGTCATCCCTTTATTCTTAAGGAGCACGAAATCATCTAAAATTCTGTTTGTTACACACGCAAAAAAACAAAACATAAGTCTGTCTTTCTTTCTTTAATAATTAAATGGGCCGCATTAATAGAAGTGTTGGAGAGAAAACAATATGAAGCAGCGCAATGCAAGAGAAAGTTCCTAGATTTTAAAAATAGTTGGCGTGGCTTTGGATCCGCTCGCTAGCTTTAATTGATATAGATGTAAAAATTGTATTAACTAAGAAAACGTTTACTTGCAGAAAGTGCCTAAACTTTGCGTCTAAAATATTGTGTAATGATATTCATAATTTGTCGTCGCTTCAATTTTAAAGTAAACGGTACTCTCCAGTAAAATCCAACTAGAAGCAGCCTCCATTTCATGTGGCTGTGGGTCCCCTCTGAATTTTCTTACCTATCATTCATATGTGATATGACCAAAAAGACCCTTAATAAACATTTTTATCAGTTACGTGAAGTTGCAAAGCTCCCAACAACCACAGCAAATCATTGAAAAGGGCACAATTACATAATAAGTTAAACTTTAAATGTTAACATCTCTAATAACGAGCACTAAAGTATTTTACAATATCAATCTAATTTTTTAAATAGGTAAATACTACTACTCAGCACTTTTGTTTAAGGAAACAATTTATTAAAATATGTACAAATCTTTTAAATTTTTTAACCCATATCCTTAAAAAAACTTGATATTATGTTAATAAATTACTTAAACACAATGATTGGTAGGTGGGGTTGGTAAATCAATGATAACCTATACGAGTAAAGGGCATTACAGTAATTAAGTAAACAAATTATATAACATGCAGCCTATCCAGCTTGATCCAACCGCGTACAGTGCAGCCGTGTCCTTAACGAGTTGGCAGTTTGCCCACCATTCACATTTGATCTGTGAAAGTAAAGACTGAAAACAAAAACTACTTATCTGACTCTTTCTCTGATCACGCTACGCGTCCTAAATCCCCAAACTCTCTCGTATATATGTGGAAAGACCACTCATCATCTTCTTCCATCATTAACTTCAGCACATTCAGAAAGAATTTTCGTATTACTTGCAATAGCTACTCTACTATACACACATACCAGTCCTTCTAACGTTTGTGTTTCAAAAACATTAATTGAAGCACACTTGGCACTTAGTGATAGCTCATAAAATCTATCATGGGATTGAAGAACCGTGGCGTTGGTCATAGAGCATGGAATCTGCTGCGAGTGTCATTGCTGTGGGCACGTAAAGGTGGGGTGTTGAGGCGCAGGGTAGCAATGGAGCTGCGTCTGGTCCCGAAGTACTTGAAGCGTCTCGGCCACAACAATACGCCACCCAGCCATATTCATTACTTTGAGCGCGAGCTCTCATTCGACAAGACCCCTATTTTCCATGTCAAGATGTACCGTCCAACCTCCATGCGCTTCCACTTGCCTCACATTCCTTGTATTAACCCCCAAGTTGATTTTGAATATGATTTCAACGATGACGATGTTGAATATGATACGGGGAGAAAGAGTGCCCTCATGGATGCAGGAGACCGTGACCAAGAATTTTATAATGATTATGAAAGACTAGAGATGGCTTGTGGTGAAGAAGAGGAACAACAAGGAGCAGATGCACAAGGGATCGATAAGCAAGCCGAGGAGTTTATTGCTAAATTCTATCAGCAAATGAAGCTGCAGCGCCAGATTTCTCTTCTACAATACAATGAAACACCCAATAGGGACACGGGTTGTTGAGCATGCTTCATGTATATGCAAACTGCGTGCTGGTTCACCTTTTTGTTTCTGCCACCAACTTCATTTTTCCTTCTTTTTCCGTTGAGTTTCGATGCCATTGTCGATGGTAAACCATTTTAGTAAACGAAATGAGAGAGAGAGAGATCTATATGTAATGCGGGATGCTGTAAATACCGGGAGCTACACTTGAGTTCTAGTATTTACATTTTTTTTTTTCATACTTATGCAATAAACACTACAGGGCTGCCATTTATTGTTGAATTAAAAAGAATTTGTGGTTGATATGTCTATTACATCGAAAGAATTTTGATAAACTTGTGTAAAATTATAAAAATAATTTACAGTTCATATTTTGTAATCTTATTTCATGCCCAAATGTATAACAAAAATTCTTTTACGACGAAAATTTATTAAATAGCTAAATAAATTATTTATATAAACACAACCTTTGTCACACTAACGCGTCCAATGTAGCAGAAACAGAATGGTGATACTAAGAATAGTGCAACCAAATTAACTTCTGTTTTAGGTTGGCACCAATGTCTTATAATTAACACTACAATATCCAATCCTTAAATTGTCATCAGATCTAAGAAAAATGAATTATGCCAACAATAAATGCGGATAACAGGTTTTGAGAAAGAACAAAGGTTATGTGGATCTATTCAAAGTTGTAAGTGGTGAAATTTGGTTTTATTTCAATTTTTAAAAATTATAATTTTTAAACAATGTTTTTCAATCAAAAACATAAGAGGTGGTAAATTTAAGTACGAAACACTGAAAATAAATTTAAAAGCATACAAATATTAATGTTACTCAAATAGACGATTATATCTAATTGAAAGAAAGGTTGTTCAATAACAATGGATAAGTAAATTATATTCATTAACTTAAAAACAAAAAGTTCTTTTTGTATTTTTTATTTAGAAACTTGAGAAATGAGAATAGACAAAAGTAAAATTAAAAGTAAACGATATAAAATGAAAAACTGTGTGAACTTAGAGACATGGAAATACATAAAAAGAAACTAAAGAAAGATTAAATAAAAAGGAAATGACTATATGAAACTCTGATTGAATTAACTTTAAATTGCATAAGAATAAATTACCAAAAAAAATATAGAAAGCGGTAAAAAAGATCGATGAAAGCGGAAACCCAAATTGCTAGAAATTTCATGATGGTTGTTATTCTCTTGTAGACTCGTACCAGAAATTTCTCAAGTCAAAAAGATCTCCCTCAACCTCTCACGCTTAGTTCTATTTATAACTTACTTAATATAACCACCTAAAATAGTTAAAAACCGTTACCCCATGTTCTCATGTGCAGAGATAACTGTTTCCTTCAATTTCGATCCCAGAAATCGAATACTTGAACTTTATGATACATCTGATCTCCCTCAATCTTAACTTGACACTCGATACTTCAATGTTATCGATTTTTTACTCCCAACATGGTCATCAAATTTATTCTATCCACTTTTTGATTCATATATCATTTTTTTCTCACCAACAAAATGTCTCCCTTGAAAGAATAAAACATTGTGCAAATTTTGTATTCTTTCAAAAAGTGTTTATTTCAACTCTTAAATGTTTTGAAGCCATAAAAAGTTGTTTTATTATCAAATGTCAAATCAAGTCATTCCCCTCATTAATATTACTTGATTCTCCAAAAAGCACGTCTTTTCCTGAAAAATCTGTGTCACGTCTCCATTTAACTTCTTTCCACGTTCGTCGTTTCAACTACCCTAATTGACCCTTTTAAATACCCAAATCAACTTGCATTATCTTCACTAAAAACTAAACCTTTTATATTCCTCATCTGTCAACTCTCCTCCGTCTTCAATCTTACACAGCTGTCATGACTACTTCCAAATCTTCTGACCTCTCAACCCCGCCATTATCGACGGTGACTTCAAATTTAATAGAGAGAAATGACCAAAAGTTCGTTTCGGTCCCACGCTTAGAAGAAGCTTCACAAAAAGTCAACACAGGTACTTATTCCTTATGCAGTTGATAATGTTGATTATGCATTTGGTGGTCCTATTCATTATTCTGCTAAATCGTCTTCTTCTACTATATGTATGCCTACCTTCCGAAAGCAAAGCCATTATTCACAAAATTGAGATAAGAATCGATTTCCTAAATGCTACCTCAAAAGTATATCGAACCGGTCCTCCACACAAAAAACCCTTGTATATTAGGTGGTTTGATAGAGTAAAAACCAAGTTTGGAAACCATTGGAAAGGCATAGGGATTTTTTACTTTCTACATTTATCTCGATGTGATTTGTCATCTTTGGATATGCCTATGTTTTTATCTACAGTCCATTTATGGAATAAGGATTTACATGCTATAGAACTTCCATGTGGTCCTCTTTCCCCTACTCTTTTCGAGATTGCTGCAATTACTGGGTTAAATCCTACAGGGGAAAAATATTTTAAGACTATTTTCCCTTCTGAAGACCTTCTCGAAGCAAGAATCGATTGGGATGCGAAGGCCTATGGTCACTTCATCGAAAAAAATTTTGTCGATGACCAATCAATTGCAGTTTTCAATGAAGAGCATATTGCATTTTTGGTATATTGGTTTTGCACTCATGTTTTCTACCCTCGATCTATCCAAATTTCATCACATTTTTATAATATTGTTTACCTTCTTCATACCGGTCAACCTCGAATTTGCTTGGCAAAACTCCTGTTGGCTCATGTCTATACAGCGTTCGATGAGGCAATCGACATCTTGAATACTCAAAAACCCTCAAAAAAAATTTCAGGTCCCATATGGTTCATCCAACTATGGCTAACTTCAATTTTCGAGAGTATCCTTCCCACATCATCCAAAGTTCCCCCAAATTTTAATTTAGAAGGTGTCTGATTATCATCCCGACATCCTCAGCAAAAATCCTCCAACGAAGCCAATTATAGAACTTATCTGATGTTCCTACTGACTCAATTTTATTTCGACTCATGTTTGGCTCCTTTCATTACATATCATGGAAAAATAAGTGATAAGCTTCGAGGACCAACATGGTTTAAGTCAAGATTTCCATCCTCTACTCCAGATCTACAATCAGAACTAATTGATGTATGGAGTAATTATTTAACCCAAGATGTTCTGGTATCGGGCTTTCAATCAAAAGATATCAAACTCATCATCTACTACCCTCAACTTTTCTCAAGGCAATTTGGTTTAAGTCAAACTTCACCATTTTTACAAATCGATAGTTCCCCAAGGCTCGGGCTTAATGAATCGAATGTGGGAAGAGAACTTACCAAATTATTACCACAAAGCCCACTTCATTTTTACCCTTATGCTTTCGAATCAAATTACTTATCTACTCCTGAATTTTCCAAATGGTGGAATGATTGGTTTTCAAGAATTCACTCTGACTTTGATACAATCCAATCGAAATTGACTGAGCATCCTTCTTTCATTGTGCAGGATAAATCGAAGACCAAGAAAGGTAAATACTCCACTATCTTCAAATATCTCGATTTGAAAACTTTTATCGAGAATGCTACAACCCTCTTAAACTAGAAGACACATTTTACAATGTTGTTATATCCCTAGCCAACAAAACAAAAACCTATAGATCGAACCACAAAATAATAAACTCTCAAGGTAAAACCCTATTTGAAATATACTGACCCAACCACCTACCCACTTTCCCTACAGCCCCTTTTGGAATTGTCAAACCCTTAACCCATCCTAAATGGGTTCGAGAGTTAAGACCCTAGAGAGAAACTATTTCTCCAAAACCCAAAAACAAAGAAATTTCGATATCGAAACTATCATACTACCCTTACCTAAACACTCCCCAACATTTTCTTCCTCATTGGCTTGTCCATATTGATCGGGTCAAGATTTTAACTCCATCACCTTTTGGTGAGATTTATTGCCTTTCTTCAAAGATGCTCATAGTCTTCCTCTAGTTATGATGTAATCCTATTTTTCTTTCTTGTCAGTTTCAAAGCCTCACAAAGTCACAATCACAGAGAAAAATTGGGAGTCTTTTGACGAATCGGACCCACCTATTCCTACACAAAAGAGAAAACAATCAGCAGCAATTACCTTATCTTCAAAAAAATTGAAGGTTTCTTTTCGATCCCTATCGTCTTTATCATTTCAATTTTCTTTTTTATAACTGATTCAATTCTCACTACTTTCAGAAACAACAATCCAAAAAGAGTCATCGAACTACTCAACCTGTCATCAACCCATTATCAACGGACTCCAATACTATTAGTAAAGCATGTCAAACAACAACAAAAACTCACTCAAGTCATGTAAGTAAAGATTTCCCTTCTTTTTTTCTCTTTTTTTTTTATATATATGTATTGTACATATACAAATGAGAAGGCCATATAATGATTCCAAAATTTCGTATTCTCAGGATCATCCATCAGCTATGGTGTCTACAAACATAGAATCATTGGTTCAACCACCCATTTCGCCACAAATTTTAGGGGTAAAGTTAGAAAATCCTACTTTCTCGACCTATCTTGCATAATTACCTTTTCTAACCTATATTTTAAATAGCAGAACATCGAGGAAGCACAAAACCCTTCCCCCGCACCAATGCACATCGAATTACCTTCCCCTTTTGGTAAAAAATTATTTAATTTCCTACTTTTACCTTATCTTCATTAGGATTTTATTAAGTATCATTCATCTTCTAAACAAACTCATTTTCTTCTTTGCTTAATACAGATTATACTGTAAATATCCCAACAGTTCACATCCAAGATTCTCCTTCAACATCCTCTGTCGAACAATTAATCCCTCCCTCAGTCCAAGAAGAAGCACCATCTTTCGAACCGACTTCGTCTTCATTGCCTCAACAGAATGATCTTATCCCTGAAGACTTACCAAAATATCGAATTGCTATTGAAAAAGATCCATTTTCGACTCTCGATATTCTATTGTCTGAAGATGTCACTCCCTCAAGTCATTCATCTCAACTGCCCGTGACATCAATTGAAGAAGCGGACAAATTGATAAAATGATTCAGATCTTTCTTCTACTCTTCACCCCTTAAAGTCTTGGTGTAATCACTCGAGCAAAAAAAACTTTTCCAAGAGATCCTTACTGCTATAGAAGCATTCCCCGATGATAGTCTCCCAAAGAGCTTCGATGCTAAAGTAGCAGCGGCTACCGATTTATTTAACAAAGATTACTTTGCAAAGAAGAGGAAACAATCTCTAGCTAACGAATTGACCACAATTTCCACTTTCCAAGCTAAAAAATCAAACTTGTTAAAAAGTCAAAAGATCGAACTTGAAGAGGCGTCAAAAGAAAAATCTTTACTTAGAGGTGAGATCGAAGAACTGGAGAAAAGACTTCAACAACTCAAAGAACAAGATGACTTCCTTACAACCAAAATGAATTCGATCAAATCTTCGGCAAAGGAAGTGGCACTTTCTCTGGGCCAAAGCATGGAGCGCAAAAGGAAAGTAATTACCGAAGAAAATTTGAATATCTCCTCTTGGACTCAATTATTGACAGATTTTGATCAGCTCAGATCTCAATAACAAGTTTTGTAAAACATTATACTTTAATCAATTATGAATGCTTATTTCCCTTATTTGAGGTTTATAACCTTTTAAATACTTCCCATTTATCGATATCACTTTCTCTTTACTATGCAAATCAACAATCGAATAAGCATTACCCGATAATACTTTAACAATTTCAAAAGATCTTTCCCAATTCGGTGACCATTTGCCATAACTTTTAGACTTCTTATCCATTGGCAAAATCGTTTTCCAAACTAAATCACCTTCTCTAAATATTTTCTGTCAAACTTTCTTGTTATAAACTCGAGCAATTTGACTATTTTGTAGAATAATATTATTTAATGATTGTAATCTTATCTCATCAAGTTCATTTAACTCGTCATACATCAAATTCCAATAATCACAACTAGGTAAATCATTTTGTTTTTGTATTCGAGTTGACTCAATATTAATTTCGATGGGTAAAACCGCATCATGCCCATAGACTAACTTATATGGAGTATTCTGTAGAGAATCTTTCGGCGAATTTTGATAGGCCCATAAAATCTGTAATAATATTTCATGTCAAGTCTTTGGTTTGTTACCGACATGTTTCTTAATTAAACTAATTATTATTTTATTAATTGCTTCAACTTGTCCATTAGCCTCGAGCATAATATGGAGTCGATGCTAATAATTGAATATTCCTCGATTTAGCATATTTAACCATCTTCTTACCAATAAACATTGTCATTCTATCAGTAGTAATGGACTGTGGTATTCCAAACCGATAAACAATATATTCTTCAATGAAATCAATTACATCTTGTTGATCGATATCTTTTAACAGAATTGCTTCTACCCATTTTGAAAAATAATCGACAGCTACTATTATATATTTATGTCCTCTCGATGACTGTGAAAAAATTTGACCAATTAAATCGATTGTCTAACCTCTAAAAGGCCACGACTTGATAATAGAGTGAAGTTCACTAGCAGGGACTTGTTGTATATGGCTAAACTTCTGACACTCTTTACAGGACTTAGCATATTCGATACAGTCTTTTAAAATCGAAGGTCAATAATATCCTTATCGAATTAGCGTCCATCTCATTTTCTGACCTACCATATGTGCACCACATATTCCATTATGTACTTCCGCCATAGTCAAATAAGCATCATCATTTCCTAAACATCTAAGAAATAATCCATCAATGCTTTTTTTTATACAATTCATCATTGAACAACACATATTTTACTGCTCGATACTTTATTTTCCCATCTACTCTCCCATTTGGATTTTGCAAATAATCCACAATCGATTTTCTCCAATCCTGATCATCTAAGTTATTAATTTGTAGAATTTCCCATTCTTGGGGTAATTTATCTTTGATTTGAATCATCCTTTGTAAATTTTTTAGAGAAATCTTATACGTGGATACTATTTGTGCTAAATCATTGGCTTCTTGATTAAATTCTCAAGGAATATATTTGAACGTTATGTCATCAAACATTTTACTCAAAGTAATTACTTTTTCTAAATATATGAACAAATTAGTATTAATACATATGTATTCTTTACGTACTTGTTTGATCACTAATTATGAATCCCCCCTTACAATTACATGTCAAGCTTTTAACTTAATCAAAGTCTCGAGACCCGCAACTAAAGCTTCATATTCAGCTTCATTATTCGAACAAATGGGTTTAATTTCAAATAATAATTTGGTAGGGATATTACTTGGCGAAATAATAAGAATTCTCACCCCGACTTGTCCGATGTACTCGATCCATCGAAATACATTATTCATTTACTTATTTCAATAAATAAATTATCAATCTGATCAAACATATGATCTACCATGAAATCAGCAATAACTTGGCCTTTTACCGATTTCAAAGAATCGAATGTCAATGAAAACTCTGTCAGAGCTAAAACCCACTTACCTATTTGATTATGCATAATAGGTTTCGATAAAAGAAACTTCAAGATATTATTTTTAGAATAGACCATCACATCGTGGGGTTTCATCAAATACTTGAGTTTCGTACAAGAGAAATACAAACATAGCCCTAATTTTTTTATATCACTATATCGAGTTTCAACATTGTTTAATATTCTACTAAGATAATAAACAACACATTCTACACCATTCTGATCATCTTATGCTAGTAGACTGGCAATAACTCGATCAGATGTTGATACATATAACTTTAACGACTTGTTCCTTGTTACTGGTATCAATACTGGAGGATTTGTCAGAGTCGACTTAATTTGCTCAAAAGCTTTCTGATGTTCTTCCTCTCATCTGAAATCTACTTCCTTTTTCAACTTTAACAAAGACGAAAAAACACAAGTCTTACCAGCCAGATTAGCAATAAATCGTCTTAAGTAATTTACTTTACCTAACAATGATTGCAACTGTTTTTTATTCTTTGGGGCAGAAATGTTTAATATTATTTTTGCTGTGTTTTTATCAATCTCGATCCCTTTTTCATGAACTATGAATCCTAAAAACTCACCAACAGACACACTAAAGGCACATTTCAAAGGATTCATTTTTAAACCGTATTTCCTCATTCTTTTAAAAGATTTTCTTAAATTATCTAAATGTTCATTTTTTTTCTTTGAAGCAACAACAATATCATCTATATAAACCTGCATGAAATCATTAATCAAATCATGAAAAATTAAATTCATTTCTCTTTGATATGTTGCCCCAGCATTTTTTAATCCAAATGGAATTACCATCCATTCATAAGTACTTAATTCCCTCGGGCATCGAAAAGTTGTTTTAGCTATATCGTTTTAAGCAACAAAAATTTGATTATATCCTGAATATCTATCTAAAAGACTCAAAATTTCATTACCAGCCACCGCATCTATTAACATATCAGCTACTGGCATAGGATATTCATCTTTGAAAGTTGCTAAATTTAAATCTTGATAATCAATACATACTCTCATTTTACCATTCTTTTTAATAATTGAAACAATATTGGAAATCCAATCCACATACCTGGCAGTTCTAATAAATTTCGCGCTAAGAAGTCTCTCGATTTCTTTTTTAATCTTACCCATCACTTCAGGTGCAAATCTTCTCGAAGCTTGTTTTATTGGCTTCTTTCCTTCTATGATAGGTAATCTATGTTCGACTAGACTTCGATTCAATCCAGACATCTCTTCATAATCCCAAGCAAAACAGTCTTTATATTCTTCCAGTAATCGAATCATATCCTTTTTCATTTCTTTTTCGAGATACCTACTAATATAAGTAGGTTTTCTTTTCTCTATATCTCCCAAGTTAATCTCTTCTAATGGATATTGGGTCCCCACTTTCTTGTGACTAGTCGTGACAGATTTTTCAAAACCTAAAGGAGAACTATCATAAATACAATCAAGTCTGACTTGATCATTATCATCTACATCTGTCGAGTATATCAACTTATTTATTCCTACCTTACTATTACTACTTTCTTGGCTCTTTCGTCTTTCGCTTTCATATCCTTTTAATCGAGCCAAGAAATCCTCATAACCTTCATGCATTCTCATTGGCCACACTACAACAGAAAAGACATGTAATAGAGGTTCCGCATGCTTTATAATAGCGGTTAAAAATGCTATAAAATGAGACGCTAATAAAAGAATGACGTTTAGATAACGGTTAACTAATTGCTATCATAAATAAGATATAATAGCGGTTAACATGGAACCGCTATGCAAAGTTGTATCTATAATAGCGGTTGGAATTATGAATCGCTCTTAAAAATACACATATAATAGCGGTTAAAACGACAATCACTATCTAAAATATACTTTTAATAGCGGTTAGTTCTAGAACCGCTCTCTTTTAGTATGTTTAGATAGTGGTTCTAGGAACCGCTATCTAAAGTCCCAATTTTTTTAAAAAAAAATATTTAAATTTTAAAATCCAAAATTTATTCCTAATAATTTGTATCTGATAAACCACAATTTCAGGGTATATATCAAATTAATCCAACAAAATCCAGCCAGCATACAATATATATTCATAGAATCATAGAAAAACAATTCAAATTTTGACAAATTAAAACTAAAATTTGCATGAAACAAAATTGGAATATATACATCAAATAATTGAAATGATTAAAAAAATCCTTAAGAGTCTATGTTATTGATTCTGTCATTCAAAAATGTATGATAAAAATATGCACATCATTCCTTTTGTAGCTACTCAATTCTAAGGTCCAGAAAGATAGCAAAGCGAGACTCTGGAAAATACTGCAAACATAGATAGAAAAGAATCACAAAAGTTAAATTCCAAATTAGATAAATAATAACAATACATTATTCTTTCATATAACACATAGTCATAATGCAAAAATGGTTCTTACATTAACTGGAATAGTAGTTTGTTCATGCTGCAGTGCTTCTCCGATGAACAAAGCTATGTAATATCCACAGTCATCTGAGTTCATTACACTGTATACTTAATAAAATTTCAGCAGCATTTTGCATTAGTCTCTTAGTCCACAACTTGAATTTGGTAAATTAACCTCATTCAACCATGCACCAACTATAACAAATAACAGTTTATCAACTACCTAGATAATTATTGCCCAAGGAAAACTTTTTTTACAAACTGTCCAAATTGGGACAATTTGAGTTTCAAAATAATGATCCTAAATCATTATTTAGAGACTCAAATGAGAAATTAAAGGTTCACTCAAGTTCATATATAATAATATCATTTAACAAGTATCTAAAATTACTAAAACTATCTACAAAAACATCATACATAATCTCTAATACAAAATATTTCAGGGTCACACTAAACCATGTATATATCCTAACCAGCCTATATTCTATTTCAAAACACAATTTTAGGATCACAATGTAGGCAAAAATAAACAATTCAGACCAAACTAATATATTAATGAATCCAAATACTAATTTTAAATTGTAATTTCAAATTCACACTCACCCTAAAATTTAACTAACTGTATTAGAATCAAAATAGGGGTGCAAATTGTATCCAATATCCATTAATTCAAATAATTATACTATAATAAATCAAATAAAAGCCTAAAAAATATAAAATGCACTAACATATTGTAGACCTCCCAATAAGCGCGTCCTACAGCAACAATGACAAATGGAGACTGGAACGCGACATAAATATGCTTAAATGGAGTTGTAATACCCAACTGAGTAGTGAGAGCAAGAGAATGAGAGAGATTGAAGACACAGAGGGAAATGGAAAGAACCCAGAGCATGTGGGAGAGCAAAAAGTGAGCGAGAAGGAGAGAACGTACCTATAGTTTAATGGAAGACGCAGAGAGCGAGAAGCAGAGTGCAGAGAGCGGCAAAAAGCATAGAAATAGAAAGCGCGAGATTGAAAAAAAAGGATTAGGATTTTTTAAAATTTGACTTTAGATAGCGGTTCGCCAAATAACCGCTATCTAAACTACACTTATTATAGCGGTTCCACGAAGTAACCGCTATCTAAAGTTATGATAGTGGTTCCACGTGTCAACTGCTCTTCAAAGGTATGACATTAGATAGCGGTTATCACACAACCGTTATTATAAATTATTTTAGAAAGCGGTTCTTTTTGAACCGCTATTAAAACATACTTTAGAGAGCGATTTATTCCTAACCGCTATCTAATATGTATTTTTAAAAGCTATTTTTGTTAACCGCTATCTAAAGTGTCATCGCGAAAGCCACTTTCTGTTGTAGTGCCACTTTGAGGCTGGCCCCCTTGTTCTTCAGTACAAACCCTTTTTCCACATTCATTTCCAGAAATCGTTCCTCATGCATTTTTGAATTAAAATCTTCGATATTCTCGAAGGTAAATGGCTGAGTGAGCGCCAAATTTTGGAGAGATTGACCAGCCTGAGACACGTATGTTACGAACTCGTGTTGGTCTCCTTGAATCACTTCGAGATGTCCATCTTGATTCCACATAAATAATTTTTTATGAGCAGTAGAAGGTACTTCTCCAACTCCATGGATCAATTCTCTGCCCGGTAATGCATTGAAATTTGCATGAGATTGGACTACCACAAAAATAGTAGGTCTCGAATAAGTACCCACTTTCACATCTAAGGCAATCATGCCTTCTGAACTTGATGATTTCCTGCTGAAATCAGAAATCAAGATATTATGCTTGATCAAATCTTTCAAATTGACACCGAACCTCTTTAACATAGTAATTGGCAGTATTTTACCGTCGTACCACCATCCACAAGGACTTTATTCACCCTCTGTCCTTGTATCTCAATATTCAACATCAGAGGTTTCAAATGAAACCTCATTTCCTCCGATGGAGGATCGATAAAAGCAGCATCTCTATGGGGAGATTCACATGACACTTGTGTCACCCACATCACTTTTGGTCTCATTTCCTCAGAAAATAAATCATCCTCTCAATAAACATCATTTGGTTCCTGAAATTCCTCATATTGATTAACATACTCCGAAGTTAGTATTGATATCACTCCAATCTGTTGTCCAACCCTAGTATTTTCACCCTTACCATCGACAACATCCCTTGCATACTGACCCACTGTTGGTACACTCTACTCTTCAAAGCTCCTGTAATTGTTGAACCTTCCCCAGTAAGGTTGAAACCTTCCCCCTCTCTTCCAAGGCTTTCCTCGAAATACTCTTCTTTGGAACGTTGGGAATCCAGTATTTAATCTTTCATTGAATGAAAGTCTATCAAACACATTATTTTATTGAAGTCTACTTCTACCTCCCCGAGGAGAAAATATCTCCTTCTTGACCCATTGCATTTGATTCCTATTATAAGAAGAACCAACAGATTGCTGAGTATCTCCTACTATCATCTGGACCGTTTGTTTTCCTTTAAAATTGTAATTCTTTTGTTGAGTCTCCACTTTTTTTATTTGCTCCTCCCTGAAGACTTTAGCAGTAGCAGATCTGTCAAATACCGCACTACATCATGGACATAATGTCACGTCTTCATCCTTCTCTTTTTTCCTAGTCAAAAATTCAATGAGCGAGTCCTTTGTTTGAGGATAAATCTCTCTCTCGAATTTTTTCTCAAACTCATTTAAATCAAACTCTATATCTTCCTCTAATATGTCCATGTTGACATGTCTAGGATTAACATCTTCAGTAATATCGACCATACCTATAAATGTTGAATTTGCAAATTGGGCATCTTCAGTAATGCCTGACTGAGACTCAACATATCCCACCTGGACTTCGAATGGACTAGTATCCACTTTCATCGACTTCTCCTCAATTTTTAACCTTCCCTAGTCGATTGCATCTTGAATTGTGTTCCTGAAATGTAT
This sequence comes from Sphenostylis stenocarpa, assembly GCA_963425845.1. NCBI lineage: Eukaryota > Viridiplantae > Streptophyta > Magnoliopsida > Fabales > Fabaceae > Sphenostylis > Sphenostylis stenocarpa. The sequence goes on along the minus strand of OY731404.1, from coordinate 69,150,174 downwards.
ACAATTGTTAGTCCAATACCCATAAATATTATGAAACTTGCAATATTTTCGACCATATCTTTGATCTAAAGGAGGCAATTTATGATCATCACTCAATTTAATTTGTTTATCTTTTAATAAGATATTGAAGATTTTATTTGCTTTTGTCACATCGAAACTATATGTTCGATTTTCCATTTTGTCTTTTACCTCGTTTTTCTGTAACAATTTACAAATATATGGAGTTCTTACTTCGAGCTTTGCTATGTTTACTTTCTCATCAATAAAATCTTCATTTTCTACCTCTGTCTTAGGATTCTCTTCATATATTTCATTTATGTATGCTACCCTGTCTTTCTTTATGGGTTTTTCAAATTTCTTATATATTTCCTTCTCATATTTGATTTGTTTCACTCTTCTTACTTTATCGGCTAATTGAGTCATGTCACTCAAAGGTAAATTAACCAACTTCTTTCTAATCGAGAATTCTAACCCAGTAGAAGTTATTCTAACTAATTCAAATTTGGGAATATGAGTGAAACATCTTGATTTCATTTGTCTAAATCTATTCAAATAATCATTTATACTCTCATGATTATACCTTTTTATATACATTAAATCGATGAGACTTACTTGAGTTTCTCCCCTAAAAAATTGCTCATGAAAATTCATTTCCAACTGTAGCCAATTATATATCGAGTTAGGTGGTAAAGTGGTAAACCAAGTGAAGGCATTCTTTGTTAATGAACTAGGAAAGTATTTCATCTTTAATTCCTTGTTCATAGTTATGTCTCCACATTCAATTTAATATCGTGTCACATGCTCTATAGTGGATTCACCTATTTCTCCAGTAAATTTTGTGAACTTAGGTCCTTTATATCCTCGAGGTAATTCAGTCTCAAGAATCGTATCTGGAAAAGGAGAAACAAAGTATGATTGGTTAAGTGGCCTTAATTCCACTCCTTGAGGATTCATCCTTTGACCCAACACATGATTGTACTGCATGTTATTCTGATTATACACATTCTGAAACCCACCATTTAAATTTCTTTGAGCATCATTCCTCATATGTAGATATTGGTCAGCATTTCGATTTCTCCTTAATAAACAAGGGGAATTAATATTGGTGTTTTGGTTATTGTCCAGATTAGCATTATTCTCATCCCTCATTTGTCAAGGTATTGTCAATGCATCCCCGATACGTGTCATTTGATCTGCTAATATCTCAAAACTGTTAGTAGTGTTTTGAATTAATGGGTTTAATATTGTAGTCAACTGTTGTGTCAACACATTGACCATCTCAAAATTACTTTCATCCATTTGTTGTCGAAACACCCCCAATGAATTACTGGAAATTCCAGTACTAGCGTTTTTTATAACATCGAAATTAGATCGATGATAATCTCTATCAAACGCATACCTCCCATGATCCAAATTTGCTCTATTATCCTGGTTTGGAGTTGGAGTCATCTGTTGTGTCCCTAAACTTTGTGCATTTCCTAGATTCTCAGGTGTTGCTAAATTTTGGGATATACCTAAATTTGGAGATGCTCCGAAATTTTGAGGCATTCCTAAGGTTTGAAATGTTCCTAAGTTTTGGGGCATTTCTAGGTTTGGTCTCATATTTCGTTGTACTGAAGTACCAGCCTCATTCATATTATTAAAAGTAAATCCTGACGGTCTTATACTCATATATGGACCTACAAATGTTGTTACGGGGCTTCCCATAGTTTGCATATTATTTGCCATTATAGTTTCAGACCCTATTGATTGAGTATTTGTTAACGTCCCTTGGCTTTGTTCATTATTCACTGGAATTGATGTACTCACATTTGATGATATTACAGACATAGTTCCATTATGAACTTGCCCCCAGTGTTTGGTGGATTTGGGCTATTAGGAACCCCAGTATTACTCTGATTATTTTGTAGATTTTGATTCATTCTTACTATTCGTCCACTCTTTAATCTCATACACTTTTAAACTAACCAAATTTTGTGTGTTTAACACTAGTCCCAGTGGGCGTGCCAATTTGTTACTGGTGAAATTTTGTTTTATTTCGATTTTCGAAAACTATAATTTTTAACCAATTTTCAACCACTGTGAGTTCTTTTATTTAGGCTAGCAAGCAATGTTTTTCAATCAAAAGCATAAGAGGTGGTAAATTTAAGTACGAAACACTGAAAATAAATTTAAAAGCATACATATATCAATACTACTCAAATAGACGATTATATCTAATTGAAAGAAAGGTTGTTCAATAACAATGGATAAGTAAATTATATTCATTAACTTAAAAACAAAAAGTTCTTTTTGTATTTTTTATTAAGAAACTTGAGAACATGAGAATAGACAAAAGTAAAATTAAAAGTAAACGATATAAAATGAAAGGTTACGTGAACTTAGAGACATGCAAATACATAAAAAGAAACTAGAGAAAGATAAAATAAAAAGGAAATGACTATATGAAACTCTGATTGAATTAACTTTAAATTGCATAAGAATAAATTACCAAGAAAAATACAGAAAGCGGTAAAAAAAAATCGATAAAAACGAAAACTCATATTGCTAGAAATTTCATGATGGTTATCGTTCTCCTATAGACTCGTACCAAAAATTTCTCAAGTCAAAAAGATCTCCCTCAACCTCCCACGCTTAGTCTGAGAAAAATAGATTAACTGAAATATGATTTTTTATTATATCAATACAAAGAGATGATATAAGATATATACAAGAGACCTAAACTATTTTAGGAAATATAATAACTCTATTTTATGCTAGGATCCCTTAATTTATGGGATTGTTCCTAATTATTCAAATCCATACAGATTACAAGGAAATATACAAATTTCCTTATTTATTCTTTCCTAAAATACTATTTGATTTCTCACACTCCCCCTCAAGCTGGTGAATAGATGTTTTCCATTCCCAGACTTGGATACAATCTTCTCAAAATTATGGAAGCCCAGTCCCTTGGTAAGAATGTCTCGCAATTTGGTCTTGAGAGGACACATATGGAGTGCATATCAAGCCACTATCAAGCTTTTCTTTGATGAAGTGTCTGTCTACTTCAATATGCTTTGTTCTATCATGCTGCACTTGGGTTGTGGGCTATACTCGATTGCTGACTTATTATCACAATAGAGCTTCATAGGTTCTTCCCACTTTATCCTCAAGTCTTCTAAGATGATTTTAAGCCATAGCAACTCACATATACCTTGTGCCATGGCTCGAATTCGCTTCAACGATCGGACCGAGCCACTACACCTCGCTTTTTGCTTCTCCAAGTCACAAGATTTCCTCCAAGAAAGGTGCAATATCCTGTAGTTGACCTCCTATCCACAATTGACCCCGCATAATCAGCATCAGTATAGGCTTCAAGTTTCACATTACCATTCCTTTTGAATAGAATCCCTTTTCCTGGAGTTCCTTTAAGGTACTGTAAAATTCAGTGGGCAGCTTGTAAATGGGTCTCCTTTGGGCTATGCATAAATTGGCTAATTAAACTCACCGCATAGGCAATATCCGGCCTGGTATGTGACAAATATATAAGTCTGCCCACTAATCTTTGGTACATATCTTTTTCAACAAGCAACATCTTCTTCTACATTTCCAAGCTTTAGGTTTGGTTCTAATGGGGTACTAGCAGGTTTGCAAGCTGCCTTGCCGCTTCCTTGAGCAAATCGGTGATGTATTTCTGCTGAGATATAAATATCCCTTTCTCGAGTGGGCAACTTCAATTCCCAAAAAATATTTTAGTTTTCCCAAAGTCTTGATCTCAAATTCCTTGCCTAAGCATTGACTCAATAATTGTTTCTCTTCTTTATTATCTCCAAGTTAATATTATGTCATCCACATACACCAATAATATTGTTACTCCCCCGACTTGGAATGTTTAAAAAACAAAGTATGGTCCCCTTGGCTTTGTTTGTAACCCGGACTTGTCATAACTTTAGTAAACCCGCCAAACCATGCACGGGGACTTGTTTTAACCCATATAATGCCTTTTTCAACTTGCAAACAAGTGTTGGTAGCAACATCTTTACCATATCCCGAGGTATCTCCATATAGATTTCTTCTTCAAGGTCTCCATGTAGGAAAGCATTCTTAACATCAAATTGTTCCAAGTTCCAACCATAATTGGCAACAAGGGACAATATCACCCTAACCGTGTTCATTTTGGCAACCGGAGCAAAGGTCTCCAAATAATCAACTCCATAGGTTTGGGTGAACCCTTTGGCAACTAGTCTTGCCTTATATCTCTCAATTGATCCATCAGCCTTGTATTTCACTCGTATAGACCCATTTACATCCAACTGGCCTCTTTCCTATTGGTAAGGTGACTAACTCCCAAGTGTTGTTTTTCTCCAATGCCTCCATCTCTTCATCCATGGCTTGCCTCCATTTTCTCGTCGACAATGCCTCGAGATAGGGTATTAGGTAGAAGGACAGGTGTTTAGGTTTACTAGGAAGGTTTTATGGGTAGGAGAGAAATTTTTAAAGGACAGGTAATTTGAGAGAGGGTAGAGTGGCTGTTTGGTGCATTTTCTTGTTCCTTTTCTAATGGCAATTGGGAGGTCGGGATCATTTTGGGTTTCAATTTCAACCCGCATGACTGGAGAAAAAATTGTTACCTCTTTTTGTGGAGTCGAGTTGGATTCTTGAACATGGCTTGATCCTGGAATGGCCTTAGTCTTCCTTGAGTACACCAGACTTCTTACCAAATTTTCCAGCTTCAACATCTTCTTGATCAGCCTTCACAATTAATTTCACTTTCTTGACCAACTTCCTTTGCTTGACCAATTCCTTGACTTGTTTCATTTGTTACAACTTCAATTTGATCTTCAATTTGATCTTGTTTAGGTTCAAATATCAAGTCCGGAAGAATGGGAAAACCAGAATTACTACTTTCAATATGATTTCGTTTAGGTTCAAATGTCAAGTCTGGAAGAATGGAAAAACAGAATCACTACTTTCCTTATCTTCCCCGAAACTCTCCCCTTGAAGATAAGGTTGATGGAAATAGCCCTCTTGTTCATTGAAGGTAACATCCCTAGACACAAAGAATTTTTTGGATGGGGGGTGGTAGCATTTATACCCTTTTTGAGTGGGTGAGTAACCAACAAAGACACACTTTAAGGCTCTAGGATCAAGTTTTCCCCTGTCTCGTACTATGAATATGGACATATGAGATGCACCCAAAAACTTTTGGTTTAAGATTATTTGTAGTAGACAAGTTTGGATAGAAAGACGACAAAACTTCCATAGGGTTTTTGATCCTAAGACTCTAGAGGGTAGTCTATTGATAAGGTATGTTGTTGTAAGGACAGCTTCCCCCCAGAAATTTTTTGGGACACTTTTTTGGAACAACAATGCCCGAGTCTGATTTAATAGATGTCCATTTTTCCTCTCTGCGACCCCATTCTGTTGTGGTGTTTTGACACAAGAGGACTCATGAATTATACCTTCTTTTTGACAAAAAGAATTAAGGACATGATTGAAGTAATCTTTGGCATTATCTCGACCTAAGCCTCTTAATATTAACACCAAACCGATTTTTTATCATGGAGTGGAAGTTTAGGAAGACAGTAACCGACTTCCGATTTTTGTTTAAGTAGGAAAACCCAAGTGACCCTTGTACAGTCATCTATAAAGGTGACAAACCATCGAGTACCAGACACATTTGGAATATTAGAAGGTCCCCATACATCAGTATGAACAAGATAAAAAGGGAAATTGCTAATTTTATTACTTATTGGAAAAGATATACGTTTGTGCTTAGCAAGTTCACACACCTCACAATGAAGACTCTCAACATCTAACTTGGTAAACAGAGAGGGAAATATAATTTTGATCACTCCAAAAGAGGGATGTCCCAACCGACAATGATAAAGCATGATTTTTTCTCTGTTGGTCATCAAGGATTCAGATATGAAGGAGTGAGAGATTCTATTCTTGCTGGGAAGACTTGGATCTTTGAGATAATAAAGGTCATTCCATTCTCTAGCATGTCCAATCATCCTCCCCGAATCCTTATCCTGAAATACACAATGATCGTTGGAAAAAACAACTTTACATGACAAATCATTTATAAGTTTTTGTATAGACACTAGGTTTGTGGACAACTTTGGGACATGGAGAACGTCTTTTAAGGTTATTAAAGGATTGATTTGTATATTTCCTTGACCAGCTGCAGTTATAAGGGTTCCATCTGCTGTGGCAATATTCTTGTTGCTGGGACATGGGGAATATGTGGAGAAGTGTTTGGCTAATGGTGTCATGTGATCTGTGGCTCCAGCAGTCCAATATCCAATAATGGTTAAAAGGCGTATCCGAGACATTTAATCCAAAAGGTGGAAACTTACCCGAGTATGCCAAAGAACACATACCCGTAGGTTTTTCCAGACTTACTAAGAATGGTTTTCACCCTTTCTATCTCCTCTTCCTCGACATTATAGCAAAAAGGTGCGATGCAACAACAATGCGAGGTTGTCGTCTTAGGATTAAGAAAAATACAAGCGAGCAATGTAGGTTGCCGTCTTAGGGTTAAGAAAAATGCAGCAGCAATGCGAGGTCGTCGTCTTAGGGTTACAAAATATGCAAGCAGCAATGCGAGTCGCCGTCTTAGGGTTTATCGAGCGTGACAGAGCTTCCTATCGTAAGCTCGATACCATGTTAAGGTTCCAACATAAAACCAATTGGCAATATGTGGAGTAGCTCTAACATGTATTTAAACCATACCAAATTATATGAGGTAGGCGATGTGGGACTTTCAACACACCCCTCCAACGAAGCTCACGGACCAAGCAAAGGGTACTTTTGACCCAACTAAAGGGCAACTTTTGGCCCATGACAATAACCGGAAAGATGTTAGGCTTTGGCTCTGATACCATGTGAGAAAAATAGATTAACTGAAATATGTTTTTTTATTATATCAATACAAAGAGATGATATAAGATATATACAAGAGACCTAAACTATTTTAGAAAATATAATAACTCTATTTTATGTTAGGATCCCTTGATTTATGGGATTGTTCCTAATTATTCAAATCTGTACAGATTACAAGGAAATATACAAATTTCCTTATTTATTTTTTCCTAAAATACTATTTGATTTCTCACACTTAGTTCTATTTATAACTTACTTAATATAACCACCTAAAATCTGTTACCCCATGTTCTTATGTGCAGAGATAACTGTTTTCTTCAATTTCGATCCCAGAAATCAAATATTTGAACTTTATGATGCCTCTAATCTCCTTCAATCTTATCTTGACACTCGATAATTCAATATTATCAATTTTTTACTCCCAACATGGTCATCGAATTTCTTCTATCCACTTTTCGATTCATATATTAATTTTTTCCCACCAACAAAAGTACATATCAAAATTTATGTGACTGTAAAAATCATATAGGAATTAACCATCATGTCATAAACCCCTTAATTATAAAGATTTATGCTTAAAACGATTTTAATGTCCAAAAAAATTATCGTCAACGTTCCAATTTATGTAGATAACTACAATATCTAGGCAAACGCAGATACATGTATTACATTACCTCTTGGTTCTACTTACAATCGTTGAATAGAGAATATAAAACCTAACAAAGCGAACATATACAGAAAAGCAACACGTATATTTGGGGTGGCATGGTGAACTCAAACAGCGAACGTAATCTCAAAAAGTAATACGAAAGTCCATAAATGAAAGTATAATGGTCAGTTGTTAAAAAGGAAGTGACTGCTTAAATTGTAGCAAAAAATGTGACATACATATTGAATTTTCATCAATACTTGTTTATTATTCTGCAATTAAGGTCTAAAAGATATTGAAAATGAGATCTTTAAAGGATATGGTATTACATCACGGCAACTACACCCACCGGAAAGTGTTTGGCCTCAGCCTAAATTATTTAGAGCGTGACCATGACGCGCCTTTGTAAGTAAAGTGAAGAAAAGACCTTCTCAGCCCTACAAAATTACTAGTCTGGCATGCCATTGTTGATTGCATTATAGGTCACAAGCGAACATACACTAGTATTTGCAACCTCCTTTAAGCATCTTACCGTAAAATTAATATTAAAAAAAAATAAAAAAATCTGAGGTTTCCTGATGACAAAACAATGAATGTGGAGGTGTGAATGATATTACTCGGAGACTAAGCTAGAGACGCATAGGCAGGCAGCTGCAAATGTACGATATTTCATGATTCCCTAATCGCCTTCAGTTCCCACTCCTTCCCTCTCCCCAACTTTTTTCCCTCTTACAATGGGAAAATTAAAATATTATAGGAGAAGTTCTTCTAATACCAAAGTCGAAGATCAATTTCCATTTTGCCTACTAATATACGCTTCCAATTTCCCTGTTGCGGCCAATATGAGACCTACGTGCAGTATCATTAAATGTTTAATAGACATGAGTTATTTGTAATAAGAAAAGCGAATAAAGTTTTTGGAACTACTACTCAACACAGATAGTGAAAACGACTCGGACATTCATTATATGGTCCACAAGATATGAAAGGGAATAAGTGAGTTGCCCGTACCTAAAAACAAAGCAGATGGTCTCACTGGCCGTGATTTGAATTCTGGATGAAATTGCACACCTACATAGAATGGATGACTTGGAAGCTCTAAGATCTGCACAATAGAGAAAATTTCTCAAAATCCAGAAAATACAGGCAGTGTCCATGCAGAAAAAAAGTTGTGAAAGTGAATTCTGTATGACATCAAAAAAATATAGGAAAACAAAAACAGGACAACTGGGATCATCAACCTTTGTTCGAGGTTTATTCCTTCACATCAACATTACCCAAGCTAAAAACTTACCTCCATTCGTTTTCCGCTTTCATCCTTCCCAACAAACTGTAGTCCAGCTTCTTCTAAAGTTCCAATGACATCTGGATTTACCTGCATAATGTTGATGTCAAATAACAGAACATGTACCACATCTCACCATCCCCCAAAACTGATCACACAGCCAACCAAAAAAAGTTTCACAGCCAAACCTCATATCTGTGCCTATGTCGTTCATCCACATATTCTGAATTACCGTACCTAGCAATTAGGAACAAGAGAAAATGAGGGGACGCATTAGAAGTGTATAAAACAAATAATAGTCCTTCAGGAATTTGCTGTAAATTCTTTTTTCTTGTTGGGGCCAGGATACTGTAGGTTTGGACAATAGGCTATGCAATAGGAGCTACCCCTTCCCTGGAATCCCTTCATTTAGAGGTAGAACTGTAGCTATTGGATCCCAGAGCGCTTAGAAATTAGGAATAGCAAAGAAATTTCAGAAGCAGTCCTAATTTTCATTGAAATTAAACCATCCCTGATGATCAAGCACTTCAGTACTTGAATAATCATCAGACCTCATTATTAACATGTTTCCTTCGGACTAACCCAGACACTAGTAGACTGATATTTAATAATAGTCCGACACCTCTCTTAACCGGGGGGGGGGGGACAGGGAGATGAGCTATTTCACTACAGGGATATTTAGCCTGCTTTTTCTTTATTATTTCATCCATCATTAAAATACTACCTAGTAGGATAGCTAGCTCACATACAGCTTGGAAGTAATACAATCAGATGTCTGTAAGAGCGTTCTTCGAGATCCAAGTCTCATGGTACTTCCCATATGCGTTCGTGAACCCTGTTCATTACAAAAGAACCATCACAAACAAACAAAAAAGTAGAATAGGGAAAGGGGCGGAGATCAGACGCATACATACCTCTGGCATGAAAATCACAACAGGATTTGGTGTTTGGGCATCAAACTCTACACTGTTTGCTCTTTCCCAACCCAAAACCTTTGAATAAATGTTGAATTACAATATTAAAAACATGTAGTTACAAGAACCAAACATCACAAACAGAAATGCTACTTACTGATCTTGCAAACTCAATTACAGAAATTTGCATTCCTAGGCAAATCCCCAGGTAAGGAACACTGTTCTCCCTAGCATATTTGGCAGCAAGCATCATACCTCTAACACCTCGATCTCCAAATCCCCCAGGAACCAAGATACAAGCTGCGCTCTGCAAGTGTCAATTTTAAAAAAATGGCCGTTGTTACAGACTCCAAAGCAATACATATTCCCTTGAATCCACTAAGATGATCCAACAGTTCCACTATCATACCAAACACTGAAAATGTGTCATTATTTTTCCCCAACTAAAAAAGCCTAAATCGAGCAGGATTACATTATCTTAAAACTTGAGGTCTTAGCATTTGTCCACCATATGCTCCAGATCTAATAGACTAAATTTTCATAAAGTGTTCTCCTGGTGCATTTACCTTCAAAGTCTTCCAGGCTGCAGCATGTGCTTCTGGTGTCTGAGTAAAACCAAAAAAAAAAAAAAAAAAAATTAGGCCTGACATCCTTCAAAGCGACAACTAACCTAATTTCTTCAGATTCAATTCGGAAGAATCATTACTGATTTTGCACTCTCATCTTCTAGGTCAGATGCTGCAATCCAGTCAATTGAAGGCTTCAAAGAGCGTGCAACACAAGCATGCAGAAGGGCCTGTAATAATCAGTCATTATCAAATATTATTACACAAAAAAACAGATATAAAATAATTCAGAGCATTTAAATGGCATAGCCCTTGTATTGACTTGTCAAAAAACAACTGGCAAAAACAAAATTTACTTGTTAAATGAAAAAGCTACCATGCTGCAATGGAAGTGGGTTAATGCTCCAAAATTATTGTTTACAGTTTACATTATATAAAACACAAAGCATGCTAGTTACTACCAAAAGGAAATAGCAGTTTTAAGGATTTATTAAGAATATGAAATTTAGATGATTTAGGGCATTAGATTTATTGAAAAAATCAGACTTAAGACAAAAAAAGCAAGAACTTTAAATGCTATTATCAAGTTGCGCATAGATGATAGATTCCTCATTTTTAAAACCAAGTTAACATCTACATAGTAAATATACTAGTCTTATACTCAATTTTTCAATAAAATGTACTGTCATCCTGCTACTCTTGAGATAAACTTTAAATAAAACTTATAACACACCTTCACTACAGATAAATAAGAATCTGTTAGACCAACATACTTTCCCACCATTGCAATCCTCACCTGTATATTTCAAGTGGTCATGCTCATGAACAATATATTATAATAAATTTGGATAAAGCATTGCAAATGAAACATATAATACTAACAGATTCAGTAAGACTATCATAGGTCTCAGCCATCTCTGTCCACTGCTGTAAATCAGGAGGTGTCGCTTGGCTGAAAAAGAATTTTATGTGTAGCAGATTAGTCTTTCCTATTATCACTATAATTTTCAAAAAAATATATCAAGCACGCCTAAGTATGATCAACTATAGACTGATGAATATATTCTGCCACACTACACTTATGACGGAGGAGGCCAGAGGGGTCATTTAAGCATAAATAGATTATAGTGCACCGTTCACGCAACTAAAGTGCAGTTAATAGCAATTACTGTTGTTGACACTTCATGTTATTCTAGTAGAATTACTTTATCAAGGGTTTTGACTTTGAAGGCTGCAGAAGAAATAGGACTCATATCATCCCAAACAAAGTTTGAAGACTGTAACAGATTCAATTGATCAAATTACATAATAACTTAAAGTTTTCTTCTAATTTTCTTAAATCAAGGAGTCATCTACTTTCTCAAAAAAAAAAAAGCCACCTGAGTAAGTTAAGCTGCTGCAGAATTGAATGGTGAGCATTTTGGTTCTGAAAATAGCAGCCAATCATAAAAGAGTACACAAGATATAAACAAAATCCAAGCTTTTAAACAACCAAAAATTTATTAAAGACCCACTCTCAGTAACAGGGGAATATGCCAAATGTTTGGTACATCATGGATGTTCAGAATATTCTCAATCTGTGATAAACCATACAGAAAAATATAGATCAATTAAATGATGAAACAAACTTTTTCAGACAACTGAGCATGGTTCACCAACTTACTGGAACATGGCAAAATTTTGAAAGTTTTTCCTTGGTACTTTCTAGAAGAGGCTGCCATATTCAAGAACAAAGTATTTCAGCTGCTAACATAGCCAGACTAAAGACAACAGGAAAAGTCAAAACAGAAGGATACGTTTCAAAATCACTGAATTTCCAGTTGATTTTACCACAGTCAAAAACATTGCTATTATCAGATTGTTTATCAAATATTATTACTAGGGAACTAGGTAAAGCTGATTTTTCTGACTTGTACCCACACACATTTACTGCACAATCCCAACTTTATAGGTAAAATGGACTTCTATTATGATGAGTATCACGACAGATATTAATCAATTACCAGATGCAAAATAATGATAATAATTATATTTGTTTCTCACAGTGGAACCTGAATTTTGTAACTAAAGCTCATGTCAATAATCCCCTTGGCTTAAAGAAAGGAAAAATAGTATAGTGTGCAACTGGGCATGCTAAGATTAAGTGAGCAAGAAAGATCTATGTACTGCTACTCCCAAAAGACTCTGGAGCAAACCTTACAACATAAATTAAATTTTTTAAAATGCATTCTCGTGCAAAAATGGCAGAACAATATACCTCAGCAGAGCGACTTGTTAAAAGATGAGGTGTCAATCCCAATGCTCGCAGTTCCCTGACACTGTGTTGTGTAGGCTTTGTTTTCTGGAAGCAGAACATTGCACTCAAAATGAGAAAAATAAAAACAAATCAAGTTAAACTAAGTCTGCAGCAGTAATGCACAAGTATTTAAGTAGTACTTGCTCTCCCACTACACCCAACACTGGTATCAGGCTAACATGGATGAGACAGAAGTTATCAGGCCCTGAGAAGGAATCATGAGAATAAAAACATAAAAATTGTATTATAATTATTATGTATCAAGATAAAATTTCATTTCCATTCAAAAAAAGAAAAACATGAACAGAAAATGTCAACCAAAGAAAACATTTCATTGCCATACTTGGATTGATACATACTGTGCAAGAAACAACCTAGAAGATCTGTATTACATTTTTGTAGTTTCACAAGTATCTTGCCTTCGATATAAGGGGTGACTAGGACAATTTTCAAAAATATTTAAAAGGGATTCCTAGTCAAACATGAGGGAGATTAACAGAAATCCAATACTACAACTAAATAATTTTGACAACAAATTGTGGCTGCAAAGGGGAAATAACTGTTGTTAGCAGTATACAAGAAAAGAGAGGGAAAAGCTATGTTGTCTACCGTTAGTTTAAAAGTAAAATATTCCATTGCCATACCTACTTGAAAGGACAATTGCCGTAGAGCCTCAATAAATGGCATAGATTCAATATCACCTGTAGAAAGACAAATATATTTCCATATTACTGATCGAAGCGGATAGTGCAGCTTCAACAGAGGTATCATTCCGGAGCAAAAATCTTACCCACAGTCCCTCCCAGCTCAATCACACAAACATCTGCAGGGCCCTCTTTTCCGTCCACGGGAATCACAGCAACCGACTCAATCCAATCTTTAATAGCATCAGTGATGTGCGGAACCACCTATTTTAAAATACCAAGGGCTCAGCAAACTGGTCTGTATTATCCACAGTCCCACACAAGTAAAACAAATAGGTAGCAACAAGAGGTAAATGGCATACGTGCGGTGCATCACCTGAACAGTTTTCCCTAGATAATCTCCTTTACGTTCCTTCTCAAGAACAGACTAGTCACAAGAAAGGAACCCAAACGCAATAGTTAAGCCACGAAACCAAGATCACTATCCAGCACACTGTAACTTAGTTCCATAACCATTACAGAGGTAAAGCACTGCAAAAAGCAAGCATGTACCTGGTATATTTTTCCAGTGGTGATGTTGTTATCCTTGGTAAGCGTGACATCGAGGAAGCGCTCGTAATTTCCCAAATCCAAATCAACCTTCCCCCGAGTCAAAACACAACACATTAAAAATGAAATTCAGCAGCAGCTCGGACGTTGAAATTAAAGCATGCAGAGGTAAAATAAACAGGGGAAGAAAGGAGAAATAAAAAACCTCTCCACCGTCGTCGAGAACAAAAACCTCTCCGTGCTCGAAGGGAGACATGGTGCCAGCGTCGATGTTCAAGTACGGATCTGCATGGAAGCAGTTGAAAGGCGAGAATTAGCAGAGGAGCGGTTACGAGAAATGGAGTAAGAGAAAAGAAATTGAGGGAAAGAGAGAACCGATTTTGATGGAAGTGACGCGAAGGCCACAGGCCTTGAGGACGACGCCGATGCTGCTGGCAGTGACACCTTTGCCAAGGCCACTGACGACTCCGCCGCTGATGAGAACATACTTCATTTTGGTTTTGGGGAAATGAGAGAAGTTGGTAGGCCAAGTGTTTGGGTTTATACCCGAGCGGGAAGGAAGGTTGAGACGGTTATGGAATGGAATAGAATGGTTAGTGCAGTGAGTAAAAGAATAGGATGGCGAAACTGACGGTCCCTTTCAAAATGGCATTTAAAAAACCTAAAAGGAAAAAAGGCGTCTCAACTCAAGTCTCGTCTCCACCTCTTCCACCTTGGACTTACAGCCGCCTATCGCCCACAACTGTCCAACTTGCTGCTTTTGCGCATAACAGATGTTGGTCTTCGTTATTTAAACTAATAAAAGTATTATTAAAAATATAAATAAATTGTTTTCATTTTTTTCGAAAACGTGTTACCTCTCTCTATACACGTCATCAAGACCCTAATTTTAAGAATCAAGTGGACTTAAATCCTTCTTTCTTTTCAAAACAAAAATAAACTTGCACTTGTAACTAAATTCTAAACAGCTAAATCTGGTTACAACACTAGTCAACCAGGTCAATTTTAGTTGAGTTGATAGGATCTTTAAAGTCATATTCATATTCTCACATGAAGTAGCGAGGTAGCAAGTTATTCTCCTAAAGGGATAGAAAGGAAGAAAGAATCACTTGTTTGCTTTCACGAGGCCGTGCAATTATGCAATTCCGAACGAATCAAACCAAATACTTTTTCAGCGATTATTCGCCAACCTTTTGTTATTTTTTTCCCACAATGATTTTTAGTGAAGATATTCCCTTTTAGTGAATATATATATACTGCTTTTCTCCCACCAGCTGAAAAAGTCCTTTATTTGTCATCTTTTTCTTTCTTTATTTTGCTCTTCAAGAGAATCATATTCAATACGTGGTCTCCCCCTAGGGCATTTTCCCACTCTTTTCAAATTTCAGTCTCGGATTAATTTTGATGAGGTAGTTCTTCTCCTGAGATGAGTTATCCAATTTACCATATTACATATTTGATTAAGATAGTTTATTAACAGATAAATTAAATTTGATCTTAGCATGACCAAGTTTTATTAAATGTTATAATTTTGCAGATAATGTATAAAAATGTATATGAAATTACTTAAAAAAAATTATGTTCTTGTTTAAAAATCGTAGTTATCTATATTTTGAATTTGCATTTTCTTTTTTAGTCTATTCATCTTCTATTCCATTTCATTTTTGTTAACGTGAAAATATGTACTAAATACTTAAATTGGTAAACTTCAAAATAACTCGAAGAGGATTAATTGGAAAAATAATAATAAATAAATCATGTATAAATTTGAAAAACTAAATAAAAAAATTAGATAGGTTAAGCTTTTGACTTGGTTTTTTCTAAGAAGATGGCAAATTTTAATATTTTGGTTTTCTTCATAAGTAAAATCTAATTTCAAATATTTAAATAGTTTATGCTCCTTTTTTTATTGAAGCAAGTGCTTATCATTTAATATTTTTTAAATTTTTATTTTTTTCTTTTGCAATTTAAATTCATTCTCATTTGATTTTTTTTATACTAAAAAGCGTTTATAAATAATTTCCAACGATTTATTTATACTGTCTAATCTATCCCTATAATTATAACACTTATATATCTATTTAAAAATGAAAAAATATGTATTATGGATAGAAATTATATTTTAACCTACTTTCTTATAATTTCAATTCCGGTAAGGAATTGTGATCTTCTTGATTTAAAGAGTCAGATGCGAGTAGATGGTAAGAAAAAGTCCATAATTATGTGTTCACCTGAAAAGGTACATATTAACAAAAGAAATAAAAATAAAAACTTTTATTTGAAAATGTTATTAATGGCTTGTGTGGCACTTTTTTTTTAAATATTCGTAGTAGAGAAAATAAAAAATGAATATATCTTTAAACCTATGTGTTTGGGATGAGGGGCTATTAAAGAAATTGAAGATGAGTTTAAATTTGTATAAGGTTCGATGGAGGAAGGGGGGGTTTTATTTACCGAGTAATTTACTTCAGATATTATAAACTGTAGATTTTGAAAATTTTAGGAGAATGTGTAATTCATGCAGCACAACTTTGTAATAAGAAAGTTATGTCATGTATCATAAGTTTTTTTTTTTTTTTCATAATTTGTATCGATATAATTTTAGATTTTTTTAATTTTATAGTTGCATTATATGGTTGTTTCTAGTGAAAATTTGATCGATTTCGATTTCTTAGGTTCTCATCAAATTTCAATCACGTAGATTCTTTTCACTTATGCTAGCGACAATTTTCAATCAAAACGTGTATGAGATTCGAAAATGTCACAAAATCGAGGAATGTTATCGATGCAACTGAACATACAAATTAAAAATCGAAAGTACTCTTTTTGTTATTTTATTAAGAAACGTGAAGTAAGGAAAGCAGTAAAAGGTATTGAAAAGAAACAAAAGCAGTGCGAAATATTAGAATACCGGGAATTGTAAATGCGAAAAACTTGAAATTGCATTAATTGTAAATGACAGAATTAAAATTGCATAAAAGTAAATGACAGGACGTCGAAATTGCAAAAACGGTAAATGGCAAGCATTTGAAAATACAGAATCTTAAATTGCATGAAAGATAACTGGCAAGTAATTGAAAGTATGGAAACTTAAATTGATGAACGTAAATTGCTTGAAAATAAGTTACCAGGAAAAGTAAAGAAAGCGGTAAAAATAATCAATGAGAATGGAAATCCAGATCGCCAGAAACTTCATGATTCATCGTTCTCTAGTAGACTTTTCACTTGTGATTCTGTTGTCTCTGCCAATTTCCCCTTCTTCTTCAAGCTTCATTCTATTTATAGGCATCCTTCAATATAACCTCCTAAGAGCAGTTTAAAAAACTGTCACCACGTTCCATATGCACTATCCTCGATTTTTACCTTAGTTTACGGTTTAGAAAACCGCTTCCGCGTTCCATGTGCATTATAACTGTTTCTTGATTTCTAACCTTAGTCGCGATGTGAAAAACCACTCCTCATGTCCCATATGCATGATAACCGTTTCCCTCTATCTCGATTCCAGTTATCGAGTCCGATTTCCCTTAACCTTGACTTTACACTATACTTTATCATTACTTTCATCGATTTGTTTCTCTCTTTTCTGATTCTCGATTTATATGTTCATATTATCTCGTGGTCACCGGGTGTCTTCCGACCATCTTTCCGATTTATCAACTTTTTAACCAATCATATGATCTTCGATTTTCTCTCTTCTGTTTTTTTATCCTTGTATCGATTTTTCACTAACAAATAATGCCCCCTTGAAAGAATATAAATGTTTGTATCGATTTTTATATTCTTTCAAAAATAACTCCCGCCCTTAAACGTTCTTGAGGCTCAAAATAACTTTTTAGGGTTTAGGGTTTTTTAGGGTTTCTGGGGTTTTTTAGAGTTTTTAGGGTTTTTTCTATTTTATGTCAAATATCAAATCACATCACCTCTACTGTCACAACGCGTACTCCACGTATTAATTATCCTCTTCACATTCATCGTTTCAAATACCCTAGTCGGTCTCTTTAAATCCTCTTACAGTTTTTTACCCTTGTTTTTTACCACGAACCTCACTTACTTCTCTTTCGTTGTACCTCTTCTTCGTCTTCAAACTTTCCACCAACTGTAATGACGACTTCTAAATCCTCCGACTTCTCCACCCCACCACTTTCCTCAATAACTTCAACTTTGATAGAGATTAATGGGAAAAAGTTTGCTCCAGTCCCTTTGATGGAAGAGGCTTCGCAAAAGATTGCCGAGACTCAGGTACTTATTCCTTACGCCGCTGAAAATCTAGATTATGCGTTTGGTGGTCTCATCCGCTACTGTGGAGGGTCGTTTTCTTCTTCCCTTAGCCTTCCCTCAGAAAGTAAAGCCCCTATTCACAAATCTGAGGTCCGAATTGATTTCCTAAATGTTGTTTCAAAAGTATATCGAACGGGTCCTCCCCACAAAAAGCCTTTGTACATTAGATGGTTCGATCGAGTAAAGACTAAATTTGGGAATCACTGGAGGGATGTAGGGATCTTCGATTTTCTACATTTATCTCGATGTGATTTATCATTCTTAGATATGTCCATGTTTTTGTCTGCGGTCCATTTATGGAATAAAGATCTACATGCAATGGAGCTTCCCTGCGGTCCCCTTTCTCCCACTCTTTTTGAAGTTGCTGCAATTACCGTACTGAAACCCACAGGGGAGAAATATTTTAAGGGTGTTTTCCCCTCAGATGACTCTCTAAGATTAAAAATCGATTGGGAATCAAAAGCTTATGGACATTTCATCGAAAAGCATTTTGTCGATGATCAATCGGTAGCTATTTCTGACGAGGAGCATGTGGCTTTTCTGGTATATTGGCTCTGTACACACGTATTTTGCCCCCGATCCATCCAAATCTCGTCCCACTTCTATAATCTTGCCTATCTCCTCCATACTGGTCAGCCGAGAGTTTGTTTGGCGAAGCTTTTATTGGCCCATGTTTATACTACTTTCGATGAGGTCGTCGATATCTTGAATACCCTAAGACCCTCAGGGAATTTCTCGGGCCCCATCTGGTTTATCCAATTATGGCTTACTTCGATCTTTGAAAGCATCCTTCCCCCAACATCCAAAATTTCCCCAAGTTTAAATTTAGACGGCGCTCGATTATCATCTCGCCATTCTCACCAAAAATCCTCCGACGAGGCTAGTTATCGAGCTTACCTGAAATTTTTGTTGACCCGATTTCATTTTGAGTCAAATTTGGCCCCTTATACCGTATATAATGGAAAAATTAGTGACAGACTTCGAGGGCCAACTTGGTTTAAATAGAAATTCCCCGCTCTTACTCCAGGGTTGCAATCGAAATTAGTAGATGTGTGGAGTAATTACTTGACCCAGGATGTTCTTGTATCGGGTTTTCAATCGAAGGATATCCAGCTCGTCATCTATTATCCCCAGCTTTTTTCACGGCAGTTTGGTTTAAGTCAGACTTTACCTTTTTTCTCTCTCGATACTTCCCCAAGGTCAAAATTAAATGAATCAAATGTTGGACGGGAACTTGCCAAACTGTTACCACAAAATCCCGATGCATTTCTATCCTTATGCTTTTGAGTCGCATTATCTGTCTACTCTTGGTTTTTCTCAATGGTGGAACGATTGGTTTTCACGCATTCATTCTAATTTTGATATCGTCCAATCGAAATTGACTGCGCATCCTTCTCTCGTGTTGCAGGATAAATCGAAGGCAAAGAAAGGTACATACTCTCATTATCTCCAAATATCTTGATTCGAAAATTTTTATCGAGAATGCTACAACCCCCTCAAATTAGAAGAAACCTTTTACAATATTGTTATCTCCCTAGTTAATAAAACAGACACCAACCGATCAAACCACAAAATAATCAATTCTCGAGGAAAAACTCCATTTGAAATGTATTGTCCCAACCATCTTCCCACTTTCCCTACAGCTCCCTTTGGAATCGCCAAACCTTTATCCTAAATGGGTCCGAGAGTTGAGATCCTTGAAAGAAACTATTTCACCCAAACCCAAGAACAAAGAGATTTCGATATCGAAACTGTCCTACTTTCCTTACCTAAACCTTCCTCAAAATCTTCTTCCTCCCTGGTTTGTCCATATCGACCGAGTCAAGATTTTAACTCCATCACCTTTTGGTGAGATTTTACTGCCTCTTTTAGGAGTATTTCTAATTTTCTTCAAATTGTAATCTAACTGTTTTCTTTTCTCGATAGTTTCGAAAACTCATAAAGTCGCCCCCTCTGAGAAAGACTGGGAGTCCTCGGATGAATCAGATCCATCTGCCCCCACTCAAAAGCGAAAGCATTCTGCCACAATTTCTTCACCTTCGAGAAAATTGAAGGTTTCTTTTCGATTCATTATCATTTTATTTATTCGACTCCTCTTTCTATAGCTGATTCACTTCTCATTCAGAAACAAAAATCGAAAAAGAGTCCTCGAGCCACTCGACCTGTCATAAATCCGTTATCGACGGACTCTAATACGATCAGCAAAGTTGGCCAAACGACACAGACCACTCACTCGAGTCATGTAAGAAATTTCCTTTTTCATATAAATTATGTATCTAGAATTCGACAAAGCCCATAACATGATTCCAAATTTTGATGTTTTCAGGACCATCCATCGGCTACGGTATCGACAAATGTCGAGTCTTTGGTCTAATCAACAATACCCATTTTTGAGGTACAGTTTAAAAATTTTATTTTATTTTATTTTATTTTTCGACTCGTTTTACATATTTCACTTCTTAACCTATGTTTCGATCCACAGCAACCCGAGGTTGTACAAGATCCTTCTCCCGCACCAACGCACCTCGTCCTACCTTCCCCTGGTAATAATTTCTTTCTTTGCCCGATTTTACTTTATTTCTATTAAGATTTTTCGATTCATTTTCTCGAATTCATTTTCTTTCCAGATAATGTTGTAAATATCCCCACAGTCCAAGTTCAAGATTCCCCTCCACCATTTTTTACAGAGCAACCAACCTCCCCACCTTTTGCAATACCATCTGTCGAGTTGCTTTCGTCGACACTGCCTGAAATAAGCGATCCTACTCCAGAGGATTTGCCGGAATATCGAATTGCTATTGAAGAAGATCCTTTCTCAATCCTCGATATTCTATTGTCTGAAGATGCCACTCCTTCGAGCCAATCATCCAAGCCGCCTACGACAT
This sequence comes from Sphenostylis stenocarpa, assembly GCA_963425845.1. Lineage (NCBI taxonomy): Eukaryota > Viridiplantae > Streptophyta > Magnoliopsida > Fabales > Fabaceae > Sphenostylis > Sphenostylis stenocarpa. The sequence continues at coordinate 69,129,238 of OY731404.1, read as the reverse complement.
CGACTGAAGAAGCGCACCAACTGATACACCGATTTAGGTCTTTCTTCTACTCTTCTCCCCTGGAAGCTTTGGTGGAATCGCACGAAAAAAAAACAATTTTTCCAAGAAATTCTCACTTCTATAGAAGCATTCCCCGATGACGCTCTTCCGAAGAGTTTCGATACTGAAGTCGCAACGGCCACCGATTTATTCAACAGAGCTTATGCTGCAAGGAAGAAAAAGCAATCTATAGCAACTGAGTTAGCTAACATTTCTTCCTTCCAGACTAAGAAATCGAATTTGCTGAAAACTCAAAAGTTCAATCTTGAAAAGGCGTTGAAGGCACAATCTTCGATTAGGGGTGAGATCGAAGAACTGGAGAAAAGGCTTGACCAACTTAGATCACAAGATGAGTTCCTCACGGCAGAAGTAAATTCGATCAAATCCTCTGCAAAAGAAGTGGCACTTTCTTTGGGGCAAAGTATGGAGCGCAAGCGAAAAGTGATCGTCGAAGAAAATTCAACTTCCTCTTCTTGGATGCAATTGTTAATAGACTTCGATCAACTTAAATCTCAATATTTAACTTTGTAGAACATATTATTTGAATTAATGTTGAATATTTATTTCCCTTATTCGAGGTTTATAGTCTTTCAAGTATTTACCGTTTATCGACAAGACTTTCTCTTTATTATACCAATCGACAATTGAATAAGCATTACTCGATAATACTTTAACAACTTCAAAAGGTCCTTCCCAATTTGGTGACCATTTACCATAACTTTTACATTTCTTATCCATCGGCAAAATCGTTTTCCATACTAAGTCACCTTCACTAAATGTTTTCTGTCGAACTCTCTTATTATAGACTCAAGCGATTTGATTATTTTGTAGAATAATACTATTCAACGCTTGCAATCTTATTTCATCGAGTTCATTTAATTCATCGTACATCAAGTTCCAATAATCACAGCTGGGTAAATCATTTTGTTTTTGTATCCGAGTTGACTCAATATTTATTTCGATGGGTAAGACGACATCATGCCCATAGACTAACTTATATGGAGTATTCTGCAAAGAATCTTTCGGTGAATTTCGATATGCCCACAGAATTTGTAATAACGTTTCGTGCCAAGTTTTTGGTTTATTACCGACATGTTTCTTGATTAAACCAATAATCACTTTATTAATTGTTTCGACCTGCCCATTAGCCTGAGCATAATATGGGGTTGATGCTAATAACTGAATATTTCTTGATTCGGCATATCTAACCATCTTTTTTCCAGTAAAAACTGTCCCTCTATCAGTGGTAATAGACTGTGGGATCCCGAATCGATAAATGATATATTTTTCAATAAAATTAATTACATCTTGTTGATCTACATCTTTTAATGGAACTGCTTCTACCCATTTTGAAAAATAATCGACAGCTACGATTATATATTTATGTCCCTTCGATGACTGTGAAAAAATCTGTCCGATTAAATCGATGGCCCAACCTCTAAAAGGTCATGGTTTGATAATCAAGTGTAATTCGCTAGGAGGAACTTGTTGTATAGGACTAAATTTCTGACATTCTTCACAGGACTGAGCATACTCGATACAATCTTTTAAAATCGAAGGTCAGTAATATCCTTATCGAGTTAACATCCATCTCATTTTCTGGCATGTCATATGGGCACCACATATTCCATTATGTACTTCAGCCATTGCTAAATAAGCATCGTCATTCCCTAAACATCTAAGTAAAACTCCATTGATACCTCTTTTATATAATTCATCATTCATCACAATATATTTTACTGCTCGATATTTAATTTTCTTATCGATTCTCCCATTTGGATTTTGCAAATAGCCTATAATTGATTTTCTCCAGTCTTGATCATCTAAGTCGCCAATCTGTAAAATTTCACTTTCTTGGAGTAATTTTTCTTTTACTTGAATCATTTTTTGTAAATTTTTCAGAGATATCTTATACTTAGATGCGATTTGCGCCAACTCATTGGCTTCCCGATTGAACTCTCGGGGGACATATTCGAATGTTATGTCATCGAACATTCTGCTTAAAGTCATTACTCTTTCTAGATATCTGACCAAATTGGTATTGATACACTTATACTCTTTTCGTACTTGTTTGATCACTAGTTGTGAATCACCTCTTATAATTACATGTCGGGTTTTTAATTTAATCAAAGTCTCGAGACCTGTAATCAAAGCTTCGTACTCAGCTTCATTATTCGAACAGGTGGGCTTAATTTCAAATAATAACTTAGTTGGGACATTACTTGGTGAAATGATAAGAATTCTCACCCCTGATTTGTCTGATGTACTCGATCCATCAAAATACATTATTCATTTACTTATTTCAATAAATAAATTATCAATTGAGTCAACTGTATGGTCTGCCATGAAATCGGCGATAATTTGACCTTTTACTGTTTTCAAAGATTCGAATGACAATGAAAATTCTGTCAGAGCTAGCACCCATTTTCCTATTCGATTATGCATAATAGGTTTTGACAACAGAAATTTCAAAATATTATTTTTGGAATAAACCATCACATCGTGAGGCTTCATCACATACTTGAGTTTCGTACAAGAGAAATACAAGCACAATCCTAACTTTTCGATATCATTGTATCGAGTTTCAGCATCATTTAAGATTATACTTAGATAATAAACAACACATTCCACACCATTATTATCCTCCTGTGCTAGTAGACTGGCTATAGTTCGATTTGATGCTGATACATATAGTTTCAATGGCTTGTTCCTCATTACTGGTATCAAAATCGGAGGATTTGTCAACATCAATTTGATCTGCTCAAAGGCTTCCTGATGTTCTTCCTTCCATTTGAAATTTGCTTCCTTTTTCAATTTTAACAAAGACAAAAAAACATAAGTCTTACCAGCCAAGTTAGAAATAAATCGTCTTAAATAATTTATTTTTCCCAAAAATGATTGTAACTGTTTTTTAGTCTTTGGAGCAGAAGTATCTAATATAGCTTTCGCTTTGTTCTTATCGGTCTCGATCCCTTTTCCGTGTACTATGAATCCTAAAAATTCACCAGCAGACACACCAAAAGCACATTTCAAGGGGTTCATTTTTAATCCATATTTCCTCATTCTTTCAAAAGATTTTCTCAAATTACCCAAATGTTTATGCTTTTCTTTCGATACAACAACAATATCATCTATGTAAACTTGCATAAAATCATTGATCAAATCATGAAAAATTAAATTCATTGCTCTATGATATGTTGCCCCAGCGTTTTTTAATCCAAATGGCATTACTATCCATTCATAAGTTCCCAATGCCCCCGGGCATCGAAAAGTTGTTTTAGCTATATCATTCTAGGAAACAAAAATTTTATTATATCCTGAATAACCATCTAAAAGACTTAACATTTCATTACCAGCTACTGCATCTATTAGCATATCGGCTATTGGCATAGGATATTCATCTTTAGGAGTTGCTAAATTTAGATCTCGATAATCAATGCATACTCTCATTTTACCATTCTTTTTAATAACTGGAACAATATTAGAAATCCACTCGACATACCTGCCAGTCCTGATGAACTTTGCTTTCAGAAGTCTCTCGATCTCTTCTTTAATCTTACCCATCACCTCAGGTGCAAATCTCCTCGGGGCTTATTTTACTGGCTTCCTGCCTTCTATGATAGGTAATCTATGTTCGACTAGACTTCGATCCAAACCAGGCATTTCTTCATAATCTCAAGCGAAGCAGTCTTTATATTCTTCCAATAATGATATCATATCCTTTTTCATTTCTTTCTCGAGATACCTGCTAACATAAGTAGGTTTTCGGTCCTCTATACTTCCCAAGTTGATCTCTTCTAATGGATCTTGGGCTTCGACTTTTTTGTGATTCGATGTGATGGATTTTTCAAAACCTAAAGGAGAATTATCATAAATGCAATCAAGTATGACTCGATCACTATTATTTGCTACTACTGTCGAGTGAGTCGACTTATTTATTTCTATCTTAGTACTACTACTTTCTTGGCCCTCCTTCTTTTCATCTTCATATCTTCTTAATCGAGCCAAGAATTCCTCATAATCTTTATTCATTTTCACCGGCCACTTCGAGGCTGACCCTCTCTTTAATCATGACAAACCCTTTTTTCTCATTCATTTCCAAGAAACGCTCCTCGTGCAATTTTGAATTAAAGTCTTCGATAGTCTCGAAGGTGAATGGTTGAGTGAGCGCCAAATTCTGCAATGACCGACCAACCTGAGATACAAATGTCACAAACTCGTGTTGGTCCCCTGAAATTATTTCGAGATGTCCATCTCGATTCCACATAAACAACTTCTGATGAGCCGTAGAAGGTACGGCTCCAACTCCATGAATCCATTCCCTTCCAAGCAACGCATTAAAGTTGGCATGTGATTGGACCACTACAAACACAGTGGGCCTTGAATAAGTACCCACTTTCACATCTAAGGCAATCATGCCTTCTGAGCTCGATGATTTCCCACTAAAATCAGAAATCATGATATTATACCTGACCAAGTCTTTCAATTCGATACCAAACCTCTTCAGCATAGTGATTGTCAATATGTTTACCGCTGCACCACCGTCAACAAGGACCTTATTCACCTTCTGTCCTTGAATTTCGATGTTCAGTAATAAGGGTTTCAAATGAAACCTCATCTCCTCGGATAGGGGATCGATAAAAGCAGCATCTCTATGGGGTACTTCGCATGATGCTTGTGTTACCCATGTGACTTTCGGTCTCATGTTTTCGGAATAGAAATCGTCCTCTCGATCGACATTACTTTGTCCTTGATACTCCTCATACTCGCTAACATATTCCGCGGGCAGTATCGATATTACTCCAATCTGATGTCCATCCCAACTACTTTCATTTTTGTCATCGACAAAGTCTCTTACATATTGACCCCCAATTGGCATATTACTTTCTTCAAAGTTCCTATAATTATTGATCATTCCCCAGTAAGGGATCCTTCCTCCTCTCCTCCAAGGTCTTCCTCGAAATCTCCTTTGGAATGTAGGGAATCCAGTATTTGATCCTTCATCATATGAAAGTCTGTCGAAAACATCATTATTTTGAAGTTTGCCCCTTCCTTCCCGAGGAGAATACATTTCTTTCCTAACCCATTGTTTCTGATTTCTACTAGCGCCAGAAACAACAGATTTCTGCTGACTCTCCCCCACCGTGTCTTGGATGGTTTGATCTATTTTATCATTGCAACTTTTTTGTTGATCCTCTATTTTCTTGATTTGTCCTGCCCTGAAGGTTTTAGCAGCTGACCTGTCGAATACCGTACTGCATCGTGGACATAATGTTACACCTTCGTCCTTCTCTTTCTTTCTGTTTAAAAATTCGACGAGAGAATCTTCTGATCGAGGATAGATCTCTCTCTCAAATTCTTTCTCGAACTCGCTTAGGTCGAACTCTATATCTTCTTCTGACATGTCTGGGATCAATGTCTTCAGTAACATCGACCATACCTATAAAGGTCAAATTTATCAATCGGACCTCTTCAGTCATGCCCGTCTGAGACTCGACATACCCTACTTGAACTTCAAATGGACTCGTATCCACTTTCATTGACATCTCCTCAAACTTCAATCTTCCTTGGTCGATCACATCTTGGATCGTGTTCCTGAAATGTATACAATTATTAGTCCAGTGTCCATAGATATTATGATATTTGCAATATTTTCGACCATTTCTTTGTTCTGCAGAAGGTAATTTATGATCATCACTCAACTTAATATGTTTATCTTTCAATAAAATATCGAAGATTTTGTCTGCCTTTGTTACATCAAAAGTATATGTGCAATTTGCCATTTTGTCTTTCACTTCATTTTTCTGTAGCAGTTTACAAATATATGGAGCTCCTACTTTGAGCTCTGCTATATTTACTTTCTCATCGACAGACTCTTTAATATCTCCTTCTATCCTGGGATTTTCCTCATATATATCATTTATATACGATACCCTATCTTTCTTCATTGGTTTCTCAAATTTCTTATACCTTTGTTTCTCATATTTGATTTGTTCCACTCTTCTCACTTTATCAGCTAACTGAGCCATGTCATTCAATAGTAAATTAACTAATTTTTTCCTAATCGAGAATTCTAAGCCTGCAGAGGCCATTTTGACTAACTCAAATTCAAGAATTTGAGTAAAACATCTCAACTTCATTTGTCTAAATCTATTCAAATAATCATCTACGTTTTCATGATTATATCTCTTTATATTCATTAAATCGATAAGACTTACTTGAGTTTCCCCCCTAAAGAATTTCTCATGAAAATTTCTTTCCAGCTGCAACCAATTATATATTGAATTAGGTGGCAACGACGTAAACCAAGTGAAAGAATTCTTTGTTAATGAACTAGGAAAGTATTTCATTTTTAATTCCTCACTCATCGCTAGGTCCCCACATTCGATTTGATATCGCGCCACATGCTCGATAGTGGATTCACCAATTTCTCCAGCAAATTTAGTGAATTTGGGTATTTTGTATCCTCGAGGTAATTCTGTCTTGAGAACCGTATTTGGAAAGGGAGAAACAAAGTACGGTTAATTAGGTGGTCTTAATTTCACTCCTTAAGGATTCATCCTTTGTCCCAGCATGTGATTGTACTGCATGTTATTTTGATTATACATATTTTGAAATCCCTCATTTAAATTTCCATAAGTATCATTCCTCACGTGCTGATATTGATCATTGTTTCTATTTCTCCTTAATAAACACAAAGGATTGATATTACGTTTTGGTTAATATTCTGATTGACATTATTTTCGACCCTTGTTTGTCGAGGTATCGCCAATGCATCCCCAATACGTGTCATTTGGTCTGCTAATATCTCAAAACTAGTGGTAGTGTTTTGAACTAAAGGGTTTAGTACTGTAGTCAACTGTTGTGATAACATGTTAACCATCTCGAAATTGCTTTCATCCATTTGTTGTCGAAGTACTCCTAATGAATTACTGAAAATTCCAGTACTAGTGTTTTCGATAGTCTCAAAATTGGATCGATGATAATCTCTATCGAATGTATATCTCCCGTGATCCAGGTTTGCTCTGTGATCTAGGTTTGACATTGGAGGCGTCTGTTGTGTTCCTAAATTCTGCACATTCCCTGAATTCTGGGGCGTTACTAAATTTTGAGACACCCCTAAATTTGGGGATACTCCAAAATTTTGAGGCATGCCTAAGGTTTGAAATGTTCCTAAGTTTTGGGGCATTCCTAGGTTAAATCTCGTACTTTGTTGTATTGAAGAAGTACCAGCCTCATTCATATTATTAATTGAAAATCCAGGCGGTCTTACACTCATATGCGGACCTGCATATGTTGTTACGGGGTTCCCCGTAGTTTGTATATTGTTTGACATTACAGTACTAGACCCTAACTGAGTGTTTACTAATGTGCCTGAGCTTTGTTCAGTACTCACAGGTATTGACGTACTCACCGTTGTCGATATTACAGGCATATTCTCATTGTGAACTTGCCCCCCAGTGTTTGGTGAATGTGAACTATTTAGAATCTCATTGTTATTCTGATTATGTGGTGGATTTTGACTCATTCTTATTACTCGCTCACTCCTTAATCTCATACACTTTCGAACTAGCCAATTTTTTGTGTTTCTCGACACAACGTCTTCCCTATCTGGCGCGCCAATTTGTTTCTAGTGAAAATTTGATCGATTTCGATTTCTTAGGTTCTAATCAAATTTCAACCACGTAGATTTTTTTCACTTAGGCTAGCGACAATTTTCAATCAAAACGTGTATGAGATTTGAAAATGTCACAAGATCGAGGAATGTTATCGATGCAACTGAACATACAAATTAAAAATCGAAAGTACTCTTTTTGGTATTTTATTAAGAAACGTGAAGTGAGGAAAGCAGTAAAAGGTATCGAAAAGAAACAAAAGCAGTGCGAAATATTAGAATACCGGGAATTGTAAATGCGAAAAACTCGAAATTGCATTAACTGTAAATGACAGAATTAAAATTGCATAAAAGTAAATGACAGGACGTCGAAATTGCAGAAACGGTAAATGGCAAGTATTTGAAAATACAGAATCTTAAATTGCATTAAAGATAAGTGGCAATTAATTGAAAGTATGGAAACTTAAATTGATGAACGTAAATTGCCTGAAAATAAGTTACCAAGGAAAGTAAAGAAAGCGGTAAAAACAATCAATGAGAATGGAAATCCAGATCGCCAGAAACTTCATGATTCGTCGTTCTCTAGTAGACTTTTCACTTGTGATTCTGTTGTCTCTGCCAATTTCCCCTTCTTCTTCAAGCTTCGTTCTATTTGTAGGCATCCTTCAATATAACCTCCTAAGAGCAGTTTAAAAAACTGTCACCACGTTCCATGTGCACAATCCTCGATTTTTACCTTAGTTTACGGTTTAGAAAACCGCTTACGCGTTCCATTTGCATTATAACCGTTTCTCGATTTCTAACCTTAGTCGCGATGTGAAAAACCACTCCTCATGTTCCATATGCATGATAACCATTTCCCTCGATCTCGATTCCAGTTATCGAGTCTGATTTCCCTTAACCTTGACTTTACACTATACTTTATCATAATTTTCATCGATTTGTTTCTCTCTTTTCTGATTCTCGATTTCTCTTCTCGATTTATATGTTCATATTATCTCGTGGTCACCGGGTGTCTTCCGACCATCTTTCCGATTTATCAACTTTTTAACCAATCATATGATCTTCGATTTTCTCTCTTCTGTTTTTTTATCCTTGTATCAATTTTTCACTAACAAATAATGGTATGAGTTTTTTTTTTCTTGACAAAGTTGCATTTAGGATTTCCCAGAACAATTAAATCCGTACATACGGGAACTGATATGTTATTCTTTCTTGAGTTTGGCAGAAAAAAATTGAGTTAATCGAGACAGATTCAGATTTTTCCCGTTTTAAAAAGTCAGGGACAGAGACGAGGATAAATAATACAATCTCCACTTGGCCCCACCCCGTTTCTACTCGACTTTATCTTGATTTTTATATTTAAATTTAAATATTAAAATATTAATATTTTTAAATTATTTTTCGATTTCACTTGATTTTATATTTAAATTTAAATATTAAAATATTAATATTTTTAAATTATTTCTTTTACTTTGTGCACTATATATCTAAGGTCATCTTTTTTATCCACTTTTTTATTCTTTTGTCCTTTTTAATATTTTATATCAATTAGTTTATTAAGTTATTCTCTTTTTCTTACCTTTCATTTAGTCACACATCTTTAATCTCTTCAATAAATTTAGTTTTTTCAATCTTTTAACCAATTTAATAAACACAAAGTTAGTTTTTCTTTTTTCTAAATATTTTTCATCAATCTTAATAGTAACTAATAATATTTTATTTCTTTATCTTTATTAGACTTTATTATGTCATATTTTTTATCTTATTATTCTTATTTGTCATATATCAAATTTATCTTAATAAAATAATTGTATTTTAAATAATTAAAAATAATTAATAAATAAAAGTTTTATTACTTTGAATTAACTAAAAAATAATTAACTTATATATGTAATCAAATATTTGAATACAAAATAATAATAATAATAATAATAATAATAATAATAATAATAATAATAATAATAATATAAGTACTTTATATCCACATAAAATATGATAAAATGTTTCTTTTATATAAATATAACAAATTAGAGTATATATTTAATTAATAATAATAATAATTACAAAATCTTAAATAATAAACATTTATTTATGTATAAAAAATATTAAAATTAATTTATTATAAATATAATTATTTTTTAGAAATAATGTAGATCGGGAACGTGACAAGGATGAGGCAGGGCAGAAAAACTTGAAACCCAATAGGGACGAGGGATAAGGATTTCGTTTCTAACTTCGACGAGAGATCGGCGACGGAGACGGGGCTTGGAAGGCAAAACCCACCTTGTCTTGTTGCCATGTCTAGTTGCATTTAATGGCATTAATCTTTTGTATTTTTATGTTTTTTAAATTTACATTTTTTTAATTATTAATACTGAAGTTATGTAACACTGATTGAGTTTTATTATATTTTTTTATCTTTTAATTTAATAATAAAATAATATAAGTAAAAAAAATGTAAGAATATATAGTTAAAAAAATGAAATATGTTAATATTAATAAAAATAGTTTATATGTTGCAAAATATTGTAACGCAGAGCTAAATTAAAAAAAAATGTTGAGAGTATATTTTGTAATGTGTTTTTTTTTCTATCTAGGGTTTTCATGTTGTTTGGAACATATGTATCATCACTATTATCATGTTTTCTTCTTGAGTTGAATTTTGAGGTGTAAGTATTGTTGACCAATAATAATCCATGTCTCTGAAATGACTTCCCCAAATAGATTTTGAAGATGATCCACATGACCATAGAATGAAATATGTTGAAAATTAGATTGACCAACTTATTGATAACTTGACGAACCAACTTGTTGATAACTAGATTAGCCAACATGTGGATAAGTTGATTGAGGTGTTTGGTGTTGTTGTTTTTCCTATGGTGTATCACACTAATGAAAAAAACACAAAATTAATATTGGTGTGAAAAATATAAGCAATTGAAATAAATAATATTTCATATTTGTATTTTATCATTTGTATCATATGGTTGTTGATTAGAAATATGTCGTATAATGCATGGAAAATACCATTGCATATAAGATGTATATTCCCGTAAATGTTTGTTTTCTTGGAACTGTTGACCTTTAATAGTTGATTATGTTATTCGTTCCACAAAGTAATTTAATGTTGATGATATTGTGGTTAAAATGTGTCTATTATGTCTTTCATATATATTTTATGAGTTCATATAGATTCATTGAATCATGAGGGATATTTTGGTGTAAACCAAATTATTGTAAAAGCTGAGGAAATTACGATCAAAACTTGATTCTTAAGTTGTATATAATCACTGTCCTTAAGGACTTATTCGCGGTATGTTGTGCAAGTCTCCCAAAATTAGGGATAGCAAAATGGGTTAGCCCACCAAAAGCGGGGTAGGACGGGCTGACCCGCTATAGTCATGACGGACTGTAGACCTTGGGTTGCCCCGCCAAGGGACGAGTTAGCGGTGGCGACGGCTGGCCTGCCATAATTGAAAAAAAAAATTTATTTTTTAAAATCAAAATTTTCAATAAATTTAATAATAAGATTACTATTTATTTGTCAATAATTCAATATATATATATTATTTTAATTTAATAATATAAATCAACACATTGTTTTAAGAAATTATAATTTAGAACAATAATAAAATTTACATAATAATAAATAATAACAAATATATATATATATATATATATAACATTAAAACTTATAAAATTTATATTTTTTATATTGAAAAATTCAAATACCTATATCTTTTTATTTGATAAAATTTCACATTGTTTTCGCTTGAGTAATTCTTCCACCTTAATTCAAGTCATAATAATAAGAATAATCGGTGTTTAGGATAAACAAGAAGAACGAACACGAGAGACAAGTTTGTGTTTCGATAAGGAAAATATTTTACGTGAGAGTGAAACTTTTTTAATCCTCTTTTTAAAATTTTTAACTTTATATATTATCTTTATAATTAACTTTATTACAATAAAAAAATTGTTTTTTTATTAATTAGGTAGGCCACGGGCTAGCCTGCCCCGTCCACGGGTTGGCGAGCTTGACGGGGCGGGCCGAGCGCGGTCGATGAGCTAAAAACACCAACCCGCCCTACCATATTATGGTGGGCTGGCAGGTTGGCCCATCGGGCCTAGCCCGTTTTGTCATCCCTACCCAAAATACAATAGGAATTTCTCAGATTTTTCAAGAAACTCAGAACTAGCAATAAAGTCTCTAAGAGTAATAACCCAAGATATAAGAGAAGAAGAAAAAGAGAGAAGAGAGCAAATGAGTTGAAAGTGAGAGAGATGTGTGTTTGATGTTTTGGGAAGGGCACAAAGACATCTATTTATAGGTGTAGATTAGTTCAAAAAACCCAACCTTCCACACAAAATATTCATCAACAATTGCGGACATGCCAAAATACATGAAGGGAGAGGCATGACAGTTTCTGTGGATTAAGGAGTGGAAGCAACGAGAAGTTCTAGATCTGTAGCAATTGGGACCAATATTTACGGAGGAAGAATCGTGGGTGTAGCGTTCGTGGGTTGTTGGTCGCGGTCTCAGCTTTTAGGTTTTGCAATACTTGTTTTTCTAACAATCCCCCATATATTGCAAAATCAAAAGAGAGATAAAAGAACAAAAGAAGAAAATCATGGGTCTTATATAAGATGTAATGCATAAGAGTTGGTATAGCAAACTATATGAACCGGTCTTAGATTGAAAACTTAATACACAATGTAATTGGTATAGTAAGCTATATGAACCAAAACACTTAATATGTGTTAGCGGTTTAACACTCACAATACACCTCCACAATTTATTTTGTTATTGTTGTGTTGCGTTTACTAGGTCATGCACGTGCCCGGTATTCATGAGTACTCTAGAAATCTTGTTAAGATCTCATACAAGCGACTCCACTTGACTGACACTCATATAGATGATTTCATCAAGCGTACGCTACAAATCATACACCACCTGTAAGAGAAATAAAAATCATTAAAAACTGTTTAGACTAAAATTCATACACCACATAGAATTTTAATATCAAAGTTTAAAATCTCAATAATACAATATCTATCACTTTCACGCACACCATATGGATAAATATAGTTGATTTAAATCAATTTTAATGCTAGCAGAGCTAACAGTGACTTGTTTTTACCCATGTGAACCTTATTCATGGGATCTCTAATCACAAAGGTTGGGTTACCATTACTTGTTTGTTTGCAAGTGGTTTCAGTCTCACTCCCTTCGATGTTTCTAAAATCATGTTTCTCCCTAAGGGTTTTGTTAGAGGATATGTTAGATTCCATTCTTACTTTACATAGTCAATAGAAATTGTTCCACTCTTTAGCAGCTGCTTCACCAAATTGTGTCTCAATTGTATATGTATGTTCTTCCATTGTAATTCTTGTTTTAAGCTATAGTTATTGCCGATTGATAATCAAATTGTATTGACACAGACAAGGTTGGTTTCATCTCTGACAGAATATTTGTTAAGAAATTTTTCAACTACTTAGCTTCACTATCAGCCATTTCAATAACAACAAACTTTAATTCCATTGTCAATCTTGTAATAATTATTTGTCTGACTGACTCCTTGTAATTGCACCACCCCCAAGTATAAATACATAATCACTAGTGAATTTGTCTCATCTGAATCAGAGATCAAGTTAGTATCATTGTACCCTTCTAGTATAACGAGAAATCCATTGTATTTAATGACAATTCATTGAACCTCTTAAGTATTTCATAAGCCTTACAAGTGCATCTGAATGTTCCTTATTAGGATATTGAGTGTACCTACTTAGTCTACCTATTGCATAAACAATGTCAAGTCTAGAAACGTTCATTAAATGCAGTAAATTCTCAATTAACTAAACATATTGAGATTAAGAAATAGAATCTCCTCTATTTTTCTTTAATTTAGAGTTAACAGGGGTTCTCACTGATTTGAAGTCATATTACCCAAATTTCCTAAGAAGTTTCTCAATATATTATTTTTGCAATAGTAAAATACTATCTCTTTTCCTCATGATTCTAACTCCCAAAATCGCATTGGTTTCACCCATGTCTTTCATTTCAAATTTAGACCCCAAAATCAACTTAGTTCTAGAGACTATGTCAATACATGTACCAAATATTAACATGTAATCCACATGTAACCATATAATGACACATTAATCACTTTCAAATTTAGAATACACACATTTATTAGCATTATTAGTTGAAAAATCATCATAAAGTAAAACACTGTCAAGTTTTTCATGTCATTGTTTTGGTGTCTGTTTTAATCCATACAAAGATTTTAAAAGTTTGTACATTTTTTTCTATTGACCAAGAATAACACACATTTTAGGTTGAATCATATAAATCTCATCCTCTAATTTACCATTCAGAAAACCAGTCTTAACATCCATTTGATGTATAACTAGCTTATGAATAGTTGTTAGAGCTAACAAAACTCGAATTAAAGAAATCCTAGTCACAGGGGCAAAAGTATCAAAATAATCAATATTGGGTTTTTGAGTAAAACTCTTTGCTACTAATATTGTCTTATATTTATCTATAGACCCATCGAGATAATATTTTTTCTTAAAGATCTACTTACAACCAATGGATTTGGCATCTTTAGGCAAATCTACTAAAGTATAAGTATTAATTTTCTTAATTGATTCAATTTCATTTCTAATGACTTTATCCCAATGTGTTACATCAGGAGCACTAGTAGCCTCTAAAGAGCTCATTGGATCATTTTCAATTAGATAAGTATAAAAATCATCTCCAAAGGAGGTTTTTTTTCTTTCTCTTTTACTTCTCCTCAAATCTTCATACATATACTATTAATATCTATAGGTTGTTCAGGTATCTCACTAATCTTTAAAGAAAAAATATGTTCAAAGAACTAAATATTTTTTATCTCTGTTATAGAATTATGCTCAATTAATAAACTTATAGGCAACACTATGTTCCGCATAACCTAAGAACATGCAGTTAGAAATTTTAAAGTCTATTTTTCTTTTCTTAGAATCGGGTAACATTACCTTAACTAGGCATCCCACACTTTTAGAAATGTAAGATTAGGTTGATAACCTCTTCATAACTCATGGGAGTTTTACCAGTTTTCTTATGTGGTATCCTATTCTGTAAAAAAACATGTTGTAAGTAGAGTTTCTCCCGAAAGGCTATCAAGTGCACTTGAACTAATAAGTATGACATTCATCATTTCTTTAAGAGTTCTACTTTTTCTCTCAACTACTGCATTAGACTTATGTGAATATGATGGGGTCACTTCACGAAAAATATCTTTTCTAATAGAATAATAAATAAATAATACATATTCACCACGGTTAGACAAATGACACCTAGAGGGGGTGAATAGATTCACAAATTAAAATAGATGTCAAATTAAAAATTTATTTTAAGATGTCTAATATTTATTAATTCAATTTTAATTATCAAATTGAATAAAGATAAAGCGGAAGCAATAATATAATCAGATAGTTAAAAAGGGAGGGATGTAAGCACTGAGAGATAGGGAGGAGAAGAGCACATAGTAATTTATATTGGTTCGGGTATAACCAACTCTACATCCAGTTCACAATCAACTCTAATCACAAGAGTGACCCCAATTCACTATCTTTCAAATTCAGTTTACAAATTACAATCAAATCGGCAAAAAATAAACTAATTCAAAAGACAATCACCTCTTTAGAAACTCACTAAGGATGAACACCTCCTTAAAATCCCACTAGGGATGAACACCTCCTTAAAATCCCACTAGGGATGAACACCTCTTCTGAACAAATCAAAGGATGAAAACACCTCCTTAGAATCCCACTAAGGATGAACACCTTTCTAAAATCACACTAGGAATGAAAAACACCTCATTTGCCACCAATACAGAATGGATGAACACCTCCCTAGAATCACACTAAGGATGAACACCTCCTTTGAATAAATCAAAGGATGAATAACACAATTTATTAACTTAAATCTCTTAATCCCACAAAGGATGAAAGTAATAAAATAATAACAGTCACACCTGGCTAATGGAGACAACAAATTATAGAAGCATGTAGAATGTCAACCTCTAAGAACAAGTGTGATTAACAATGAAAGCGCATAAGGTAGTATAGAAAAGTTTTCTTAGAAAACCTAAAAGTGTTTTGTTGCCTTGCTCAGAATTTTTTTCTCAAAACTGATTGAATGTAAATTGTATTTTCAAATTCTGTAATTGTGTGTTTTTTATTTTCCATCAAAACTTAATTAAATAGAAAAATAACATCAGAAAATGGTCGTTGGACATTAATATTTTCGTAGATAAAAATCAGGATATATTCAAAAATATTTATTCTTCAAAATAGATATATTTTGGAATTTTGAACTGTCAAAATCGATTATGTCAGGGTAAAAATCAATTTCTCAATTCTAATGCATCATAATCAATTATGATAGTGAAAAATGTCATGTTATGAAATTTTATCACACTTGTGCTTTGGAGACTGATGTATATTTTTGGTGAGTGGACCAAATATTACCATTTTATCGTCCTCAGGGATTGAATACTTGTTGAATACCAGAGTATTAAAATCTTTTCTAAGTTTGAGTAATCTGAGTTTGTAAGAATGACATTAAAAGAATAATTTTCTTTTGCAGTAAAATAAGTGTTAGAGAATTAATTTCGTATCCTTTCCTACAAATTCCTAGCCTGTTTACTTGATGCAAGAACTAAATTTATCCCTTAGAGTTAAACGTGCTATTCATTTCCTAATTCCTTAGAAAATAAATTATCCATTAAACTTTCAACTTTCCAATCCCTTGGAAAATAAAAGTTTCCTGGATCTTGAAATTTAATCTTTTACTACACAAAAACTAGCCAGGTCTGTAAAATTTCCCAATTAAACAAAAACCCAACTTACTTTATCCATACACATAAACAGAATACATTTTTCCAAATATAACTGCTTAAGTTTAAACATTAAAAACCATAGATAAAATACTGGAATAAATGGAATTACAATGCATCAAAGTAAATAGGTTCAGAATTTGTCTTACAGGATATTACATTAATCCTCTAACAAAGGAAAATTTAGCCTTCCATCAAAGTTTCTACTCAAGCTCAAAAACCTAAAAGTTCTATATTAAAAGTTTCGTCCCTACAAATTCATTACAGCTTCCTTTTAAACTCCCTTCTCGCTCCTTCCACGTCAGCCCTTTTCGTTTTCATTTCTGCCTTTTGCCTTTTGCTCCCGCTTCAGCCCAAGCCCAAAAGTTAAGTTGTTGAAAGTTCCACTGGCAGCCTATGAGTGATACCAGCCGCACAAGCCCACCACAAAAGTTGTTCTAAATGCACCTGTTTTTTCAACAAAACATAAAAACTAAACTAAAAGTTAAATGCAACGATAAATAAAATAAATATTATCTAATTGTTACAAGAACTGCATGAAATTGACCTAATTTAACCTAAAATTGTGAGGTAAAATAAACATGTATCAAAATCTCCCAGGCTTAGATCTTTGCTTGTCCTCAAGCAAGGAAATTTTAATGAAAAGAAAAGAAAAGAAAAAAAAACTTGATGCAAGCACTGACTCAGATTATAATAACTCAAGTTCCAATTTTCAAGGAAATAATTTTCCAGCACACCTCTCATCCTTTTTCCCGCTTGATTTAAACTCACTTGAACTGCCCACGTACTAAATCACATGTAACCAAGAATTGCAAGACATATCATCACTTGGACATTATTGATCAATATTTGAAATTAATCCTCACAGTGTTTCTCTCTAGGTACGTGTTTCTCTCAATCACACATCATTTCTATGAACATAAGCATTGATATCTTCTTTCCACTGTCACTTTTGAAAGAAAAAAATATAGAGATTCACAAGGTCTTTAAAGGGTTGTGATGGGGTTTGGCTGATGAAGGAATATATGGTTTTTCTGGATAAACAAAGTTCCAAACTTCAAAGAGCAAATTGAAAATTAAAAATGAAGCACAATGGAATCATTGAACCATAACTCCCTTCTTGCATTTGATAATTCCTCCCACAACTAATATTCCCAATATCTTCCTTTTAGACTCGGCTTTTCATGTAATTTGTATTAATGAGTCCCTCTCTTTTGAAACTTTATCTGTGAACTGCTTTGTTCTCTTTTTCTTTCTTTTAACATTAAGTAATGAGAGAACCCTTTTTTTTTATTTTTATTTTTTATTTGGAATTATGTGCAGTTGTTTTCAAGAACTTGAGAGAGGTGACTTTAGAGTTTGATGCACCGAGTTTTGTTCATTTCCCTTCCCCACATGAATTTCACTTCTCTGATTCCTAGCCTCTTTCCTATTTCAATGTGCTCTTTTAGTTTGGTTTAGGTGGGGATTTGGCCATTGGAGGGATTTCAGGGTCAGGAGTAGGCTAAAAAAAATTATTAGTCAGGGAAAGATTTTGAAACTAGGGTAAAAATCTGGCTTTGTGTTCACAAGGTTCTTTAAAAGGTAAACAAGAATTGCCTTATCCTCTCTAAATTTTTCATGCAAAGGTAACTATTTCAAGAATTAATCAATGCAAACACATATGTTATGATGGTGTCGCTCAGTACTGTGGATAAAAGTGTTTGGTGTTTTTCGCTCACTGGTCTGGTTGAAGGTTTTCAATCATTGATCTTTTCATGCCAAGTTGAGACAATGTTTAACAATTCTACAGTCATAAGTAATTGGTAGAGTGCAACCACACAATGAGTCCAACAGTGTATTGGCTCTGAGGTGTGCTCAAAATGTGAAGTTTAGAACTTGTGGATAAGACAATCTAAGGTGAAAGTGATCATGCAATGCTACGCTAAATGACATGCTAAAACAAAAGGGACTCACAATCAGAATAAAAAAACTATTTAAACAGTTAAATAAAAGGGACTGTAAAACAGGAAATCTCCCAGGCTTAAATGTTTCCATGGTCCCCACTGGAAACGTTTAAAAACATTTAAGATTGGGAAAAACTCACAAGCTACTGTGGGCGCGTGCAAAGAACAGTCAACGTTTCTTCCAATAGTTGTTCAACTTTGTACTGATGCTCTCTCTGTTCGGCTTGGAACTGTTGGAATTCTTGATAGTGTTTGGCATGCTCGGCTTGGAGGCGGTCAATGGATGCTTGAAGTTGCGCGAGCTCATTGGTGCTGGGTTGGCTAGTTGGGTGGACAAATGGTGGGAATGCGGGATTGGGATTTTGGTCACAATCATCTTCTGAAAAAGTCCAACTGGTGAGCCCTCGAACACGGGTGAATTTGGGGTTAGGCAACGGTTGTGCTGGCACGTTCAGCTGATCATTCATTACTAGACAGTAATGCCTTTCCCACTTTGTGATTACTCCACTGGTATGAAGCAATTCAAGGTCAATGCGTGGGTTCCCCAAAATTGGATTGTCGTGTTCCATCGGAATGTTGAAGTGCAAAGCGATTGCTGTGATCAGACCCCCAATTGTGATGTTTCCAGAAGATGCTTTCCCTACACGCAGCAGTTGTCTTACAAGCCAAGATCCCGTGTTCAACTTGGCAGCATTCACCATTCCCCACATGAACAGTAATTCAGTTTTGCGCACAGCATTATGGCTTTCCCCCCTAGCAAAGACAGAGTGGGTTAGTAATCGGTGAACATAACGAAAGCAGGGGTTGTGAATAGCTGTTGCCTTTGAGTCCGAGGAGACAAAAGCATTTGATCCTGTAAGCTGCTGCCAGAATGGGCCAGCGCTGAAGTTGTCCGGATAAGTGCTGGAGCCTCCTGGTGGAAAACGGAAGATGGCGCTGAAATCTGTTAAGGTTAAGTCAAAATCTTGGTTGTTCAATCGGAAAGAGATTGCTCCGGCTGCCCGAGTAGTGCCCTTCGTCAATTTGACCGAAATGGAACTGAGGAATTCCAGCGTTAGTCGTTCGTAGGCAGGGTAGCGGAGCGAGATAAAATAATTTCATCCAAGGCGACTGAGCAACCATTGGACTTCCTCGAACATGCCTAATGTGTGCAGAGTTAACTCGTCGAAATAACGAGTGGGCATGATGGTTCGTTTGCTCAGGGAGGTGTACCTGGCATACTGTTCAGCGTCGCGAAAGATAATGCCATGGCGGTTATCGCTTGGCGGAGCAGAGTTGGAGTGCCGGTTTGACTCGCGGCTGGAGTGTTTAGATGTTTCACTAGTGAAGTCTCTGGTGGACTCATGGTTGTAGTCATCAGCAGGTTGGCTGCTTGAGTCACTAGCTGAGCTACTATCGGAGGAGATATGGAGTGGGCTCGTTTGCGGATCCGCAAGTGCTGGTCTATTCGCCTGAATGTTGCGAAGACGCTGCGAAAACCTAGTTGGAGCGCGGACAAGAGCCTTAGATAGTTGTGCAAGACCGGAAGGTCTATTAGCTAGTGTCTTCTTCCTCATTGTAGTTGTGGTTGAAGGTAAAGAAACAGTGGGGGGTGAATCGCAGATGCAAGATGACAGAGGTGAATCGGGTTAGAGGGAAGTGTAAAAGGGGGCGCAGTGAAATTAGGGTTACAGAGAGCTTTAGGGTAAAAACATTTAATTGATTTTTTTTTTTTGAAATGAAGTAATTAAAAAAAAACAAAAATTGACTAAAAATATGACTAAAAAATTAAAACAAAAAATGAAGTAAAAAAAAACTTTGTCTGACACAGGTTTAAGTTGTGGTGGTGGGGGATTGAAGTGGTAAAGTACACCTTTCCCTTTCGAACCCTTCTCCCATATACAGCTTCAATCTCTGCCCATTTACTTTGAAGCGTCGCGACTGCTCCAGATCTGAAATTTCTACTTGTTGGACCAGGAATGGTCCGGACCACCTAGATCGCAGTTTGCCCGGAAAGAGTCGGAGTTTGGAGTTGAAGAGAAGCACTTGTTGTCCAGGTACAAATTCTTTTGAAGTGATCCTTTTATCATGCCAATTTTTTGTTCTTTCTTTGTATACTCGTGCATTTTCGTACGCTTGTAACCTGAATTCGTCCAATTCGTCCAATTGTAACAGCCTCTTCTCTCCCGCCTTCCTTAGGTCAAAGTTTAACAATTTTGTGGCCCAAAATGCTCTGTGTTCTAATTCCACTGGTAAATGACACGATTTTCCGAAAACTAACTGGTAGGGTGACATTCCAATGGGGGTTTTGAACGTTGTCCGATAAGCCCATAGTGTGTCGTCCAGTTTCTTCGACCAATCCTTTCTTGTTGAACTTACCACCTTTTCCAGAATTCTCTTTAATTCTCTGTTAGAGATTTCTACCTGTCCACTGGTTTGTGGGTGGTATGGTGTAGCCACTTTGTGCTTTACTCCATATTTTCCTAAGAGTGATTCGAATTGTTTGTTGCAAAAGTGGGAACCGCCATCACTGATAATAGCTCTAGGCACCCCGAATCGAGTGAAAATATGCTTTTTGAGGAAGGAAACCACAACTTTAGCATCATTAGATGGAAATGCACTGGCCTCGACCCATTTAGAGACATAGTCGATTGCCACCAAAATATCTTGGTTTGAGAAAGATGAGGGAAATGGTCCCATAAAATCTATGCCCCAAACATCAAAAATTTCTACTTCCAAAATATTGTTTAAGGGCATTTCATTCTTCCTTGAAATGTTTCCTACTCGTTGGCATCTATCACACCGCTCGGTGAATCTACGAGCGTCTTTAAAAGAGTAGGCCAATAGAAACCGCTCTGCGAGTACCTTAGCAGCTGTCCTTTCCCCACTAAAGTGTCCTCCATAGTCGATCCATGGCGGTGCCGGAGGATTCTTCCAATTTCTTCATCGGGGACACACCTCCCGATTATACCATCACCACATCTTTTAAAGAGCGAGTGGTTCATCCCAGAAATAGAATTTCACGTCATGTAAAATTTTTTTCTTTTGTTGAAAGTTGAGATCATGAGGAATTATCCACTGCTGCCTTAAAGTTAGCAAAATCAGCGAACCATGGCAATGAAGCTACTGTTAGGAGTTTCTCATGCGGGAACTCTTCGAGATAGGTGTAAGCTGATGGGCTATCATCCTCGCTTTTTATTCTTGATAGGTGGTCGGCTACCACATTTTGCTTTCCCTGTTTATCTCCGATTTCTAGATCAAACTCTTGTAATAGGAGAATCCAACGAATTAGTCTTGGTTTAGCATCTGTTTAGCAAACAAGTACCTCAAAGCGGCATGATCGGTGTAAACAATAACTTTAGACCCAACAAGATAGGATCTAAATTTGTCAAATGCAAATACCACGGCAAGTAATTCTTTTTCGGTGGTGGCATAATTCTTTTGGGCCTCATTCAACACACGGCTAGCGTAATATATCACATGAAACACTTTCTCTTTTCTTTGTCCTAATACGGCACCCACGACTACATCACTAGCATCACACATTATTTCAAATGGTATTAACCAGTCAGGTGTCGTGATTATAGGAGCAGAAACAAGTTGTGTTTTTATGATATTGAATGCTTGCAAACATTTATCATCAAACACAAAAGGAGTTTCTTTTTCAAGCAAGTTTGTTATAGGCTTAACTATTTTTGAAAAGTCTTTGATAAACCGCCTATAAAAGCCTGCATGACCAAGGAAACTTCTTACCCCTTTTACATTCATTGGGGAGGCGGTTTTTCAATCACTTCGACTTTTGCTCTGTCTACTTCAATTCCTTTAGCGAGATATTTTATGCCCTAAGACTATACCTTCCCTTACCATAAAGTGGCATTTTTCCCGAGTTTAGGACTAGGTTAGTTTCCGACATCTTTTCAACACTAGGGTCGGATTAGTGAGACAGGAATCAAATGAAGAGCCAAATACGGAAAAATCGTCCATAAAAATTTCAATGCACTTTTCAATTAGATCAGAAAAGATAGAAAACATACACCTACGAAATGTGGCTGGTGCATTGCATAGTCCAAAGGGCATCCTTACGTAGCGAAAACTCCATAAGGGCATGTGAATGCTTGTTTTTCTTGATCTGCAGGGGCCAATGCTATCTGATTGTAGCAGGAATAACCATCTAGAAAGCGGTAATACTCATGTCCGACCGGCTTCTCTAGCATTTGGTCCATAAAGGGTAATGGGAAATGGTCCTTTACGGTAGCTTGATTCGGTCTCACTGTAGTCAATACATACCCGTCATCCTGTGACTTTTCTTGTAGGAATGAGTTCATTATCTTCATTAGGAATAACTGTCAACCCTCCTTTCTTAGGCACCACTTGTACAGGACTGACCCACTCACTTGTCGGAAATTGGGTAGATAATCCCGGCATCTAGTAACTTAATAATTTCCTTTCTCACCACCTCTTTCATAGTGGGATTGAGTCTTCTACGTGGTTGGCGCACGGTTTTGAAGTTCTCCTCCAAACAGATCTTATGCATGCATATAGTTGGACTTATACCTTTTAGATCATCTATAATCCACCCTATAGCGATTTGTGCTCTCTCGGTACCCTCAACAGTTTCTCTTCCTCCACCTCAGATAACTCACTATTCATTATCACAGGTTTGAGTTTCTGATCATCTAAAAATCTGTATTTGAGGTGGGGTGGTAGCTGTTTTAATTCGATTCTTGAGGTATCTTCCACTGCGTCTTCACTTTTGTGTAAATCTTCCGCCCCTCTGCTTGAACTGAATAATGGTTTCAGTGCTTCTAATTGTTGCACACATTGTACCACTTCCTCACTTAATTCTTCATCCAACTGCTTTGCATCTATTCCATTTATCAGGACTAACTCCAATGGATTTTTCTTTGACTGATTTGTCATCTTCTCTTGTACCAACATATCAATTATATCAGCTCTGAAACAATCTTCCTTGTCTGTCATCTGTTTCATAACCTCATTTATGGAAAAAATTATTTTTTCATCACCCACTCTCAACATTAACTCACCTTGCTGCACGTCTATTAGTGCTCTCCCTGTTGCTAAGAAAGGTCTTCCCAATATAATTGGGACTTTTGTATCTTCCTCCATATCTAACACCACAAAGTCAGCTGGAAAAATGAACTTGTTCACTTTCACTAAGACATCTTCTACTACTCCATAAGGATAGGTTACTGAGCGATCAGCCAATTGTAGAGTAATTCTAGTCGGCTTCACTTCTCCAATTTCCAGCCTCTTGAAAATGGACAGTGGCATTAAATTTATGCTTGCTCCGAGGTCACATAGTGCTTTACTCACCATTAAATTTCCAATCTCACATGGGATGACAAAACTTCCTGGATCTTTCAACTTTGGGAGTAATTTTTGTTGAATGATGGCACTGCACTCCTCTGTCAGCATTATAGTTTCATTCTCTTGCAGTTTTCGTTTTACGGATAGCAAGTCCTTCATGAATTTTGCATATCCTGGCATTTGTTCCAGCGCCTCGGCAAATGGAATATTGATGCTGGAGCTTTTTGAAAACATCTAAAAATCGTACAAAGCTGTTTTTCTTGCTCTTTCTTTTTTAATCTTTGAGGGAATGGTACAGTGGGTATCATCTCTTTTTTCTTTTCACTCTCAATTGCGTGTTTCTTTTCCCTCTCTTTTTCTTGCTCACAATTCCTCTCGAGTTTTTCTTTTGCTCTGGTTTTTTCGCTCTCACTCTCTTCCTTATCCACAATCTCTGTATTTTCTTGATTTTTTCTTCTTCTACCATACTCTTTTTCTCATTAGCTATTACCTTTCCACTCCTCAGTTGTATTGCTTTACAGTGTTCTTTTGGGTTGACTACAGTATCACTGGGAAAGGTACCAGGGGTTCTTTCTGATAGCTGTCTTGATATCTGTCCAATCTGGGTCTCCAGATTTTTGATTGAAGCTTCCTGGTTCTTGAAATTTGTTCTGGTTTCATTCATGAAATGAGAGGTTTGCTCCACAAAGCTAGATGTCTGCATAGATAATTTTTCCAAAGCACTTTCCAAAGTAGACATTCTGGTTCCCTGAAAGTTGGATTGTGCTTGGCTGTTAGGACCCGTGGGGTATTGATAAGGGGGCCTTGACTGTCCAGGCTGAACTGAATTCCCCCATTGCCTGCTTGACTGAGGGAGGCCTTGATTTTGATTTTGATTTCTCCAATTTGAATTATAATTATTGAACTGACTGTTTGCTTGCTGCTGTACAAGATTTGCTTGTGTTTCTTGATGATTAATTTGACAGTCACCATTTTGATGCATTCCCCCACAAAAATCACATACTAATTGTGTCGTGTTAACAGCTTTAACCTGCATACCCCCTAACTGTTGAGTTAGATCTGTGATTTGTTGAGTTAATAACTTATTTTGAGCTAAAATGGCATCCAGAGTACTAACTTCCAACACTCCAGCTTTCCTATTTTGACGATCAAGCTGCATGTGTACTGTATTATTTGCCATTAATTCCGGGGTTTCTAAGGCTTCTTCTAGTGTTTTCGAGGTTGAAGGATCCTCCATCGGCGACATCTAACATTGCTTTAAAAGTAGGAGAAAGAGCATTGTAGAAAATCTGCACCTGCAACCACTACGGCAATGCATGATGAGGACATCTTCTTGTCAATTCCTTGAACCTCTCCCATGCCTCATACAGAGATTCGAGAATCTTGTTGCATAAAGCTGGTGATCTCATTCCTCATCCTTGTCGACTTTGCTTGGAGGGAAATATTTGTTCACAAATTTTGTAGCCAAATCATCCCACGTGGTTATGCTTCCTTGCGGTTGTGGCTGGAGCCGGCCTTTAGCTTTGTCTCTCAATGAAAAGGGAAAGAGCCTCAAGCGAACTGCATCATCAGTGGCTCCATTGATTTTCAGTGTGTCACAGATAGCCAAGAAATTCTCCAGGTGAGAATTTGGATCCTCTGAAGATACACCTCCAAACTGGTTCTGTTGTATGACCTGCAATAAAGAAGGTTTAATTTCAAAATTGTTTGCTTGTATAGGAGGTCTAACAATACTCCCTTTGTAATTATTTGGGTCTGGCATGGAGTAGTCTCTCAATGTTCTTTTGGGCTGCTCCATGACTGTAGTTTGTAAATTCTGATTTGCTTCTTGTTCTCTTCTCCTTTCTTTTTTTTCTTCGTGCACTTCCTCTATTCCTTCGCGAGTACGTTCAATTTACGGATCAAACGGTAAGTTTTACGGTGCTACGAGTACCTCGCATAAACGAGTGTTAAAAAAAATACAGAAAAGAAGAAAAGAAAAGAAAAGAGAGAAGAAAAAAATTCTGGACAGTAAAAGATGTTTAGCTCAAATCTCAGGGAAAATTTTTTCTTCTAATATCAACAAAAATTTTCAATCCCCGGCAACGGCGCCAGGAAATTGATGTATATTTTTGGTGAGTGGACCAAATATTACCATTTTATCGTCCTCAGAGATTGAATACTTGTTGAATACCAGAGTTTCTAAGTTTGAGTAATCTGAGTTTGTAAGAATGACATTAAAAGAATAATTTTCTTTTGCAGTAAAATAAGTGTTAGAGAATTAATTTCGTATCCTTTCCTACAAATTCCTAGCCTGTTTACTTGATGCAAGAACTAAATTTATCCCTTAGAGTTAAACGTGCTATTCATTTCCTAATTCCTTAGAAAATAAATTATCCATTAAACTTTCAACTTTCCAATCCCTTGGAAAATAAAAGTTTCCTGGATCTTGAAATTTAATCTTTTACTACACAAAAACTAGCCAGGTCTGTAAAATTTCCCAATTAAACAAAAACCCAACTTACTTTATCCATACACATAAACAGAATACATTTTTCCAAATATAACTGCTTAAGTTTAAACATTAAAAACCATAGATAAAATACTGGAATAAATGGAATTACAATGCATCAAAGTAAATAGGTTCAGAATTTGTCTTACAGGATATTACATTAATCCTCTAACAAAGGAAAATTTAGCCTTCCATCAAAGTTTCTACTCAAGCTCAAAAACCTAAAAGTTCTATATTAAAAGTTTCGTCCCTACAAATTCATTACAGCTTCCTTTTAAACTCCCTTCTCGCTCCTTCCACGTCAGCCCTTTTCGTTTTCATTTCTGCCTTTTGCCTTTTGCTCCCGCTTCAGCCCAAGCCCAAAAGTTAAGTTGTTGAAAGTTCCACTGGCAGCCTATGAGTGATACCAGTCGCACAAGCCCACCACAAAAGTTGTTCTAAATGCACCTGTTTTTTCAACAAAACATAAAAACTAAACTAAAAGTTAAATGCAACGATAAATAAAATAAATATTATCTAATTGTTACAAGAACTGCATGAAATTGACCTAATTTAACCTAAAATTGTGAGGTAAAATAAACATGTATCAGAGACTTATGCATATTATTATTTCATCAACTTGTACCTTCATATCTAGTATTCTAAGACTCTATCTAGTCTTCAGGAATCATCTTGGGTTTGCTTGATGTTGAATAGAATCTTTATCAAAATCATATCTTGGGTTTGCTTGAGTCTTGAATATTGTTGACTTGAATCATCATCAAAATCAACTTTTAAGAATGTAAGGACATGTTTCACATTATCATCAATCACCCCCTCATTGCTTTCAACCACCTTTATTTGATATAATCCTTTCTATTTTCTTGTTTAATTGATTTTCTACTTCCGCTCTATAAGTTAAAAACATGTCAAACACTTTATCCTTATATTTGATTAAGTATACTTTGGTGTATCTAGAGTAGTTATTGATAAATGTTACAAAATAATTTTTACCACCTCTAGATATGATGTATACTTTGATGTATACTTTGCTCATATTTGTCAAAAGGTTTATTTGAAAAATAATCGCAACAATTGTATCTTCTCATTCGATTAAATTTGTTTTATAAGGATTGTCGTTTTTTATTCTACGTCTGCATTGAGATGTATATATGATGACCTAGTTTTCCACAAACAAAACAATTTCCCTTCTTTTTAAAGATGAGGTTAGATTCATTGGGATGAGAATTTTTAAAATTTATTTCTTATGATCAGGTTTTTTCTTGTACCTTTTTGGAGTTGGTTTGTCTTTTACCATATTTTCCTTAGTTAATAATGCCTTAGCCTTTGAAACAACACATTGCTTTCGGTTGGTGTCTTCGATGATGATGTGTGTGATAAGATCTAGCAGTGACATATATTTATGCTTATGCTTTATCTGTTAAGGATTTCAAAAGCTTTTCGATTAGAAGTTTTGAAACAAACTCATTAGGTAGGACTATGTTTTCAACTTTAATATCTTTAAGCAACTTGTAGTACTTGTTAATTTGGATATTGATGTCCTTGCCTTCTAGCATTTCCCAATGGTAATAGTTTCTAATAACGAACCATTGTCTTACGACATCTTCGACATTGTATTTGATAATCAACCAATCTCAAATATCCTTGACTTCCTAATAGGAACAATACACATCAAACAAATCATTAGACAATGCACTAGACAAAATGTGTTGACATACCTTGTTCGAACGAATCAAGTCTTTAATTTGT